>CM055281.1:30336946-30934818 GCA_029237695.1 Conchocele bisecta
GAATGAAAATGAAAATGCGGCGCGACGAGAGCGGCTAGCTGCGCTGGTTGCTGGGGGACAATCAGAGCATTATCTCGGTAGGCGTCTCTCAGTTTTTCAGTGGATAAGATGTCAGATGCGGAGATCGATAAAATGTATGCGCGATACGAATCTAGGTTAGGTGCGGAGATGACAAAAACTCTCGGATCGGCGGCTATTCATTTGTACGCAACCGCCGTTAGTATACTTCTCCCTATACCAAACACCGCGGGATTGATTGACGATCTAGAGACTGACCCTTTTATAGGTCACACTCTTAGAACAGTCTGCTGCTCAATTTATCACAAGTTTGGAATGTACTTAGCTCCGCTGACAACCGCGTTGACCACAGGTAAACACTGTCAATTTGGACATATATGCCCACGAACTATAAGCCCTAATATTAATATCATAAATGATGACACAAGACACACCCGCGAGAGTGACGGAGTTGAACCCGATTGCTCCAACACAATCGAACCCGAGTGTTACTCCGCCACTGGATGACATACCGCATATAAAAAATCCCAAAAGACAGGCAGCTGGGCGGGCGGCAGCTGCCACCCGAAAAGTACAATACAAGATAAAATACTCGCCGAGCTTCGAGAGGCTAAACAGTCGTTGCAATTGGGGACGGAGACAGCAAAACATCTGAAGACAGAGTTGAGTACAACAACACCCCCAATTCATTCAGAATTGGAAGCACACTCAACACCCAATCGAGGTTGGCGAATTCGATTGAACCCAAATTCGTGAATTTTGGAGTTGGGTTGTTGGTGGTGGTCTGGCAGTTGTTGGTGCCCTGTGCGTGTGGAATACCCCCTATTATCGAAAAAACAACCAGCCAGTGTTCAGAAGAAAGTTACGAAACACCAATCGCGATTGGATGCGCCCCATTTAAACATTGATCGCGACCCCTTTTAATATGCAATAATTATAATGGCTGAACAAGATGGTAAAATGTTAGTGAATGCGCTTTATCACGCCGTGGTGATATCGGGTTTCAGTATCGGGTATGCTCGACTATCAAAGATGGCCCTAGGAGGATCCGCTCCCAAATTGGACTTTACTGTGAGAGACGTAGGGCTCGCGACCTTAGATGTAGCGGCCGCAGTTTGGACCCGAGATTATCTAGTTAAAGCTGGAATTCTACCAGTTAATATATGGAAATAAATGGCTTCAATCGCAGTAATAGTAGGTGGTGCGCTTGTAAACGCATTGGCGTTCAGCAGTAGCAACTTTATATTCTCGAAAATGAGAAGCTCGAACGTGGATGAGGAGCGTAAGCGTCACGATTTAGCTGTAGAACAACTCAATAGCGCAAAGGAAGCGTGGTCGAAAAAATGAACCGTCCATCTGGACTGGGTCAATGAAGAGCTTCGCCGCGAAAATCACGCCGCACAAACTTTTCAGAACGTTGAAGAAGCCAACCGCGAGTACGCGCTGGCATATCCGCAGAAAAATCTCGCGTCGCTGGATCGTGAGCCCCAACTTTCAGATTTCTATGTACCGTCAGAGCCCCAAAAAGACCGCGAGATCGCGTTCATTGTCGTGGGAATGGGTGTGGTGGGGCTCGTCGGCTACTATATCCAATCGAGATTTTAAATTAATTATTTTAAATAATAATTTTTTATAAATATATATATATATAGAACGATGTCAGTTGACAAACTTTATTTGCTATGATTGATGTAGGCTACACTGCCCTTAAAACACCGCATGGTTGGTGCAAAGGGTATGATTCGTCTGGCCCGAGATTCTCTCGAGACGTGGCGGGAGGACGTGGCGGCCACCCTTTTCGCAAAGCGGATGTTAGATTCCTCCACCAATCCTGGGGGATTAGATTTTCCCAAGTTCCTTCAGAACTTAACCCCCAATCGCGATTGTACTTCCAACAAAGGTTTATTATTATCGACGCAGTTACTGGACGATCTGGCGAGGGCATGTTGGAGATTGTCCGATATATTAGAATACATCGCATACGATGAACACGCGCAAACTTAATACCAAACTATCGGTTCGCCTAACGCGCAAGCTAGCGAACGCGTACTATAGCCCCCTCGGCTACTGGAAGGGACTCGCTGCCATCAAGAACCTCGCGGCGGCGACCAAGATTTCAGAAAACGCTGTCAAGGAATGGCTCAAGAAGCAGGCCATTTGGCAGATCTATTTACCCGCGCCTCACAATATTCCGCGCCCGAAATTTGACGTGCCGGTACCGAACCAAGTTCACCAAGCGGATCTCCTATTTCTCCCTCACGATCGCGTCGGTCGCAAGACGTACAAGTACGCACTGACAATCGTTGACGTAGCGAGTCGTTATAAGGGGGCTGAGCCGTTGGCCACTAAAGAGTCTAAGGAGGTGGCCGAGGCTCTCTCCCAAATATATAAGAGGAGTCCTCTCAAATGGCCGAATCTTCTCCAGGTCGATCCTGGCCGCGAGTTCATGGGCGCGGTCTCTCATCTATTGTCTAAGCACGAAGTTTCTGTCAGACGCGGCCGCGTCAACATCCACCGACCAGGGAATCGTGGAGCGCTTCAATCGAACCCTGGCTGAGAGACTGTTCGGACACCAATATGCCAAAGAACTTGTAGACCCTCTATTCGCGATCGACCAAGTGGGTGGCCAGACTGCGGCCGTGATCTCCGCACTGAACGGAGAGGTGACCAGATTGATAGGTAAGAAGCCCGTAGATGCTATCAAGTTTAGTAAAAGGGTACGAGCGAGCCCTCTGCCGTCTCGCGCGGGCGCGACCCGTTGGTTTAGAGGAGCAACGGCTTCCATCGGATATTGATGTCCGGTACCTCTATCAACCGGGAGAGCTCGAAGGTGGCAGCCGCCGCGCGACTGATCCCGTGTGGTCTCTCAATGTATATCATCTAGATCGATCTATTACCAAGCCCGATGAGCCCGTGCTCTACTATTTGGATGATGGGCCATCTCGAGGGTTTGTTCGCGAAGAACTTCTTGCGGTGCCTTCTGACACCCAGCTACCCCCGGATCGTCAGAGTCTTTAGATTGCTAATTTTTTCAAAATTATTAAATAAATCATTAGAGAGGTTCCGTATGTATTCCGTCTGGTAACACGCGTCTTTTATCGTAGTATGCCGAGAGTCCTAATTTTTGTTGACAGTACGTTTTCATAACGCCGTCTTTTCATTTTAAATCCTCTATTTTGTGCTACATCTATAATGTGTTTTTCCATCTTCTGTAGTTTCACTTAGTACTCGTTTATATCTATCCCAATTTAAATTGTTGGTTCTCTTGGACATTCCTTTCGCAAAGTTTTTATTAATAGAATTAAATTTTTTCTACAAAATAACACTTACTAGATAACGCTATCGCCCTATCTCCGCTAAATTCCATTTTGAAAAGTCCGGGCTCTCTTTCGCTCCATTTATCCCAAGCCACCATTTCTTTTTTTCTTTTTCAAATCCGTCTAGTAAGTTAGGTCTAATCAATTCCTCTATCGTTTTTCCACTAACTCCTATATACATACTATCCGTATCCATCTGTATTAATTTGAAGTCTTCTCTTTTTACGTATTTGTCTAGAAATTCGTAGTAAAATTCCAACATTCTTAATTTAGCTAGTTGATAAACCGCTATTCCACAATGGAATGGTCTCTTTACCGCACACCTGGGTTTTCTTGAAGATATTTCGTACGCATCTCCTATGTCTTCCAAATCGTCAAAGAATGCAGATCTTAATGCTTTGTCAACACAGGTTTCTGTGTATATGTCGTATTTAAATGTCTCTCCGTTGCCTCTATTATTTTTCCACAACACGAGTTTCCTAATAATTTCATTATGTCGGCTACTGGTTTCTTATTTGGTTCTACATCACCCGTTCGTCTTGCGGCTGTAACTTCTTTTGCGAACCATTCGAATGGTTTTCCGCTAATATAATCTATAACACGATGAACTCCAGTTATTTCTAGGCCGTGTTTTAAATACCATTTCAACAGTGGCGCGTACAGCAATACTTTAGTGGCGGTCATAGATCCCACCAATTTTTTTCCATCTCTTGTTCGGCCAGTATCTTTTAAATATTTTAACATGTGTGTGGGAACTTCATCAACCTCTACTTCTCTGTTTATAAATATTGGGGACATTTCAGAAAACTTATCTTTTAAGTTGTGTGGAACTTCTATATCCACCTCCGCAAACCCAAACCAGTCTCCAGATAAAACTCTTTTACAACACTTTTTAATAAATTTAGGGTTATGTGGGGTATCTATATGGTGTATAGTTTCTCTCCCACACGGCATCTCTTTATTTAACGTAGATAAATATAACGCATTTGCATCGTACCCCAAAACAGCCTTGCAAGGTTTGGAACCCACTCTAATATTTGAAACACCAGCTTCTGCATATCGTGTAAATACTATTGATGGACCGCCAACTAGAGCGTCCTTCATCATTTCGTATGTTTCTTCTTTTGGTGCATATAGAGCATCCGGTATAATCGTCTTTGAAGATTTTTGTTCTTTAATGGTTCCTCTCAATAAATATTGTATAGCTACTCCAGGTAGTGTTACCGCATCTTTGAAAATATCCACACCTCTGTGTTTATAAAACTCACACATTTTTTCCACCGCTTCTAGGAACGGTGCTACATCTAAATCGTTATAATATTTTTACCAATCTCTGAAAGTTTTCATATTATTTTCTTCGAAAATTCTACGACATTTACTTAATTCTGTTTCATCTATTAACATTTTCCCAGATAGTTTGGAATACCAATTCTCTATATCCGGTAGTCCTGGGTAATCCAGTTTGTCTGGAGAATCGAACCACTCATAAGGAAAAAAAGATTTCTGTGTTTTGCATTCGTAGGCTTTTATCCAACTATCGTAACTTACACCAGGTCCTAGATAAAGTATTACATCAAGAAATCTAAACTCTGGAGTAAATAGAAATATTGTTGCGTTTGCACGTTTTCCGACCATTACTTTCTTTGTTGTTGATGCCAGTTCGCCTACTAGGTATTTCTTTATTAAGTTTATATCGTACTTACTGCTGTTAAAACCTATAAACCGGTACTTGCTCTATCCACTGTTCGATCTTGGCGATTTGGTTTTTACGTAAATGTTCTGTATTAAACCCATATATTGACCACACTTCTTCTCTTATGCTTTTCCCCTGACTTTCAAATCTTCTACGAATTTTTCTATATAAGTTTTGCGGGATCTTTATCACAAATATGAGTTACTGTTCCTGAGAAATTATCTCCTATACTAACGCTTACCGGAACGTGCTCGGCTTCGTACTCTAGATTATTACCGAGAGTTTCAAATTCTGGGTTGAGATATGCCTCAAAATCGTATACTATCTGATATGGATAAAGAGTAGTGTCGCAACTGATCTTTATGTCTTTACCAGTTCTTTGAAATTCGCATTCCCACATAACTACTAGTTTGAATTCTTTGCTTCTTCTAATAAATGTATCTCTTCTCATAGTGGATGCGCGTTCTTCTTTTCTATGCTTTGCATGAATCTCACACTGTGCCAGTAACAGCCGTGATATTGATATACGGTATTGGTTTCCGTACAGTATCCATCTACTGGAGCTCCTAAAACCCATCTTTCACCCCCGTGTCCACAATGTTCGTGGTGAATGTGAATTCCCTCGCGCTTTTCCACACAGAGTACATCCAATCGATCGCCCCATAACTGTTAGAACTTTTTGGGTGGGTAGAACGCTTTCTCGAACGACGAACGCGGGCGCTCTAAATAATTACCATCACATACTACTTTTCTCACCTTTCATACATTTTGGTCCGTGTCTCTTCATATTACTCGCTTTTGTGAATTTCTGCTTGCAATTATCGCAGGCGTAAATTTTAGATAGGTTTTTAAGGTTTTTTATCAGAAATGCGTGATTATTAAACAGTCCTATTGTCATTGGTTTATTACCTATTGCCTTATAGTGTGCTGGTACCTTTTTCAACCACCATACGTTACATTCGGTGGGTTGTTATACTTCTATACCGATTTTAAAAAACTCTTCAACCTTTTTCAGATCTGAAAAAGGAATTGGTGAAACCACATTACTACCAAAATATTGCTTACTAAGTTCTTTCGCCTTTTCTGTACATCTGTCGGGTCTTTTATCTGTCATATGCATAGCTAGACACCTGAACAGACAAAGGTCGTCATTATACTTATCTAAAGAATACATACCTTTTTTATTCTTCAGCCATTCTGGAAGTTCTCCTCCTGCTGCTTCTTTGGATTGTAGTCCCAAATCTATTCCCCTACTACCCTGTATTAGCTTTACAAAACCTCTACCCATCTTACAAACTTCCACTTTGTATTCGGTCTGTCTATTTTATCGGACATTATTCGTGTTTGCTCCTTATCTGACAGCCATTTTTTAACGGTTTTCATTGATGATAGTGGTTCGCTACACCGAGATTTTTGTGCATTATTATAGTTACAGGTTTTCCATTTTTAATTTCCTCCATATGTTCTAGCTTGTAAGAATATGAATATCTCAAATAAAAATTGGTTGTTAGATACGGAGCGAGTTTCTCGGACATGCGTTCAGACTCGTTAATGTTAATGTTTTTATGAAATGATAATGTAACTACCCGTCTTCCATTTTCTACCTTTCCAATGTTTCATCGTGAGCCCCCAATATTTCTTCACCTTTTTCCACTATCGCGCGAACTATAGATCTTTTCTTATTATTTTGTATTGGGCCACCTGTGTGTCTAATTTGAGACAAATTATTTGTGCTTGAAGGTTTTATTACACTAGCCCTTAACTCCGCAATACTTTCTTTTTGAATTCTGTTACCAACTTCCTCCGCTAGTGAGAGGTCTTTAAATGCCCCTCTTTTATAGGCGCGGGTAAACGCTTCATAAACGCCTCATTCTTTGTGGCATTTATCAGCTTTGTCAACCCCCTAACTCTCAACCGTGTACTATAAGTAATCCCAAGAGATTCGGCTTCTCTTCTCAAACTTTCTATTTCTGCTCTAGTTTCTGGCGTTATCATATTTTCTGTATATACTTTTGTATATATACTTTTGTATGACTTATAAAATTTATCTGTTCAATTGGACGTCAAAAATTTACAGAATGTTTTTTTCACGTCCAATTGAACATATACATATATATATAAAATACATATATAATGGAGTGTGTGACTTGTTGTAAGACGTTTACGTGTAAAGACTATCTACGAAGGCATCTAGCGAGACGTAGAAAGTTTCCTTGTGTCCCCCCACAATTTCAATGCCCCAGATGCCCTTGTAAATTCGTTAGTGCCCAAACTCTTTGTAGACATAAGCAACTACGCTGTCAGGTGGCTAAAGGTGAACGTGGTAGACTAGAGCTGGTAGAATTAGTTGCTGATCTGCGAAATAAATTAGCTATATCGGAGGAGAAAAATGAGGAATATAAACTATTGTACTTGCATGAATGATGTCAATTACCAATATAATTGGGACTCCCTCTTTTCAAAATTATTTTCTCCAAAAATTCATAAATTTGCTGTCGGGAGACCCAATTTTCCTCGTTAACCAATTTTTGATTTTTCGGGGGTGGTGGGGGTATTATAGAGGGATTATAAATGATATCACGGTAGGTGGTATCATTTTGACTCCCTTACTACTACTGCCAGAATATGTTATATCTACAGAATATACAAAACAATCTGTCCTCCTATATTATAACCAACTGAGTGGGCATGTACTTTTAATATAATTAAATAAATATGGAATATAATTAATTCCGCATGTACTCTGAAATGTTTGTCAAGTTTTGACTTCATTTATTGAAAATCTGTTAAATTTTGTAAATGTATTTCCATTCGCAAGTTCCGACTGATTTCGTGTCGGAAATGTAAGCGTCAATTACAGTCACAAAACGCTGTAGTACATTATTCTTGTTAGATTTTATGTAGAAAGTGATGATTATATTTGTAAACTAGAAAAAGTCGATGGCGCGCCATCGCAATATACCCACTTTCCCCAAATGCTAAGTCCGAAAGGGGGAGGTAATCCATGATGGAGGGTCGGATAAAAAATCCGAATTCACTTTGCGCATCAGCACATCAAAACGAAGCTACGAACCAAATATCAGACGCGTAGGTATTAAGGTGAAAAAGTTTTTCGACCTACGAGGAAAAATAGTGAAATTCTAAGTCCGAAAGGGGGAGATAATCCATGATGGAAGGTCGGATGAAAAATCCGAATTCACTTTGCGCATCATAACGAAGCTACATATCAAATATCAGAAATGTAGGTATTAAGGTGAGAAAGTTGTTCGACTTACAATGACAAATAGGGAAATTCTGAGTCCGAAAGGGGGAGATAATCTATGATGGAGGGTCGGATAAAAAATCCGAATTCACTTTGCGCATCTGCACATGATAACGAAGCTATATAGCAAATATCAGGCGCGTAGGTATGAAGTTGAAAAAGTTTTTTGAGTTACAAGGAAAAAAATGGGAAATTCTGAGTCCGAGGGGGAAAGGGGGAGATAATGCATGATGGAGGTTGGATCAAAATCCGAATTCACTTTGCGCATCTGCACATGATAACGAAGCTACATACCAAATATCAGGCGCGTAGGTATGAAGGTGAAAAAGTTTTCGAGTTACAAGGAAAAAGTGGGAAATTCTGAGTCCGAAAGGGGGAGATAATCCATGATGGAGGGTCGGATCAAAAATCCGAATTCACTTTGCGCATGTGCACATGATAACGAAGCTACATAGCAAATATCAGGCACGTAGGTATGAAGGTGAACAAGTTTTTCAAGTTACAAGAAACGTGACGGACATACAGACGTACGGACATACGGACGGACGGACACTCGTGACGAAAACAATATACCCATTTTTTCCCAAAAAATTGGGTATAATAATGCTTACCTTGACAGTATTTCATCAGCAATTGCATGGTATTTGACTATCTTTTTCAGCTCATAAAATTGTTTCAATATTTACCATTTTAATTTGTTCCCAATGTTGTACCTTTGACCTCAGACTCTACGTGTGACATTGACCTTGGCCCTAGGTACCTACCTGGTTTTCCACAGTAATAATTAACAACATTAATTTCACAAATTTATGCAAAAAAAGGTTAGCTGAAGATATGGAATATATGGATATATGGGTTTGAACTATCTTTAGGGTACTTCTATACTAACATAAAACATAGATATTAAAAAAAATTCATCTGTTATTTCTGATTGAATATTACGCCAAACAGTTTTGTAGATATTGCTCCGTACAGACCTACAGGCGAGCTTATGGAAGAAGTGACACGCAGATGGACGGACAAATTAATGTACTCATATCATAATTTAGTAAATTATTCACAAATATTATACATGTTTATAGCTTCACTGTGACTACATACCCAAATTTATTACAAGGTAACTTGATCTGCAAAATGACAGACGAGGCGACCGCCTCGTCTGCCTCATCCTGGTTACGACACTGGATTTAGTTACCAAAACGTGGGTGATGGTTGGGAGAATGTGAAGGTAATTTAACAATAGGGGTTTATCATTATTGAATCCCGATATCCCTGGTTTGGTTGTCAGGTACGTTTTTGGCTTTGCTACTTGAGAGTTGAATGATGAATCTGGGTATGCTTCATTTCGGCTAATTCTGCACATCGACTAATGCGCAGTTCACGTCAAATTTAGTCCAGCTAATCTCATAATAAAATATGTAGATTTTGAAATAAACATGCTGAATAATTGCTAAACTATGGCACAATTTTATCACATTCCGATAGTTTGGTAAAACGTTATTCAGAATATATTCAAAATGTGTAAATTCCTTGATAGACCCTGTTGATGAAATATTGCCTTATTTACTAAATTACAGTTCAGCTAAGAAACTAACCTGTCATGACGTCTGCTTCAAGTTTCTTGATATGAAAGTAGTGATTTTCAACTTGTGTCGCACATAACTGAAAAACTATTTGAGCTACAGTCATGAAACATCATAGGAATGTTTATGAACATGTGGAGTTGTGCATCTGGTGATTTTGATGCGGATTCATAGAGTATGGGTGGAGTTATGGCCCTTGACTTAGTGAAAATTGCTGATTTTTATACGACCGTTTTTAAAAAACGGTACGTATTATGTTTTACCGCACGGCGGGCGGGCGGGTGGCTGAAGAAAAAGCTCATAGTTCGTGTACACATCTCCTCCGAAACATGCAAATCCATGACCCACCACCCAGCCCTTACCGCAAGGTCAAGGTCACAAACTTAGCACATTTATAATCTTAACGTTGGGGTAAATGTCTTATAACATCTGTTTCCCCTTTCATGGAACGCCTTGATATTTATGCCGCCCCCGCCACCGAATGGTGAGGGGCTATATGTTACCGTGTTACCGTACTCCGTACGTACGTACGTACGTACGTACGTACGTACGTACGTACGTACGTACGTCCCGAAACCTTAACGCTGGGTAAATGGCTTATAATTTCTGTTTCCTTGCTCGGATCTGCTTCACATTTCACACACGCATTGCTCCAATGGTCCTCTACCGCCCTGTGACAAGTCCACATTCGTCCCGCCCCCGCTAAGCCCAGGGTCAAGGTCACAGACTTGGTGCTTTCGAAACCTTAACGCTGGGTAAATGGCTTATAATTTCTGTTTCCTTGCTCGGATCTGCTTCACATTTCACACACACATTGCTCCAATGGTCCTCTACTGCCCTGTGACAAATCCACATTCGTCCCGCCCCCGCTAAGCCCAGGGTCAAGGTCACAGACTTGGTGCTTTCGAAACCTTAACGCTGGGTAAATGGCTTATAATTTCTGTTTCCTTGCTCGGATCTGCTTCACATTTCACACACGCATTGCTCCAATGGTCCTCTACCGCCCTGTGACAAGTCCACGTTCGTCCTGCCCCCCGCTAAGCCCAGGGGTCAAGGTCACAGACATTGGTGCTTTCGAAACCTTAACGCTGGGTAAATGGCATATAATTTCTGTTTCCTGGCTATGGATCTGCTTCACATTTCACACACGCATTGCTCCAATGGTCCTCTACCGCCCTGTGACAAATCCACATTCGTCCCGCCCCGCTAAGCCCAGGGTCAAGGTCACAGACTTGGTGCGTTCGAAACCTTAACGCTGGGTAAATAGCTTATAATTTCTGTTTCCTTGCTCGGATCTGCTTCACATTTCACACACGCATTGCTCCAATGGTCCTCTACCGCCCTGTGACAAATCCACATTCGTCCCGACCCGCTAAGCCCAGGGTCAAGGTCACAGACTTGGTGCTTTCGAAACCTTAACGCTGGGTAAATGGCTTATAATTTCTGTTTCCTTGCTCGGATCTGCTTCACTTTCATTTTCACACGCATTGCTCCATGGAATCCAATCCTCTACCGCCCTGTGACAAATCCACATTCGTCCTGCCCCCGCTAAGCCCAGGGTCAAGGTCACAGATTGGTGCTTTTGAAACCTTAACGCTGGGTAAATGGCTTATAATTTCTGTTTCCTTGCTCGGATCTGCTTCACATTTCACACACGCATTGCTCCAATGGTCCTCTACCGCCCTGTGACAAATCCACATTCGTCCCGCCCCCGCTAAGCCCAGGGTCAAGGTCACAGACTTGGTGCGTTCGAAACCTTAACGCTGGGTAAATGGCTTATAATTTCTGTTTCCTTGCTCGGATCTGCTTCACATTTCACACACGCATTGCTCCAATCGTCCTCTACCGCCCTGTGACAAATCCACATTCGTCCCACCCCCGCTAAGCCCAGGTCAAGGTCACAGACTTAGTGCTTTTGAAACCTTAACGCTGGGTAAATGGCTTATAATTTCTGTTTCCTTGCTCGGATCTTCACACACACGCTTGCTCCAATGGTCCTCTACCGCCCTGTGACAAATCCACATTCGTCCCGCCCCCACTAAGCCCAGGGTCAAGGTCACAGACTTGGTGCGTTTGAAACGTTACGCTGGGTAAATGGCTTATTATGCCACCCCCGCCACCGAATGGTGAGGGGGCATATAGTGTTACCGGCGTCCGTACGCACGTACGTACGTCCCGAAACCTTAACGCTGGGTAAATGGCTTATAATTTCTGTTTTCTTGCTCCGATCTGCTTCACATTTCACAAACGCATTGCTCCAATGGTCCTCTCACCGCCCTGTGACAAATCCACATTCGTCCCGCTCCCGCTAAACCGGGGTCAAGGTCACACACTTGGTGCTTTCGAAACCTTAACGCTGGGTAAATGGCTTATAAATTTCTCTTTCCTGCTCGGTCTGCTTCACATTCACACTCGCATTGCTTCAATGGTCCTCTACCGCCCTGTGACAAATCCACATTCGTCCTCCCCCGCTCAGCCCAGGGTCAGGTCACAGACTGGTGCTTTCGAAACCTTAACGCTGGGTAAATGGGTTATAATTTCTTCTTTCTTGCTCGGATAATGCTCACCATCACACTAAAACACCTTGCTCCAATGCTCCTCTCCCATCCTGCATGACAGATTCGTCCCCCCCCCTAAGCCCAGGGTCAAGGTCAAATACTTGGTGCGTTCGAAACCTAACGCGTGTAAATGCTAATTTCTGTTCCTTTCATCTGCTTCACATTTCACACAACACAGTACTCCAAGGTCCTCACCGCCCTGTACTCCACATTCGTCCAGCCCCACTAAGGCCCAGGGTCAAGGTCACAGAAACTTGGTTCGAACGAAACCTAACGTGGGTAAATGGCTTATATTTCTCTTTCTGCTCGGATCTGCTTTACATTTCCACACACGCATTGCTCCAATGGTCCTCTACCGCCCTGTTGACAAATCCACATTCGTCCTGCCCCGCTAAGCCCAGGGTCAAGGTCACAGACTTGGTGCTTTCGAAACTTAACGCGGGTAAATGGCTTATAATTTTCGTTTCCTTAACGCTCGATCGCTTCACATTTCACACATATGCTTGCCAAGGTCCCTCATAACCGCCCTGTACAAATCCACTTCGTCTTGCCTCCCCGCTGGCCCAGGGTCAAGTCACAGACTTGGTGCTTTCGAAACACCTGGGTAAATGGCTAATTTCTCTTTCCTTGCTTGGACTTGCTTCACATTTCACACACGCATTGCTCCAATGGTCTACCGTCCTGTGACAAATCCACATTCGTCCCGCCCCCCCGCTAAGCCCAGGGTCAAGGTCACAGACTTGTGCTTTCGAAACCTTAACACTGGAAAGTAAATGGCATATAATTAATGTTTCCTTGCTCGATCTGCTTCACATTTCACACACACATTGCTCCAATGCTCCTCTACCATCCTGTCATAAAGCCAGATTCGTCCCGCCCCCGCTAAGCCCAGGGTCAAGGTCAAATACTTGGTGCGTTCGAAACCTTAACGCTCGTGTAAATGGCTTATAATTTCTGTTTCTTTGCTCGGATCTGCTTCACATTTCACACACACAGTACTCCAATGGTCCTCTACCGCCCTGTGACAAATCCACATTCGTCCTGCCCCCCGCTAAGCCCAGGGTCAAGGTCACAGACTTGGTTCGTTCGAAACCTTAACGCTGGGTAAATGCCTTATATTTGTGTTTCCTAGCTCGGATCTGCTTTACATTTCACACACGCATTGCTCCAATGGTCCTCTACCGCCCTGTGACAAATCCACATTCGTCCCGCCCCTGCTAAGCCCAGGGTCAAGGTCACAGACTTGGTGCTTTCGAAACCTTAACGCTGGGTAAATGGCTTATAATTCTGTTTCCTTGCTCGGATCTGCTTCACATTTCACACACGCATTGCTCCAATGGTCCTCTATCCGCCTTTTGACAAATCCACATTCATCCTGCCCCCGCTAAGCCCAGGGTCAAGGTCACTGACTTGGTGCTTTCGAAACCTTAACGCTGGTAAATGGCTTATAATTTATGTTTCCTTACTCGGATCTGCTTCACATTTCACACACGCATTGCTCCAATGGTCCTCTACCGCCCTGTGACAAATCCACATTCGTCCTGCCCCCGCTAAGCACAGGGTCAAGGTCACAGACTTGGTGCTTTTGAAACCGTAACATTCAGTTAAATGGCTTATAATTTGTGTTTCCTTGCTCGGATCTGCTTCACATTTTACACACGCATTGCTACAATGGTCCTCTACCGCCCTGTGACAAATCCACATTCGTCCTGCCCCCACTAAGCCCAGGGTCAAGGTCACAGACTTGGTGCGTTCGAAACCTTAACGCTTATAATCAAATATGCCTCGTTTTCTTTGGCTGCCAGCGGGGGCATTCGTGTGCCGACAGGCCACATTTCTAGTTCATACATGCATTCATCTGATGATACTCTATCGTACTATAGCAAATCCATGACCCACCGCCCACCCAATCGTTACCCCAAGGTCAAGGTCACCTCTTAGCATGTTCATAAACTTAACGTTGTGGTAAATGTTGTGTAACTTCTGTTTATTTACAGGGAAAGCCTTCATATTTCATCCATGCATTCATCTGCTGATACTCTATCATGCTATAGCAAATTCATGACTCACCGCCGACCCCTTTCCCCTTTCCCAAGGTCAAGGTCACAATCTTAGCACATTCATAAACTTAATGTTGGGGTAAATGTATTATAACATCTGTTTCCTTTCTTGGAACGCCTTGCTATTTCATACATTCCTCAGATGACCCTCTATCTGCTGTAGCAAATCACAACCCACCACCCAACCCTTACCCAAAAGTCAAGGTCACAAACATAGCATGTTCATAAACTTAACGTTGGGGTAAATGTTGTGTAACTTCTGTTTCTTTACACTTTGAACACCTTGATATTTCATACATGCATTCATCTGATGATACTCTATCATGCTATAGCAAATCCATGACCAACCCCCCACCCCACCCCTTTCCCCAAGGTCACGGTCACAAACTTAGCACATTCATAAACTTAACGTTGGGGTAAATGTCTTATAACATCTGTTTCCTTTCATGGAACGCCTTGATATTTCATACACGATTCATCTGATGATACTCTATCGTGCTATAGCAATTTCCATGACCCACCGCCCACCCCCATTACCCCAAGGTCAAGGTCACAAACTTGACACATTCATAAACTTAACATTGGGGTAAATGTCTGATAACAACTGTTTCCTTTCATGGAACGCCTTGATATTTCATACATACATTCCTCAGATGACCCTCTATCATGCTGTAGCAAATCCACAACCCACGACCCAACCCTTAACCCAAGGTCAAGGTCACAAACTTAGCATGTTCATAAACTTTACATTGGAGTAAATGTTGTGTAACGTCTGTTTCTTTACACTTTGAACGCTTTGACATTTCATACATGCATTCATCCGATGATCCTCTATTGTGCTACAGCAAATCCATGACCCACCCCACCCCTTTCCCCAAGATCAACATCATAAACTTAACATTGGAGTAAATGTCTTTTTATAACTTCTGTTTCTTTACAGGGAACACCTTCATATTTCATACATGCATTCATCTGATAATACTCTATTGTGTTACAGCAAATCCATGACCCACCCCCCCCCACCCCTTTTGCCAAGGCCAAGGTCACAAACTTAACACATTTATACATGCATTCCTCATGTGAATAGCTATCATGCTGTAGAAAATCACCAACTTAGTGTGTTCAGAAACTTAACGCTGGGTTAAATTTTGTTTTCCTTCTCATTTCAGGGAGTGCATTGATATTTCATACATGCATTCATCTTAATATGCTATATCATGCTATATCAAATCCACGATCCACCTTCCACCACTGACCTCAATGTCAAGGTCCACCGCACACCCCTTATCCCAAGCTCAAGTTATATAATATTCATGTTTTTTATACAACTATGACAAGTTTGAATGAAGGCTGCCAACAGGCGAGCTTCGTTGTCTTCTGACAACTCTTGTTCTATACATTTCTATAGACGGTACAGAATTTGTGTACACAACTCCTCCGAAACCTTTCAATCGATCGATCTGAAACTATGCACACGTCTTCTACACATATTGAAGATGTGCACCTTGGTGTTTTTATGGCGAAAAAATATTTTTTAACAAAAATATCACCTTTTTAACTTAGCCATTTTTATGCCCCACCACGATAGTGGAGGGGGCATTTAGTGTTACCCTTGTCCGTCCCGTCCGTCCGTCCGTCCGTCCCGTCCGTCCGTCCGGGCACACATTAGGGTACTTATGGGGTAGGGGGCGTGGCCTAAGACAATAGAAGACAATGGAACTTATTCCGTACCCCGTAAGCCTATTGTGTCTTACGGGGTATTTCCTTTGATCTTTTATATAGCAAGTACCCCCTAAGGTCCGAAATGTAAGTTCGTCCGTCCGTCCGTCCGTCCGTCCATCACGAAACTTCAACGCTCAGGTAAATTTGGCCTCATTTATTATCAAAGCCATGTGTGGGGCATCCGTGTTCTATGAACAGATTTTCTCGTTTCTACATTTTTCTATACAATTCTATGTGGGTGGCAGGTGGGAGCATGCGATGGATAATTTAACGATCGGGGTTCATCCTTACCGGAATCCTGACTGGAGACCTGGTTTGGCCCTCACATACGTCTTTGGCATTTTGTATGTGACAGTTGAATCTGGTTATACCCCTTATAAGAGTAATCCTACCGGTATTACTTTTAAATACGGGAAGGGGCCAAGTGACTTTGGTGCGGTATGGACCTGGCACCAGGTCAGGTTATTCTAATTTCAGGGCTGAATATGTTGTATCTCGATGTAAATATTCCGTTCTGATTTTGGGATTTTCCCCCCAATGCAGCAGGTTAAAACGGGATCGAACCTGTTTGCCCGGCCTTACATGACCTTAGCTGTTGATAGGCCGTTAAACACCAATAAACAAACAAACAAACAAACTATACAATTCTATATAGGGTACAGAGTTTGTGTACACAACTCCTCTGAAACCGTTCAGTCGATCGTTCTGAAATTATACACACGTCTTCTACACATATTGAAGATATGCACCTTGGTGTTTTTATGTCTAAAAAATATTTTTTAACAAGTATCACCTTTTTAACTTAGCCATTTTTATGCCCCACCACGATAGTGGAGGGGGCATTTAGGGTTACCCTTGTCCATCCGTCCGTCCCGTCCGTCTGTCCCGTCCGTCCGTCCGTCCGTCCGTCCGGGCACACATTAGGGTACTTATGTGGCTAGCCCCACAGGGTTATGGACTTAGTAAAGGATAGGGTTGGTTACAATTAGCCACCTAAAAAATCCTTTTATGTGGCTAAAAATCGTTTTATGTGGCTAATATTTAACATGTGATAAGCCACATAAGTATAGTACTGTAAGAACGTCCGTCCGTCCGTCCGGGCACACATTAGGGTACTTATGTGGCTAGCCCCACAGGGTTATGGACTTAGTAAAGGATAGGGTTGGTTACAATTAGCCACCTAAAAAATCCATTTTATGTGGCTAAAAATCGTTTTATGTGGCTAATATTTAACATGTGATAAGCCACATAAGTATAGTACTGTAAGAACGTCTGTCCCGTCCCGTCCCGTCCCGTCCCGTCTGTCCGTCCGTCACGAAACTTTAACGCTCGGGTAAATTTGGCCTCATTTATTATCAAAGCGATATGTGGGGCATCCGTGTTCTATGAACACATTTTCTAGTTTCTACATCTTTCTATACAATTCTATATACAGTACAGAGTTTGTGTACACAACTCCTCTGAAACTGTTCAGTCGATCGTTCTGAAATTATACACACGTCTTCTACACATATTGAAGATGTGCACCTTGGTGTTTTTATGTCTAAAAAATATTTTTTAACAAAAATATCACCTTTTTAACTTAGCCATTTTTTCTACATTTTTCTATACAATTCTATATACGGTACAGAGTTCGTGTACACAACTCCTCCGAAACTGTTCAGTCGATCGTTCTGAAACTATACACACGTCTTCTACACATATTGAAGATGTGCACCTTGGTGTTTTTATGCGATATTTTTTTAACAAAAAATATCGCCTTTTTAACTTAGCCATTTTTTCTACATTTTTCTATGCAATTCTATATACGGTACAGAGTTTGTGTACACAACTCCTCCGAAACCGTTCAGTCGATCGTTCTGAAACTATACACACGTCTTCTACACATATTGAAGATGTGCACCTTGGTGTTTTTATGCCGAAAAAATATTTTTTAACAAAAATATCACCTTTTTAACTTAGCCATTTTTTCTACATTTATATTGTATCCAAAATCCCTATCATTTCTACTTTACACTCTACTTTTCTATCTCTGCCTGAATTAGTATACATGTTAGCACAACGAGATGAAGAAATAATGCTATAAACTTTCAAATTCTCATTAGTGTTTCTTGCCTTGGTGACAGCTTCACATTTCTGCATCTTCGCTGTCTGGCCCATATTCGACGGGCGTATTTTGTGACTTGCGGCACTCTTGTTAACTTGTGTAACTCTGACGTATTTGAGTTACAGGCATGAAACTACTATATTTAGGGATATTAATCAGCATGTGTAGTTGTGCACCTGGAGTTTTGTTTGCGAAATAATCCAGTAAGGATGGAGTTATGACCATTGACTTAAGAGACAATTGGCAATTTTGTCCATCACAAATTTGTGTCGCTCATATTTCCAAAAGTGTTTGAGTTAGAGTTGCAAAATTTTACAGGAATATTTGTCACTATGTGCAGTTGTGTATTCGATGCGGATTCATCTAGTATTGAGTTATAGCCCGTGACAAGTGACACATGCATAGCAGCATTACTAAGTAACTATGCATCATTCCACATTAATACAATTACCCTCGCTACTGATCGTACGTCCGTCCGTCTGTCTGTTCATTTATTTGAAAGTTTTTGTAAGAGTTTCTTAAATCACCTATAATTATACCCACTTTTTTGTAAAAAAAAATGGGTATATTGTTTTCGTCACGGGTGTCCGTCCGTCCGTACGTCCGTCCGTCCGTCACGTTTCTTGTAACTCGAAAAACTTTTTCACCTTCATACCTACGCGCCTGATATTTGGTATGTAGCTTCGTTATCATGTACAGATGCGCAAAGTGAATTCGGATTTTTGATCCAACCCTCCATCATGGATTATCTCCCCCTTTTCGGACTCAGAATTTCCATTTTTTCCTTGTAACTCGAAAAACTTTTTCACCTTCATACCTACGCGCCTCATATTTGCTATGTAGCTTCGTTATCATGTGCAGATGCGCAAAGTGAATTCGATTTTTTCATCCGACCCTCCATCATGGATTATCTCCCCCTTTCGGACTCAGAATTTCCCATTTTTTCCTTGTAACTCGAAAAACTTTTATACCTTCATACCTACGCGCCTCATATTTGCTATGTAGCTTCGTTATCATGTGCAGATGCGCAAAGTGAATTCGGATTTTTCATCCGACCCTCCATCATGGATTATCTCCCCCTTTCGGACTCAGAATTTCCCATTTTTTCCTTGTAACCTCGAAAAACTTTTTCACCTTCATACCTACGGCCGCCTCATATTTGCTATGTAGCTTCGTTATCATGTGCAGATGCGCAAAGTGAATTCGGATTTTTCATCCGACCTCCATCATGATTATCTCCCCCTTTCGGACTCAGAATTTCCCATTTTTTTCCTTGTAACTCGAAAAACTTTTTCACGTTCATACCTACGCGCCTCATATTTGCTATGTAGCTTCGTTATCATGTGCAGATGCGCAAAGTGAATTCGGATTTTTCATCCGACCCTCCATCATGGATTATCTCCCCCTTTCGGACTCAGATTTCCCATTTTTTCCTTGTAACTCGAAAAACTTTTTCACCTTCATACCTATGCGCCTCATATTTAGTATGTACCTTCGTTATCATGTGCAGATGCGCAAAGTGAATTCCCATTTTTTATCCGACCCTCCATCATGGATTACCTCCCCCTTTCCGACTCAGAATTTCCCATTTTTTCCTTGTAACTCGAAAAACTTTTTCACCTTCATACCTACGCGCCTCATATTTGCTATGTAGCTTCGTTATCATGTGCACATGCGCAAAGTGAATTCGGATTTTTTATCCGACCCTCCATCATGGATTACCTCCCCCTTTCGGACTTAGCATTTGGGGAAAGTGGGTATATTGCGATGGCGCGCCATCGACTTTTTCTAGTTTCCGTTTGCCTTCAACTAATATCTTCATATTTCACACATGCATTACTAAGTAACTGTACATCATTCCACATTCATACAATTACCCTCGCTACTTATCGTACATCCGTCTGTCTGTTTATTGTACGTCATTATTTTTTTACTACATTGTATTCTCGCTCATAAACCAGTATCACCTAGACTACTCCTTACAGACAATAGCATGACCAGGTGTGGGCTTCAAACAACAGGAAATGTTAATCAGTCGTATCATTGGATTACCTGGATATGTATACACATGTTGAACAATAGCATGCATATATAACAGGCCCGTAGCCTGGGGGGGTCGGAGCGGTCGGACGACCCCCCCGCCCAGCCTCAAGGTCAACATTTGTTTTAACCTCGAGGTCCACTTTTTTAGACCCCCTAGATATCTCAGGCCCCTTCGGCCTTCGAAACGACCCCCCCTTCAAACAGGTCTGGCTACGGGCCTGTATAATATTCCATTATATGAACAGTGTCCTCTGTGACAAGACTAAATACTGAAATGGAAAGTGGATATGCATCTAGGCTTGTACCCTGAAAGTGTACATGTACATATACTGAACAGTGTATACATTACAGGACAGTGGTGATATTGAATCATGAAGTCGATGGTTGATCCGGGACTAAACTGGTCTATTCATGGGATATATGTGGTGAACAATACTTGGGTCAATTCGCTATCATTTTGGTCAATTCGCTCTCATTTTGGTCAATTCACTCTGATTTTGATAAATTCACTCTCATTGCTATAAAATGAGAGCGAACTAACTTGCGATTTTTTGCAATGAGAGCGAATTGACCAAAAATGAGATCGAATTGACCAAAATGAGAGGGAATTGATCGAAATGAGAGCGAATTGACATGAGAGTGAATTGATCATCAGGAAGCAGTCACAAAACCCATAAGCCCTATTTCTCAAGTCACATCCACATTTTACTTCTACATTTTAGAATCGTTATTCTCCCTGGGAAAGGAGGAACTTGGTTGCTTAGAAGACGTTGACACACCTGACTCTAAGGTTAGTAATTGTCGAGCCCGCTTGCGGAAAGTGGTACATAGTTATCACATTGGCATCCGGGTGTCCGTGCTTCTGTCCGTCTGTCCGTCTAAAATCTGCATTAAAGTTTTTAAATACCTTATATTTCTGCAGTCCTAAGTCACATTGACTTGAAACTTCATATGCTTATTAGTCCTCATCCATATATTCATGCTATATCCCACTCATGCGGCCCCTGTTTGCGTTAAAGGTTTGTCCAAATTTGCATTAAACTGTTCACATGTATACCTACCATCTCTGTAACCGTAAGTGAGATTTGCTGGAAACTTTGTATGCTTATTGATCATCATCCATATATTCATTCTGTCTCCCACTCTTGCGGCCACTGTGCCCCAAGGTCAATGTCAAATGACTTAGAAGTTTGCGTTACTATAAAATATGCGTTAAAGTTTTTCATACCTTATATCTCCACAATCGTTACTCCAATTTACTTCAAACTTCCAATACTTCCTTTTCATCATCCACATTTTCATTCTATAGCATGCCCATGTGGTCCACATGCCCAAGGTCAAGGTCAAATGACTTTGAAATTTGTGTTAAAGTGTTTACATACCTTATATCTCCACAACACTTAATTCAAACTTCAAATAAATACACTCAAATGCCTCAGCGGGCTCGACATGCGTGCCGCGGCCATCTGGTTAGTCCAGTTGGCCATTCATGCACAGTCACTGCTCCATAACTAACGCCTCAACTCACACTGACTATCTTATATTGCAATTGTATAATATTTGTGACGTAAAATGGGTGTACTGTGGTGGCGGTGCGGGTGACAGTGACTGTCTGTAGATGTGTTTGTTAACCATGTAGTGTTACTCGGTATAGATAAGCATGTCTATACTGAGTGTTGCTGGTCTTTCCAGCTTCTCAATCTCCATCGACTATATACTATTTATGACCTCTGAAGGCCAAGATCAGCCTCTACATCAGCATTAAAAAGTTTCTAAGCATTCACTTTTTTATGGTCCCTGTAATTCATAGTTAAAATTATATGTGATTATACCTGTTCAGCTGTTTGCGAGACAAAGATGAGCCTGTTTGTAAGAGTTCAATATTCTTGTATGTATGGTTCAGTACACACCACCGCCTGCGTTCATCTTGCTAATATGCCACCGTTTCTCAACATCTGTTGGCAATCTCAACTCACAATCAAGCAGCTTGATTGGCTGAGCCTGAGCTGTAGCACAGCTCAGGCTCAGCCAATCAAGTTGCTTCATTTCAAACACAATATTTTGAAATACAAATACATTCAAATATTGGCGAGATTAGCACAGGCGTTGGTGTACCAGAGATAATCACATTTCACAAACATAATCTGCTGTCTCTCTATTGTATGTTTCAGGTGCGGGTCATACCTATTCAACTACAGAGACTGTTTGCCAGGCTGTTGCTGAAGAATTGCCAGAGCGTGTCCACTGTAGATCTCACCACAAGTTTTGGCTGGACCGACAATGAGGTACGCATGAATAAAACAGCTTTCATTCTGACCCGAATGTGGCAGGTTAAATGTGGGATCAAACCTGTTGGTCCAGCCTTAAATGACCATTAGCTGTTGATAGGCCGTTAAACCCTAATAAATCAATAAAGCACAGCTTTCTAAGAGATACACCTGCAGTGGAAGCTCTGTATGTAAAACATCCATATGTGTCCCCAGAGCTCCAGATAAGTTTTGTATCTAAAGAGTAGTATAACCCCATATTTCAAATTCAATGCATATATTACTGTTTGCTTTTTCCAGCTCAACTAAGTGAATTTTATTACAGTAATTTCACTACTCAATTTGAAAATCAATGCATATTTTCACTTTGCTGTGAATATTTTGTACTCCCACGTTTGATAATCAATGTTTATTCTGATAAAATAAGTCAATCTGCCAATACGCACCTTATTGGGAGCTCTGACTAAGATATACAATGTATGTAACACTCTGTAAATAAGACATTCTTGTGGGTCCCCAGTGTGTACGGTTTGGAGATGTTCCAATGTAATTTGGTGGACCGTGTGGTTTCTAAAGATATGATTACACAGAACACAAAAAATAAAAACTGAAATGCAGATGGTATTAGATGTGTTCTTGTACAATAATCAAAATAGATATTCATCTGGGGACTTTGAAACTTGTCTGGTTTAGGGAGTATTCCAGTTTTCAGAGGACTGGCTTAAAGCAGGAAGCTACACTACTATTACAGAACCTGTCATTTTGCAGCAATTTCAGCAGCACGATGTCCAGGAGTTGAACAGGATTCTGTTTAGCGCCATCGACAGCTCCCTGGTGGGTACGAGTGGCCGAGACATCATTAACCGCTTGTACCATGGGAAGTTGGTTAATCAGGTATGCACATGAATGTTGGGTCGTTTACCGGTGCTACCCAAACATGATCCTGTTACTACTATAAATACATGTACTGTAAAATAGAGCCTTAAATAGACGCGTTCTTGTGTGTAACATTAAGGAATTAGGTCATAGAAAGATACACTTGGCTTCATACGAGTGATGTGATATATGAATATAACATATATGTGAATATTGTCTTGTTATTGTATACTATGTGGTACACTGAGTTGCCATCTACACCAATCTTTGTATGTACAAGTCATCGTACAGTTTCACCACTTCGACCGTTTGACACCTACAGCAAATAATATGACAGTAAAAGTAATAAAATGTAGTGCAACACATCATAGACATATATGAAAACAGTTTGCCATAAACGTTATGCCAGAAAACTATGCAAAAGACAAGATATCTGAGCATTTCTTCCATCAATCTCAAAATAATTTCAATGTGTAAATTTTTCTTTCTGATGCACAATTTATTGTTAGTGTACTTGGTACCCATAGGCAAAGCCATATATCTACACAGGGATTAAGCCAGGGATTTTGGGAAGGGGCCTTTTTTTATATTTTGGGAAAAAATAGCGATTGAAATTGCTTGAATTGGGAATTTTTTTCGTCGACCGATCGAATCCATTACTGGGATTTTTTGTCAATATTACTAGTAAATGGTGTGGATGTCATTGATCTCACTTACTCTTGGTTAATATTTTATTAACCAACCATCCAAATTTGACAACTTGTGTCAATGAATCTGCTTATGGACTGCATGAGCACAATACTCAAGATTTCACTGTTTTTTTTTTGTTTTTTTTGCCGATTGGGAATTTATTTTACAGATTGGGGAAAAAAAACGGCCCGGGGTTTGGGGAAGGGGCCGATATTTGGCCCCTGGAGGCATGGTAGTTTAGTCCCTGCTACATGTACTTGCATAGTAGGTGAGTAAGACACCAGTGACAATACACTCAGGTAACTGCTTACATGTCACTGTATTTGATAAAGTACATATGGTAATGCAGGTGTATATGGACAACACTGTGTATTTATCCGACTGTTAGACAGCCATTACTGGATTCTCAAATATTTTAACAACAGGTCAACAAACTCTTCAGAAATCAGACTTTGAAAACAACCCATAGGACATTGTTGTTTAACATCTTTAGAAGATGTTGCACCAAATTGTATTTATGTATATGTCATTATTTGTAGTAATGTGTCAAACACAACAAGAGGTAAAACTGACTAATGGGTTTTATACACTGAGATGCCAACATAGCACATCCATGTGTTGTATAGTATACAGTAACAAGCTAATGTTCACATATATGTTATACATATATCCCATCACATTTAGGAAGCAATTATCTTTGAATCAAACAATTATTAAGTATAGAACGGGTCCTTAAGAAGCATATATGTTAGACACATGTCATGTCTTTCTAAGAAATCATGCTACACTGTGAACTCTAGTTACATCATATTTCTTCTGTTGTATTTTTAATGTATTTTTTGTGACAACAAAACTAAAACAAAACATGAACAAGTCTAAATTAATACTTTTGTCTGCTTTTTATTGAGTTTTATTGTTATCCCCAAACTGGAAAGGTTTGGTTTGTGGTGGTGACACAGTGTTTGCCCTTGTGATAGATGAGTGGGAATCATCAACATGTCACATCACTGTGGAATATTTTCTTGAAACTTTATACATGGGTATGTATCAACCTAAGGGTATATCATGCACATTAATGAAAACATACATTGCCCGTTACAGAGACCTTGGAATTCCTATGCATTCTTGATACAAAACCACATGTACATTCTATAAAAGGCTATGCACTACGTGTACATGTGAGTTTCTCTTGTCATGGTCTCGGTACATTTAACCCTATCTATCCTACAGTCCATAAAGCCAACATCTGTCAGCACTGTAGTGTAGATCCTGATGAGCCGGCTCGTAACAAGGATTAACCCTTTCAAACATACAGACCATAAAGCCAACATCTGCAAACACTGTAAATCCAAATGAGCCAACTCGTAACAAGCTGCCTCTGCTGGATGTGCAATATTTGTCATGATTTTCAAGATTTTGAAAAAAATATCACTTTTTATCCCATCACGTAACGAAAATGGGATATCGGGATCCGTATGTCTGTATGTCTGTCACGGTTTCCATTCCGCTATAACTTCTTTAGCGTATGACCGATTGGCTTCAAACTTCATGTAAATGTTTATTATCATCCAAATTTTCATTCCCCACACCACCCATGCTCCCCATGCCTAAGGTCAAGGTCAAATAACTTTGAACTTTCGTATTCACTAAATTTTCACATTCTACTTCAGTAGATGCGTGCAGGTTTCTCCTTTCTCTTATAACTTAGTGTATAACCAATTGGCTTGAAACTTCATCTACATGTTTATTACCATCCATATATTAATTCCCACCATGCTACCCCAAGCTCAAGGTCAAGGTCAAATAACTTTGACACTAGATTTGTTTTCACATTCAAAGATGCGTGTGCGTTTCTCCATTCTCCTATATAACTTCTTTATTGTATGACCAATTGGCTTCAATTTTCATGTACATGTTTATTATCATCCATATATTTATTCCCCACCCCATCCATGCTGCCCCATGCCCATGGTCAAGATTGTGTGTTTTTATGCCCCACCACGATAGTGGAGGGGGCATTTAGTGTCCGTCCCTTGTCCGTCCGTCCCGTCCGTCCCGTCCGTCCGTCCGTCCGTCCGTCACGAAACTTTAACGCTCGGGTAAATTTGGCCTCATTTATTGTCAAAGCGATATGTGGGGCATCCGTGTTCTATGAACACATTTTCTAGTTTATGTAAGTTTTGCATAAAAAATATTAATTTCCGAAGATAAATAGAAGCTTGTGTTACTTCCAGGTTTCTTTGAAGTTTGCTGCGTTCTAGCACTTCTTGTATATTTGGAATTATTATATTGTTGTTTCTTTTTAGCTCGACTATTCGAAGAATAGTTAGAGCTTATGTTGTCACCCCGGCGTCGGCGTCACCGTCACGCCTTGGTTAAGGTTTTTAGTCAAGCTTGTATATGGAATACTACTGGCCCTACACCCACCATACTTGGACAACTTCATCTCCTAGTGATGTACATCAATAACCCCTGATCTATATTTGACCTTGACCTACATTTCCTCTTGAATTACTTAGTTAATTCCCTTGGTTAAGGTTTTTAGTCAACCTTGGTTTTGGTTTTTAATCAAGCTTGTACATGGAATACTATTGTGCATACAGACACCATACTTGTACAACCTTTTCTCATAAGGATGTACATCAATAACCCCTGATCTATATTTGACCTTCACCTACATTTCCTCTTCAATTACTTATTTAATTCCCCTTGGTTAAGGTTTTTAGTCAAGCTTGTAGATGGAATACTACTGGCCCTACACCCACCATACTTGGACAACTTCATCTCCTAGTGATGCACATCAATAACCCCTGATCTATATTTGACCTTGACCTACATTTCCTCTTGAATTACTTAGTTAATTCCCCTTGGTTAAGGTTTTTAGTCAACCTTGGTTAAGGTTTTTAGTCGAGCTTGTACATGGAATACTAATTTGTATACAGACATCATACTTGGACAACCTTTTCTCATAGTGATGTACATCAATAACCCCTGATCTATAGTTGACCTTGAGCTACATTTCCTCTTGAATTACTTACTTAATTCCCCTTGGTTAAGATTTTTAGTCAAGCTTGTATATGGAATACTACTGGCCCTACACCCACCATACTTGGACAACTTCATCTCCTAGTGATGTACATCAACAACCCCTGATCTGTATTTGACCTTGACCTACATTTCCTCTTGAATTACTTAGTTAATTCCCCTTGGTTAAGGTTTTTAGTCAAGCTTGTATATGGAATACTACTGGCCCTACACCTACCATACTTGGACAACAACTTCATCTCCTAGTGATGTACATCAACAACCCCTGATCTATATTTCACCTTGACCTACATTTCCTCTTCAATTACTTAGTTAATTCCCCTTGGTTAAGGTTTGTAGTCAACCTTGGTTAAGGTTTTTAGTCAAGCTTGTACATGCAATACTATTGTGCATACAGACACCATAATTGGACAACCTTTTCTCATAGGGATGTACATCAATAACCCCTGATCTATATTTGACCTTGACCTACATTTCCTCTTAAATTACTTAGTTAATTCCCCTTTGTTAAGGTTTTTTGTCAAGCTTGTAGATGGAATACTCCTGGCCCTACACCAACCATACTTGGACAACTTCATCTCCTAGTGATGTACATCAACAACCCCTGACCTATATTTGACCTACATTTAACCTAGAATTACTTAGTTAATTCCCCTTGGTTAAGGTTTTTAATCAACATTGGTTAAGATTTTTAGTCCAGCTTGTATATGCAATACTACTGGCCCTACACCCACCATACTTGGACAACTTCATCTCCTAGTGATGCACATCAATAACCCCTGATCTATATTTGACCTTTACCTACATTTCCTCTTGAATTACTTAGTTAATTCCCCTTGGTTAAGGT
Organism: Conchocele bisecta; assembly: GCA_029237695.1. Taxonomy (NCBI): domain Eukaryota; kingdom Metazoa; phylum Mollusca; class Bivalvia; order Lucinida; family Thyasiridae; genus Conchocele; species Conchocele bisecta. Next base: position 30,365,035 of record CM055281.1, read on the forward strand.
TTTTAGCTCGACTATTCGAAGAATAAGTAGAGCTTATGTTGTCACCCCGGCGTCGGCGTCCGTCGGCGTCGGCGTCGGCGTCACCGTCACGCCTTGGTTAAGGTTTTTAGTCAAGCTTGTATATGGAATACTACTGGCCCTACACCCACCATACTTGGACAACTTCATCTCCTAGTGATGTACATCAATAACCCCTGATCTATATTTGACCTTGACCTACATTTCCTCTTGAATTACTTGGTTAATTCCCCTTGGTTAAGGTTTTTAGTCAACCTTGGTTAAGGTTTTTAGTCAAGTTTGTATATGCAATACTACTGGCCCTACACCCACCATACTTGGACAACTTCATCTCCTAGTGATGCACATCATTAACCCTGATCTATATTTGACCTTGACCTACATTTCCTCTTGAATTACTTACTTAATTCCCCTTGGTTAAGGTTTTTAGTCAACCTTGGTTAAGGTTTTTTTTCAAGCTTGTACATTGAATACTATTGTGCATCCAGACACCATACTTCGACAACCTTTTCTCATAGGTATGTACATCAATAACCCCTGATCTATATTTGACCTTCACCTACATTTCCTCTTCAATTACTTACTTAATTCCTTTTGGTTAAGGTTTTTAGTCAACCTTCTATATGGAATACTACTGGCCCTACACCCACCATACGTGGACAACTTCATCTCCTAGTGATGTACATCAACAACCCCTGATCTATATTTGACCTTGACCTACATTTCCTCTTGAATTGCTTAATTCCCCTTGGTTAACGTTTTTAGTCAAGCTTGTAGATGGAATACTCCTGGCCCTACACCAACCATACTTGGACAACTTCATCTCCTAGTGATGTACATCAACAACCCCTGACCTATATTTGACCTTGACCTACATTTAACCTTGAATTACTTACTTAATTCCCCTTGGTTAAGGTTTTTACTCGACCTTGGTTAAGCTTTTTACTCAAGCTTGTACATGGAATACTATTGTGCATACAGACACCATAATTGGACAACCTCTTCTCATAGTGATGTACATCAATAACCCCTGATCTATATTTGACCTTGACCTACATTTCCTCTTGAATTACTTTCTTAATTCTCTTTGGTTAAGGTTTTTAGTCAAGCTTGTAGATGGAATACTCATGGCCCTACACCAACCATACTTGGACAACTTCATCTCCTAGTGATGTACATCAACAACCCTGACCTATATTTGACCTTGACCTACATTTAACCTTAAATTACTTACTTAATTCCCCTTGGTTAAGGTTTTTACTCAACCTTGGTTAAGGTGTTTAGTCAAGCTTGTAGATGGAATACTATTGTGCATACAGACACCATACTTGGATAACTTTTTCTCATATGGATGTACATCAATAACCCCTGACCTTTATTTTACCTTCACCTACATTTAACCTTCAATTACTTGGTTAATGTTTATAGTCAAGCTTGTATATGGAATACTTCTGGGCCTACATCAACCATACTTGGACAACTTCATCTCCTAGTGATGTACATCAATAATCCCTGACCTATATTTCACCTTGACCTACTTTTATCCTTGGATTACTTAGTTATCTCCCCTTGGTTACGTTTTTTACTCAAGCTTGTGTATGGAAAACTCCTGGGCCTACAGCAACCATACTTAGAAAACCACCATCTACGTCCAAGGTCAAGGTCACTGTTGAAGGTCAAAGGTCAAACCTATTGAACTTCCCTTCCTCTCTATGTCTTCTACACCGATGCATGGATTATCAAATGGCTTGGCACAAATGTTTCTCATGATGAGAAGGTGTGTCGCCATCAATACACGCACCTACGTCCAAGGTCAAGGTCACAGTTGAAGGTCAAAGGTCAAACCTATTGAAATTCCCTTCCGCTCTATATCTTCTACACTGATGCATGGATTATCAAATTGCTAACCATGCACCTACGTCCAAGGTCACAGTTGAAGGTCAAAGGTCAAACCTATTGAAATTCCCTTCCGCTCTATATCTTCTACACCGATGCATGGATTATCAAATGGCTTGGCACAGATGTTTCTCATGATGAGAAGGTGTGTCACAATCAATAACCATGCACCTACGTCCAAGGTCAAGGTCACAGTTGAAGGTCAAAGGTCAAACCTATTGAAATTCCCTTCCGCTCTATATCTTCTACACCGATGCATGCATTATCAAACGCCTTGGCACAAATGTTTCTCAGGATGAGAAGGTGTGTCTCGATCAATAACCACGCACCTACGTCCAAGGTCAAGGTCATAGTTGAAGGTCAAAGGTCAAACCTATTGAAATTCCCTTCCGCTCTATATCTTCTACACCGATGCATGGATTATCACACTATGCCCAGGGTCAAGGTCACAGACTTGATGCGTTTGAAACCTTAACGCTCGGCTAAAGGCTTATGGCTTATGATAAAAAATGCCTCCTTTTCTTTGGCTGCCAGTGGGGGTATTCGTGTGCTGACAGGCCACATTTCTAGTTTCCCTTGGTTAATGTTTTTAGTCAACCTTGGTTAAGGTTTTTATGTAGGCCGCAGCCACCTTCTTTGTCAAGCTATGTGTACATCGACACCCTCGTAGTCGAGCTATGCTGTTCTCCTACAGCTCTTGTTAGTCAAGCTTGTACATGGAACACTATTGTGCATACAGACACCATACTTGGACAACCTTTTCTCATAGGGATGTACATCAATAACCCCTGATCTATATTTGACTTTGACCTACATTTTCTCTTGAATTACTTACTTAATTCCCCTTTGTTAAGGTTTTTAGTCTAGCTTGTATATGGAATACTACTGGCCCTACACCCACCATACTTGGACAACTTCATCTCCTAGTGATGTACATCAATAACCCCTGATCTATATTTTACCTTCACCCACATTTCCTCTTAAATTACTTACTTAATTCCCCTTGGTTAACGTTTTTAGTCAAGCCTGGTTAAGGTTTTTAGTCAAGCTGGTACATGGAATGCTATTGTGCATACAGACACCATACTTGGACAACCTTTTCTCATAGGGATGTACATCAATAACCCCTGATCTATATTTGACCTTGACCTACATTTCCTCTTCATTTACTTAGTTCATTTCCCCTTGGTTATGGTTTTTAGTCAAGCTTGTATATGGAATACTACTGGCCCTACACCCACCATACTTGGACAACTTCATCTCCTAGTGATGTGCATCAATAACGCCTGACCTATATTTGACCTTCACCTACATTTCCTCTTGAATTACTTACTTAATTCCCCTTGGTTAAGGTTTTTAGTCAACCTTGGTTAAGGTTTTTAATCAAGCTTGTACATGGAATACTGTTGTGCATCCAGACACCATACTTGGATAACTTTTTCTCATAGGGATGTACATCAATAACCCCTGACCTTTACTTTACCTTCACCTACATTTAACCTTGAATTACTTGGTTAATGTTTATAGTCAAGCTTGTATATGGAATACTCCTGGGCCTACATCAACCATACTTGGACAACTTCATCTCCTAGTGATATACATCAATAATCCCTGACCTATATTTGACCTTGACCTACTTTTATCCTTGGATTACTTAGTTATTTCCCTTTGGTTACGGTTTTTAGTCAAGCTTGTATATGGAATACCCCTGGGCCTACAGAAACCATACTTGGAAAACTTCATCTCCTAGTGATGTACATCAATAACCCCTGACCTATATCTGACATTGACCTACATTTAACCTTGAATTACTTACTTAATTTCCCTTGGTTAAGGTTTTTATGCAGGCCGCAGCCACCTTCTTTGTCAAGCTATGTGTACATCGACAACCCTCGTAGTCGAGCTATGCTGTTCTCCTACAGCTCTTGTTAGTCAAGGTTGTAGATGCAATACTATTGTGCATACAGACACCATACTTGGATAACTTTTTCTCATAGGGATGTACATCAATAACCCCTGACCTATATTTTACCTTCACCTACATGTAACCTTGAATTACTTACTTATTTCCCCCTGGTTAAGGCTTGTACTCAAACTTGGTTAATGCTTATAGTCAAGCTTGTATATGGAATACTACTGGCCCTACACCCACCATACTTGGACAACTTCATCTCCTAGGGATGTACATCAGTAACCCCTGATCTATATTTGACCTTGACCTACATTTCCTCTTGAATTACTTAGTTAATTCTCTTTGGTTAAGGTTTTTAGTCAAGCTTGTAGATGGAATACTCCTGGCCCTACACCCACCATACTTGGACAACTTCATCTCCTAGGGATGTACATCAATAACCCTTGATCTATATTTGACCTTGACCTACATTTGACCTTGACCTACATTTCCTCTTGAATTACTTAGTTAATTCTCTTTGGTTAAGGTTTTTAGTCAAGCTTGTAGATGGAATACTCCTGGCCCTACACCAACCATACTTGGACAACTTTATCTCCTAGTGATGTACATCAACAACCACTGACCTTTGGTTAAGGTTTTTAGTCAAACTTGGTTAAGGTTTTTAGTCAAGTTTGTATATGCAATACTACTGGCCCTACACCCACATACTTGGACAACTTCATCTCCTAGTGATGCACATCAATAACCCATGATCTATATTTGACCTTGACCTATATTTTCTCTTGAATTACTTACTTAATTCCCCTTGGTTAAGGTTTTTAGTCAACCTTGGTTAAGGTTTTTTTTCAAGCTTGTACATTGAATACTATTGTGCATCCAGACACCATACTTCGACAACCTTTTCTCATAGGTATGTACATCAATAACCCCTGATCTATATTTGACCTTCACCTTCATTTCCTCTTCAATTACTTACTTAATTCCTTTTGGTTAAGGTTTTTAGTCAACCTTCTATATGGAATACTACTGGCCCTACACCCACCATACTTGGACAACTTCATATCCTAGTGATGTACATCAACAACCCCTGATCTATATTTGACCTTCACCTACATTTCCTCTTGAATTACTTACTTAATTCCCCTTGGTTAACGTTTTTAGTCAAGCTTGTAGATGGAATACTCCTGGCCCTACACCAACCACACTTGGACAACTTCATCTCCTAGTGATGTACATCAACAACCCCTGACCTATATTTCACCTTGACCTACATTTAACCTTGAATTAATTAGTTAATCCCCCTTGGTTAAGGTTTTTAGTGAACCTTGGTTAAGGTTTTTACTCAAGCTTGTATATGCAATACTATTGTGCATACAGACACCATACTTGGATAACTTTTTCTCATAGGGATGTACATCAATAACCCCTGACCTATATTTTACCTTCACCTACATTTAACCTTGAATTACTTGGTTAATGTTTATAGTCAAGCTTGTATATGGAATACTCCTGGGCCTACATCAAACCATACTTGGACAACTTCATCTCCTAGTGATGTACATCAATAATCCCTGACCTATATTTGACTTTTTGACCTACTTTTATCGTTGGATTACTTAGTTATTTCCCCTTGGTTAAGGTTTTTAGTCAAGCTTGTATATGGAATACTCCTGGGCCTACAGCAACCATACTTGGAAAACTTCATCTCCTAGTGATGCACATCAATAACCCCTGACCTATATCTGTCATTGACCTACATTTAACCTTGAATTACTTACTTAATTTCCCTTGGTTAAGTTTTTTAGTCAACCTTGGTTAAGGTGTTTATGCAGGCCGCAGCCACCTTCTTTGTCAAACTATGTGTACATCGACAACCCTCGTAGTCGAGCTATGCTGTTCTCCTGCAGCTCTTGTTCTTCATTTAGTTACTTTGTTTAATAATTGTTGTGTGTTAGTTTTTCCAATTCCGACATTACTTGTTTAATTTATAACTTTGTGTCCAAGCGATCATTCATATTTTCTTTCCCCACCCCACCCATGCTCCCCTGCCCCCCAAGGTAAAATAACTTTGAAACTTCACATTCAGTAGAAGCATGTTTCTCCTTTCCACTTTAACTTCTTTACTGCATAAGCTTGGCTTGGACCTTCACATGCATGTTTCTCATCATTCATATTTTCATTCCCCGACCCACCCATGCTTCCCGCCCCAATGTCAAATAACTTTGAAATTTAACATTCATATCATAGATGTGTGCGTATTTCTCCATTCCACTATAACTTCTTTCATATTTTCATTCCCCGCCCCACCGATGCTCCCTCTGTGCCCAAAGACAAGGTTAAATGGCTTTGAAATTTCACATTCAATTATAGATGCATGCACGTTTCTCCATTCTCCTATAACTTCTTTTCTGTATGAGCGATTGGCTTAAAATTGAATGTGCATGTTTATGATCCAACACCACAGCGCTTGGATTCATGCCAATGGCGGCGTTCTTGCTAATTACAGTAATGGAATAGTCTAAAAATTAGCATGAATACATCGATGTCAGGAAATTAGAGGTGAAATGGTTAAATTGTATCACAATCTCCAATATTCTATTACAGATACGATGTACCCAGTGTGGGAAAATCAGCGAAAGGGAGGTAAGCAGGTTAGGATCGGTTCTCTTCAACCAGACACAGAAAATCTCTGTGTGCTAAATTTTGTTGGGTTTCACTGCCCACAGGTTTACACTAACAGTGTACGGGATCCCGAGGACCCCTGTTTTGAGGATCCCTGAACTTTCAAGAAAATACCATGTCCATGCTGCGGAATCCCTGGCCAAACTGGTAGTGTCAAACATTGCTGTCATTTTGTTTGTTCATGATCACGGAAATGTGTTTTGGAGTGCTCATATGGCAGATTTTGGGTGGAATATCTCTAAACTGGACACCCTGGGGATGATCCACTGTAGTTGTTTTATTTCACAATACAACACTGATGTTAGAATCAAGTACAGTGAAATCGCGATGGCTCGAAATGCCATGGGCCTGCATATTTTGTTTGAGTGATCGCTCGCATCTTTCGAGCCATTGCATCTTGCGATTTTGGTATATTTGTCGACAACTGTACCCGTCGGATTTAGGAAATAACGAAGCATAATAGAGTGTATCCATATTTTAGATGCTAATAGTATTTATTCGCAGATTAAAGTTATCATGTGAAATTAAAAAAAAAACTGTCTTTATTTCAATTACATGTATTATCAAAGGATAATATTTACTATAAATAGTGGTGCACATAATTAATGTCGCAGGTGATTGTGACGTCACTCGAAACAGTAGTATGGGCCCAGCTCAAATGATATTGTTATACGGCGCCCATAAAAAATCGGGAATCAGTCATGAATCGTAAAAAGTTGCGACACAACAAAACGTGCTTTACTTAATGTGTGACCAGTGTAAACGCTGATCAACTTGCAGACTCCTGCAACTTGATATGGGTTTACTATTTCACTATATTATTATACCCCCCGCAACGAGTTGTGGGGGGGTATACTGGAGTCAGGTTGTCCGTCCGACCGTCCGTCCGTCCGTAAACTTAACATCAGAGAAATATTGTTATAACTTCTATTTCCTTCATCTAAAATGCTTGATATTTCACACATGCATTCCTGTAAGGCTCTACTACCATGCTGTGCCAAATCCACGACCTTCCAACCCCCGCAGATCCCAAGGTCAAGGTCAAATACTTAGTCCGTAAACTTAACATCAGAGAAATATTGTTATAACTTCTATTTCCTTCATCTAAAATGCTTAATATTTCACACCTGCATTCTTGTAAGGCTCTACTACCATGCTGTGCCAAATCCACGACCGTCCAACCCCCGCAGATCCCAAGGTCAAGGTCAAATACTTAGTCTCTTTACAAAACTTAACATCAGAGAAATATTGTTATAACTTCTATTTCCTTCATCTAAAATTCTTAATATTTCACACATGCATTCCTGTAAGGCTCTACTACCATGCTGTGCCAAATCCACGACCATCCAACCCCCGCTGATACCAAGGTCAAGGTCAAATACTTAGTCTCTTTACAAAACTTAACATCAGAGAAATATTGTTCTAACTTCTATTTCCTTCATCTAAAATGCTTGATATTTCACACATGCATTCCTGTAAGGCTCTACTACCATGCTGTGCCAAATCCACGACCGTCCAACCCCCGCTGATCCCAAGGTCAATGTCAAATACTTAGTCTCTTTACAAAACTTAACATCAGAGAAATATTGTTCTAACTTCTATTTCCTTCATCTAAAATTCTTAATATTTCACACATGCATTCCTGTAAGGCTCTAATACCATGCTGTGCCAAATCCATGACCGTCCAACCCCCGCTGATCCCAATGTCAAGGTCAAATACTTAGTCTCTTTACAAAACTGAACATCAGAGAAATAACTTCTATTTCCTTCATTGAAAATTCTTATTATTTCACTTGTACATTCCTCTAAGGTTGTACTATCATGCTGTGACAAATCTACGACTGTCCAACCCCCGCTCATCCCAAGGTCAAGGTCACATACTTAGTCTCTTTACAAAACTTAACATCAGAGAAATATGTTATAACTTCTATTTCTTTCATTGAAAATTCTTAATATTTCATATGCTGTGACAAATCCCCGCTGATCTTGAGGTCAACGTCACATACATACCGTATAACCTCGAATTAACGCCCCCCCCTCCTAATAAACGCCCGCCCAAAATAAAAAAACAAAAAAACAAAAAAACATTTACCAATGACCGCCAATTTCAAACACAAATAATCCTTAAATCCTTATTTGTGTTGGCGGTCCTTGGTAAACAAAATTTTTTCTTTTTTTTTTCTTTTTTTTTTACTGGCTAATAAACGCCCCTCTTTTGTAAAATGTAACGCCTCCGGGGGCGTTAATTCGAGGTTATACGGTAGTCTCTTTACAAAATTTAACATCAGAGAAATCGGTTATAACTTCTATTTCCTTGCTCGGATCTGCTTCACATTTCACACACTCATTGCTCCAATGGACCTCTACCACCCTGTGACAAATTCACGTTCATGCCGCTCGCGCTAATCCCAGAGTCAAGGTCACAAGCCCACACACTTGGAAATTTTTACATATTTTAGGGGTACCTGGGCCCACGCAGGGGGTATTCCGTAAGCCTCGCTTACTGACCAATCTAGTTCATCATGAACTGAATGTGCAGGCCGATTTAATGCTGCACTGATCGGAAATTCAGTAGAGCAAATCCTTTTTGTCACGACCAGTCATCTCTGCCTAACTAAGTGCGGTATTATTAATGGGCGTTTTTTGTTGTAACTCCCGGGTAGCCACACAAATAATACGAGGACTATTAGAACGTGGGTTACTAGGGTTCAACTCGACTTGAACCTGAGCAACGACTGGTTGTTCCTGTGATACTCGGATTACTCGAGTATAACCCGTGAGTTACCACGAAAAACGACCAACGGCAGACTCTATTAAATGCGCCGAGTGGCCGAAGCCCAGAATATTTAATAAATCGCCGTATATTGTTGATCGCAATCAACAACGTTAACGATCAAATTGCACCACTTTAGGCAATTAACTGGACTTGAGAAGAAACCACATTTCATAGACAGGTAGAGCGCGGCTCGGCCTTTGATCGTAATAAGTTGGACGCGGAGGTGTGAAAATTAGCCAAACACAAACTTCGACATGACTTTCGAGTCATCGTATAGCAAAATAGCGAGAAATGAGTCCGCGGGACTTGATAAATGTTTTGAGGAAATGTATTTCTCGAGGAGTTGCATTTTGAGCCATCGCATGTAAATTACATATAGGGAAAATTATCGGGACCGCAATGCTATTTCGGGCGAGCCCGTCATTACGAGCCATCGTATTTCGAGCCATCGCAATTTCACTGTAATCCTATTTTAATGGTTGATCTGCGGATTTGGGACTTGGTGGGTGTGACCTACAAATGAGACAGGCCATGTGATTTTGTACCTTACAACATGTGCGGCTTCATGATATATATTTACAAAAAGTCGAAAGTTGACGCAAAATTCTATTCCGCATTTACTATGTAAATTTTGTCACTTTTCTACGTCATTTACGGAAAATATCATAAATTTTGTAATTATTCTTTTCCTCAAACAGGGGTCACTTAAATGTTTTCCCTATAATACATTTCTAATTCTTATTTACATAAAATGCATCTGATTGCAGGAGGATTTCCTGGACATCAGCGTAACAGTATCGGGGAACGCGAGCCTCGAGCAGGGTCTACAGGCGTCGTACATCGACGTGGAAATGCTCGACGGCAAAAACCAGTACCGCTGTGGGGGATGTCAGAAACTTGTGGACGCCGCAAAGGTTGGTTTATCACATGAAAACCTTTGTTAGGCTGCGTTATAACCCACTTCATAAATGTGATATAAACACATGTGTCATAGCACCTGGAACTAATGTGATTGACTGAATACATCACCATAATGACATATTCGTATTGTACGCTAACATTATGCCAAATGAACATCTTCCAAATGACATTCCTAATGGTGCAACAAAGCATACAGATACATTCCATTGGTATACTGTTGAGTGGACGTAAAACCCGAATCAAGCAGTCAAATGCCACGTACAGATACAATCCCATGTGACGGATTTGAGAAATCAATCAGTCAAATCATATTAACCCTTCCTACGCTGTTGACGAAAATTGCCGTTTGCTGTTTTTCATTTTTGCTTTAATTCTTAACAAAAAACTGGTTTTGACAGCAAATGAGATAAGATTAAGATATGTGATTTTGAAAATGTGACAGTTGCGGCCCACTTTTCAAGTAAAGAATTCAAAGTCCATCCTAACTAATCATAGCTGCAGTTTAGTTTCAACTTGCATATGATGTAGACTTTGAGATTTCAGTACTCGCTCTTTGTGTATTTATTAGGGAGCGAGAATTCGATGTTTGCCATCCATTCTAACCGTATCGTTGCTGCGGTTTAGTTTCAACTTCCATATGATGGAGCGATATAAGGAGACAGGAAAATTCACCTTCCCGCAGAATATAGACATGCGGCCATACTGCGAACAGGTGAGATTTTTAGCTCACCTGAGCGAAGCTCATGTGAGCTATTGTTACTGCAATGTGTCCGTCGTCGTCGTCCGTGAACATTTTCAAACGTCTTCTCCTCGGTAACCATTGGGCCTATAATCACCAAACTTCATGGTCATGGTCCTTTGGTAGGGGGATTACAAAATTGTTAAAATGACGTCATTATGTAATCCAAGATGGCCGCCGTCTAAAAATAGCACAAATTCTTCAAGAATCTTCTTCTCAAGAACCGCCAACCGGATTTCGACAAAACTTTCATCGATGATCGATGTACAATGCTCTTTCAAAGTTGTTAAAATGGTGACCCCGGGGTCAAAAATGGGCGTGGCCCGTGGGGTCAAATTGGGGTCAAATTTTATTTTTGACCGAATATGGTCATGTCATATATCAAATTGAAGGTATCGATGAGGCGATTGCTCTGGTGCAAAATTCAGAATCGGATGATTATAACATCCATGATGGCCACCAAAAGGTCCATTTATTCATGATTTTGAACGTCTTTTTCTCAGGAACCACATGCCCGATGCTGGCCAAACTTCATAGGAAGTTAAGATCATTGGGTGAAGCATTTTCAGATTTGGTAAAAGGAGAGTCATCGCTTAATCCAAGATGACCGCCATCTAAAAATAGCACAATTTTTTTTAAAACACATGAACTCAATGTCACATTCTCCTCTGGTGTTCATGGAGTCAGGTGAGCGAATTAGGGCCATCATGGCCCTCTTGTTATACATGTGTTTGACAACCATGGCACATTATAAGGTTTGATCATGTCCAGCCGTGTGCAAACGTTTGCTGTGGCCCGAGGGAACTGTTTCCCTCGGGCCACAGCAAACGTTTGCACACGGCTGGACATGATCAAACGTTATTGTTACATTTCCAACAAAAAACTGATGTAATTTGAGCATTATATTCAGTATTTTCAGTACTTTTATAAATCGTCCCATTCACGTAGATAATTTTCGGTATTCATATTCCGGGGCCGCGTCTTGAACGTCATGAACGTCATGAAGTAGTGACGTCATGAAGGCACTTCCGCTTAGTGACGTCATGAAGGCACTTGGTCTACGCGCGGCCACGGAATGAGCATTGCCTAAAGCCATATGCAAACAGCACGCGCTATATGTTTGCACATATGTGCAAACAACGGAAACCATGTAAAAATTATGTATAACATTTTCCCACCTCTAACTAGAAAATGTGGTCTGTCGTTGCACATAGGGCCCCTATTTGAGAAACTCTTACAAAACTTTAAAATAAATAAACAGACGGACGATCAGTAGCGAGGGTAATTGTATTAATGTGGAAGGATTTATCATTACTAAGTAATGCATATGTACAATATGAAGATATTAGCTGAAGGCAAACAGAAATTGTATTAATGTGGAAGGATTTATCATTACTAAGTAATGCATATGTACAATATGAAGATATTAGCTGAAGGCAAACAGAAAGGTTGGTGGCCTAGCGGTAACAGTTGGACTGCCTTGCAAAAAGGACCTTGCAATGTTTGCAACCAGCATAGTCCCAGATCAGACTGCAGTATGCACAGCCAGATCTGGGCCTACGCTGTTCATTATTCAGTCATTCAAGTAGGCCAACAAGTCGGCAAAAGATGAGGTTCAAATCTGACTGAGTGAAATATAAACATGTGATCATACTGCGAACCTGTCGCTCAGAGATTTTTATGCATGTGTGCTGAAAATCTAGACACATTATGAGTTTATTTCCTAAGTCTGGGATCCCAGGGGATAATGTGAGGTTTGGGGCCGCTACCCCATTATAAGCCAATGGGAGAGTCTCATACATTTTAAGGGACATGTTTCTCAAATCACCTATAATTTATGTTTGCCTTCAGTTAATATGTTCATATTGCACACATGCATTACTTAGTAAAGATACATCCTTTCACATTAATATAATTACCTTCGCTACTGATCATACATCCGTCTGACCGTCTATCTGTTTATTTATTTGAAAGTTTTTGTACCAGTTTCTTAAATCACCTATAATTTCTGTTTGCCTTCAGCTAATATCTTCATATTGTACATATGCATTACTTAGTAATGATAAATCCTTCCACATTAATACAATTACCCTCGCTACTGATCGTCCGTCTGTTTATTTATTTTAAAGTTTTGTAAGAGTTTCTCAAATAGGGGCCCTATGTGCAACGACAGACCACATTTTCTAGTTAGAGGTGGGAAAATGTTGCTTGTCTGTTCCTTACATTTAAAATGATGTTTGTTAAGTGAGCTATTTCTTGTAGACTGCATGATGATGAAATTCCACAAATCTATCAATTTCTACATGTTTGTCAACTTTAATAAAGAAATTCTGCTGTGAAATTTTGGCCAAATTACTACATGTTTGAAAATGTTTATGCATCACAGTGATTTTAAAATCACTCGTAATGATTTTTCTATAATAGAGAATATTATATTCTTTATTTAAAAAAAATCAGTAAAATGATAATGACAGATTTTAGAGTTACCTATTTTGGATATCATCCAACTATGTTGTCTATGTATCCTACAGCCGTCCGATGACCGTGACTATGAGTTGTTCTCCGTTGTGATCCATGCTGGTGGTGCCCATGGCGGCCATTACCATGCCTATATCCGTGACCTTGACGATCTAGGTGACTGGGTCCCTCCCGTGAGTATTTCGTAATACCGTATTTATTGTAATACTAGCCACGGGAAGATTGGAGGCGTATATATTTTATCATTATAGCTGAAGGCTCATTCTTAAATTTTGAATATTATGAAAATTGTTTTTGCATTGTTTATATAGCCATAAAATTTGAGCAAGTTTCGTTAAACAGACAATACAGGGGTCATACCAGTTATCCGGACAATCAGTTTATCGGACAAATGAAAATACCTGTTAATTAAACACATTCATTTGATCCGATTTTGCAACGAACACATCTAAGTCACTCAGGTGCTTGCTGTTTCCATGCCAGTGTGAAGAATATATCGCCAAGGTAAACATTTTAGTAAAAATTGCTGAAAACATTGCTCAACTCTGTCCACAAGTTGTTTACAACGTCAAAAGTCGCGCGGGGGCTTCCAATCGAGTGCGCCCATTACTTCATTTCAGTGTTGTTCTATAAATACGATGTTTTCCAAGAAACAAATGGTGAATTATTTTTCTGCAAAACTACACAATGCTGTTTACACTGGTTTTAAGACGATACAATTATGATTTAAAGGTGAGAATACAAGTTATAAGATGATTATACATTTGTCCAGATAACTGATTGTCGATGTTAATTTTGGGGCAATCTTACGACTTTTGATCTGACCCAATTTTAAGTGAGAAAGTTGGCAAATTTTGCTAAATAGTTTGCATCTGTTGAGAAAGCAAGAACCGATGATTGTTCTTTGAAAACTTTATGCCCGTAACTGCAATTTTAAGAAAAATATCGTAAAAAAACTGCCATTTTTGTCCGATAATCTAGAGGATCCCTGTAGACTGGTATTCTCTATGTTTATTTTCCCCACAGGAGGATGAGGAAATTTTAGTCGCGAGTAAATCAAAGAAGGGTCAAACTGACTTCATAGAGTGTGATTCGCCGATAGATCTTGTAGAGTACGCACTGTCGAGGGAGAAAACCAAGGAAATGTCCATCGATAAACTAGGACAGGTAAGCAGTTTCCATGGCGGTAAGACCAGAATATTTTGATTTGCAAAGCAAGGAAATGTCTATTGATAAACTCAGACATGTAAACAGTTTCCACGACAACAGGAAAAAGGAAACTATTTTGACTTGTAAAAAACAATAAATTGTCTATTGATAAACTGGAGAAATTTTTAAATTGTAAGCAAGTTTCCAAAGAAACAGAATCCTGAGAGATTTTTGATATACTAATGTATAGGTGTGTACAATATCTCTTTCCATGTGAAATTGGCATTATTGGGTTTGCAACTAGCATATCAGCAGGTCAACATATGTGTTTTTGTCACATTTATGCAATCTGTTGCATTCTCATTATCCGCATGCATCTTGTCCATTGTAGGAAATCCTCAAGCAGACGGGCACATCCTGGAACAAAAGATTCAAGAGTAGACACGGTCCCATAACAAAGGTACATGTATCATTGCTGCTATTTTTAGCAGAGAATATGCAATTGCTTTTTTTTTTATCGCATATTTTGTCTACTTTCTCCATAAAAACATGGTTTGGCAACACATTAGTTCCAAACCATGTTTTCATTGACACAACTTATGTTATAAACTTTAGAATATGGAATATATTCTTCAACAGCTTTAGCTTCTGTCTTTGTTTTAAACTCAGATGTAAATACTTGAATGTTTAAAAATTAATAACATTCATGATTCATGTTTGCATGGTTACATATGATTTAAAAATAACATGTCATGTTTCTTTTACAATGCTTAATTAAATTCTGTCGTCTGCTGTTTATTTGTGTTTTTTTTTGCATTTTTCTCATCAAAAACGTGCTTTGACAGCATTTTAGAATCATTTTCAATGTAAATGATTCTAAAGTGTTGTTAAAACATGTTTTATTGAGAATGAAGGAAAAATATAAAGCAAAATTAGACGACAATTTTTGTGTGCAGCAGTCTAAGGGTTAATTCATGTACATATCAACTGCATTGTATCCGGCTTTTAATACATACACGTAACAGGGTTGCAACATATTCATAATGGACTGTACATAAATAAAATGTTGTCATCGTCATCGATTGACGTCAGTGTAATGGCACAACGTAAATGTATCCACTTTCTTGACATTGAAACGTTGTATTTCTGTAGCATAAAATGTTGACTGATAATACTAGTGTCTTTTGATGTCAAGTTTATCAGACTCATCTCGGATATGATAGGAATTCTGATCTCAAAAGTCACTAGTGTATTATTCTCTTTATTTATTTCAGTTTGTGTCAAAATACGACGACAAATTCCTGTTCGACCCTGTACAGAAGATTGTCTCATTGAAAATGGACACAAACAAAATTGAAAATCGTCATCAAAACTCTGCTTTGTGTGATAAAAATTCTAAATCTGTGATACCTAGCAACAGGTTAGATAACTCTGCATTCCCTGCCAAGGACACTTCAGAGGGGAATATTCCTGTTTCTGTAAAGGGAGATAATGCGGCTAATATAGGAGTTGTCTGTGATAGAAAAGGGAATAGGGATATAGCTAAAGGACCTTATGGAGATTTGAAAAGTCCTTCCATAAATAGGTATGTATATTATTGTGCAGCAGGGTTTCCAACACCGAGATGAATTTTTGTCTTCTGCATTTTTTTTTTTCTTATTTTTAGCCAGATAAAAAAAAATCCAGGCTATTGGATTGGCGAAAGCGGGCGGCGGGCGGCGTCCACAATCAATGTTAAGTTTTTGTGTTTGAGTCCATTTCTTTGTTACTGTACCACCTAGGACCACCAAACTTTCACAGCTTCATAATCAAGGGGTGCCCACCACATATCACTATCCAACATGTTACCTTTTTTTGAACTTGACCCATTTTTTCCGCGCAGTCGACTTAGCCATTTTCAATGTTAACTTTTCACGTTTACAATGTTAAGTTTTCGTGTTTAAGTCCATTTCTTTGGTACTGTACCACCTAGGACCACCAAACATTCACAGCTTCATAACCAAGGGGTGCCCACCACATACAACTATCCAACATGTGACCATTTCTTTTACCTTCACCTATTATTTCTACGTAATTGACTTAGCCATTTTCAACGTTAACTTTTTAACGTACGTCTGGTTAAAGTTTTTTGGTTAAAAGTTTTTCGTTATACTATATCTCTGCAACTGCTTCGCCCATTACCTTGAAACTTCACATGGGTGTTTATCATCATCCATATTTTCATTCTACCCCCCAACCGTGCGGCCCCTGTGCCCAATGTCAAGGTCAAATTACTTTGAATTATTTTGTTAAAGTTTTTTGTGTACTATATCTCTGCAACTGCTTGACCCATTACCTTGATACTTCACATGGGTGTTTATCATCATTGTCACGCCCGCTTGCGGAAAGCGCGATATAGTCGGCATTTTGGCATACGTACGTCCGTCTGTCCGTCCGTACGTCCGGTTAAAGTTTTTTGGTTAAAGTTTTTCCATCTACTATATCTATTTTTAGCTCACCTGAGCGAAGCTCATGTGAGCTATTGTTACTGCAATGTGTCCGTCGTCCGTCGTCGTCCGTCGTCGTCGTCCGTGAACATTTTCAAACGTCTTCTCCTCGGAAACCATTGGGCCTATGGTCACCAAACTTCATGGTCATGGTCCTTAGGTAGGGGGATTACAAAATTGTTAAAATGACGTCATTACGTAATCCAAGATGGCCGCCGTCTAAAAATAGCACAAATTCTTAAAAAATCTTCTTCTCAAGAACCGCCAACCGGATTTCGACAAAACTTGGTAGGAATGATCGACGTACATTGCTCTTTCAAAGTTGTTAAAATGGTGACCCTGGGGTTAAAAATGGGCGTGGCCCGTGGGTCAAATTGGGGTCAAATTTTATTTTTGACTGAATATGGTCATTTCATATATCAAATTGAAGGTATCAATGAGGCGATCACTCTGGTGCATTTTTTGTCGAAATCGGATTGTTATGTCATCCAAGATGGCCGCCGAAAGGTCAAAAGGTCGTTCTTTTATCAGAGATTTCAAAATTCTTCTTCACATGAACCGCTTGGCCCATGGTAGCCAAACTTAAAATTTATGGTCCATGGGTGAAGCCTTTTCAGATTTGTTAAAATGGAGGTCATCGCTAATCCAAGATGGCCGCCGTCTAAAAATAGCATAAATTCTTAAAAATCTTCTTCTCATGAACCGCTAGCCGGATTTCGACGAAACTTGGTAGGAATGATCGATGTACATTGCTCTTTGAAAGTTGTTAAAATGGTGACCCCGGGGTCAAAAATGGGCGTGGCCCGTGGGGTCAAATTGGGGTCAAATTTTATTTTTAACTGAATATGGTCATGTCATATATCAAATTGAAGGTATCAATGAGGCGATTACTCTGGTGCAATATTTGTCGGAATCGGATGATTATGTCATCCATGATGGCCACCAAAAGGTCCATTTATTCAAGATTTGTAACGTCTTTTTCTCAGGAACCACATGGCCGATGCTGGGTGAAGCATTTTCAGATTTTGTAAAATGAGAGTCATCGCTTAATCCAAGATGACCGCCATCTAAAAATAGCACAATTTTTTTAAAACACATGAACTCAATGTCACATTCTCCTCTGGTGTTCATGGAGTCAGGTGAGCGAATTAGGGCCATCATGGCCCTCTTGTTTTAGTTTCCATGCCTCGCCCCAAGGCGCGACATGCAGGCCACGGCCATCTAGTCTACAAAAAGTGGGTATAATTATGTTATCCAAGTGTCTATGCTTGGAAAAACCTGGCCTTCGTGGCTTTGCCTCGTTTCTTGTTATTTTACTTGGGTAATATATGTTTTGATGGTGCATGAGAATTGTCTCCAATGAAGCGATTCTCATGCACTGTCTAAACATATTTTGCAAAGAAGCAAGAAAAAAAAATGATGTTTAAAAACAGTAGACGACAATACTCACTTTCTGTCTTTCATTCACTAAATTATATAGAGCTCCAGATAAGCATATTTTGGGGGTAAATCAGCATTGCAATACATGTAGATATGAGGGAGTACAAATCAGTATTGAAATACATGTAGATATGAGGGAGTACAAATCAGTATTGAAATACATGTAGATATGAGGGAGTACAAATCAGCATTGAAATACATGTAGATATGAGGGAGTACAAATCAGCATTGAAATACATGTAGATATGAGGGAGTACAAATCAGTATTGAAATACATGTAGATATGAGGGAGTACAAATCAGCATTGAAATACATGTAAATATGAGGGAGTACAAATCAGTATTGAAATACATGTAGATATGAGGGAGTACAAATCAGTATTGAAATACATGTAGATATGAGGGAGTACAAATCAGTATTGAAATACATGTAGATATGAGGGAGTACAAATCAGCATTGAAATACATGTAATATGAGGGAGTACAAATCAGTATTGAAATACATGTAGATATGAGGGAGTACAAATCAGTATTGAAATACATGTAGATATGAGGGAGTACAAATCAGTATTGAAATACATGTAGATATGAGGGAGTACAAATCAGCATTGAAATACATGTAGATATGAGGGAGTACAAATCAGCATTGAAATACATGTCGATATGAGGGAGTACAAATCAGTATTGAAATACATGTAGATATGAGGGAGTACAAATCAGTATTGAAATAATTGTAGATATGAGGGAGTACAAATCAGTTTTGAAATACATGTAGATATGATGGAGTACAAATCAGTATTGAAATACATATAGATATGAGGGAGTACAAATCAGTATTGAGATACATTTAGATATGAGGGAGTACAAATCAGAGATATGAGGGAGTACAAATCAGCATTGAAATACATGTAGATATGAGGGAGTACAAATCAGTATTGAAATACATGTAGATATGAGGAGTACAAATCAGCATTGAAATACATGTAGATATGAGGGAGTACAAATCAGCGTTGAAATACATGTAGATATGAGGGAGTACAAATCAGTATTGAAATACATGTAGATATGAGGGAGTACAAATCAGCATTGAAATACATGTAGATATGAGGGAGTACAAATCAGCATTGAAATACATGTAGATATGAGGGAGTACAAATCAGCATTGAAATACATGTAGATATGAGGGAGTACAAATCGGTATTGAAATACATGTCGATATGAGGGAGTACAAATCAATATTGAAATACATGTAGATATGAGGGAGTACAAATCAGTATTGAAATACATGTCGATATGAGGGAGTACAAATCAGTATTGAAATACATGTCGATATGAGGGAGTACAAATCAGTATTGAAATACATGTAGATATGAGGGAGTACAAATTAGCATTGAAATACATGTAGATATGAGGGAGTACAAATCAGCATTGAAATACATGTAGATATGAGGGAGTACAAATCAGTATTGAAATACATGTAGATATGAGGGAGTACAAATCATCATTGACTTTTGACATTTCAGCATTAGAAAATTGGAGCTGAAAATGTGTTATTCTACACCACACATTTTTTCTACAAGTATCAAGTACCGATGGATGTATGTGTGTGTCTGTTCAGTTAACAAGTTTATTAAAAGTTGGAATAACTTTTGTTTTCACTACTACAATTCAAGTTGGTGGTGAAATACTGTTTGAAAATCTGGTTTCAGCATTGTAAAATATTTAGGGGGTAAAATACTCTTTTTAGCTCAGCTGAGCGAAGCTCATGTGAGCTATTGTTACCGCATTGTGTCCGTCGTCCGTCGTCGTCCGTCATCCGTCGTCCGTCATCCGTCGTCCGTCGTCGTCGTCCGTGAACATTTTCAAACGTCTTCTCCTCGGTAACCATTGGGCCTATAGTCACCAAACTTCATGGTCATGGTCCTTAGGTAGGGGGATTACAAAATTGTTAAAATAACGTTATTACGTAATCCAAGATGGCCGCCATCTAAAAATAGCACAAATTCTTCAAAAATCTTCTTCTCAAGAACCTCCAACCGGATTTCGACAAAACTTGGTAGGAATGATCAATGTACAATGCTCCTTCAAAGTTGTTAAAATGGTGACCCCAGGGTCAAAAATGGGCGTGGCCCGTGGGGTCAAATTGGTGTCAAATTTTATTTTTGACTGAATATGGTCATATCATATATCAAATCGAAGGTATCAACAAGGCGATCACTCTGGTGCATTTTTTGTCGAAATCGAATGGTTATGTCATCCAAGATGGCCGCCGAAAGGTCAAAAGGTCGTTCTTTTATTAGAGATTTCAAAATTCTTCTTCACATGAACCGCTTGGCCCATGGTAGCCCCAAACTTAAAAGTTATGGTCCATGGGTGAAGCATTTTCAGATTTGTTAAAATGGAGGTCATCGCTAATCCAAGATGGCCGCCGTCTAAAAATAGCATAAATTCTTAAAAAATCTTCTTCTCATGAACCGCTAGCCGGATTTCAATGAAACTTGGTAGGAATGATTGATGTACATTGCTCTTTCAAAGTTGTTAAAATGGTGACCCCGGGGTCAAAAAGGGTGCGTGGCCCGTGGGGTCAAATTGGGGTCAAATTTTATTTTTGACCGAATATGGTCATGTTATATATTAAATCGAAGGTATCAATGAGGCGATCACTTTGGTACATTTTTTGTCAAAATCGGATTGTTATGTCATCCAAGATGGCCGCCGAAATGTCAAAAGGTCGTTCTTTTATTAGAGATTTCAAAATTCTTCTTCACATGAACCGCTTGGCCCATGGTAGCCAAACTTAAAAGTTATGGTCCATGGGTGAAACCTTTTCAGATTTGTTAAAATGGAGGTCATCGCTAATCCAAGATGGCCGCCGTCTAAAAATAGCATAAATTCTTAAAAAATCTTTTCCTCATGAACCGCTAGCCGGATTTCGACGAAACTTGGTAGGAATGATTGATGTACAATGCTCTTTCAAAGTTGTTAAAATGGTGACCCTGGGGTCAAAAATGGGCGTGGCCCGTGGGGTCAAATTTTATTTTTGACCGAATATGGTCATGTTATATATCAAATCGAAGGTATCAATGAGGCGATCACTCTGGTACATTTTTTGTCGAAATAAATCGGATTGTTATGTCATCCAAGATGGCCGCCGAAATGTCAAAAGGTCGTTCTTTTATTAGAGATTTCAAAATTCTTCTTCACATGAACCGCTTGGCCCATGGTAGCCAAACTTAAAAGTTATGGTCCATGGGTGAACCCTTTTCAGATTTGTTAAAATGGAGGTCATCGCTAATCCAAGATGGCCGCCGTCTAAAAATAGCATAAATTCTTAAAAAATCTTCTCATGAACTGCTGGCCGGATTTCGACTAAGCTTGGTAGGAATGATCGATTTACAATGCTCTTTCAAAGTTGTGAAAATGGTGACCCCGGGGTCAAAAATGGGCATGGCCCGTGGGGTCAAATTGGGGTCAAATTTTATTTTTGACCGAATATGCTCATGCCATATATCAAATTGAAGCGATTGCTCTGGTGCAATATTTGTCAGAATCGGATGATTATGTCATCCATGATGGCCACCAAAAGGTCCATTTATTCAAGATTTTGAACGTCTTTTTCTCAGGAACCACATGGCCGATGCTGGCCAAACTTCATAGGAAGTTAAGATCCTTGGGTGAAGCATTTTCAGATTTTGTAAAATGAGAGTCATCGCTTAATCCAAGATGACCGCCATCTAAAAATAGCACAATTCAATGTCACATTCTCCTCTGGTGTTCATGGAGTCAGGTGAGCGAATTAGGGCCATCATAGCCCTCTTGTTTAAAGGCTAACCTGGAGGTATGATGATATACAACTATGTCATGAGCAGTCTCGTCACGAGCAGCACTGTTTATGCATCGGCTTTTTAAAAAGAATTTCTCCTTTTCTGATCAAATGGAATAGTCTGGTAATTAACATAGAAATAGTGCAATCCAGATTCTTAGGGATGAAAGGGTTATTTAATAACCCTTTCATCCCTAAGAATCTGGATTGCACTATTTCTGATAATAATTATCATGTTTTCAGCAAGGATATGGCTAAGACAGCAGCCGGTAGAAGTTGGTTTGATTTCAACGACTCTCGGGTACATCCAATATACAAAAAGGCGATTGAGAAACAGTTTTCTGGACGCGAGTGTGCTTACATGCTGTTCTATAGAAAGAAAAACCTTGTTCGTCCTGATAGAGGTAAGTGTTGAGTACCGTTCATTTGTATAACACGACCCTGAACTGATAATGTCTGTTTGTGATTTTCTTGTTGATTCAGGTAAACTCTGCTGTTTTCATATTGTTAGTTTGTCAGAAATCAGAAAATTAACAAATATTAGTTAAATTAACATATTTATTTTTGAAAATTGTAATTCCAAATCTCCATTTTTAGCCAGGTTTTTTGAGAAAAAAATCCAGGCTATTTGATTGGCGAAAGCCGGGCTGGCGGGCGGGCGGGCGGCGGGCGGCGTCCACAATCAATGTTAAGTTTTCGTGTTTGAGTCCATTTCTTTGTTACTGTACCACCTAGGACCACCAAACTTTCACAGCTTCATAATCAAGGGGTGCCCACCACATATCACTATCCAACATGTTACTTTTTTTTTAACTTCACCCATTTTTTCACGTAATCGACTTAGCCATTTTCAATGTTAAGTTTTCGCGTTTACAATGTTAAGTTTTCGTGTTTAAGTCCATTTCTTTCGTACTGTACCACCTAGGACCACCAAAGTTTCACAGCTTCATAATCAAGGGGTACCCACCACATATCACTATCCAACATGTTACTTTTTTTTTTAACTTCACCCATTTTTTCCGCGCAGTCCACTTAGCCATTTTCAATGTTAAGTTTTCGCGTTTACAATGTTAAGTTTTCGTGTTTAAGTCCATTTCTTTGGTACTGTACCACCTAGGACCACCAAACTTTCACAGCTTCATAATCAAGGCGTACCCACCACATATCACTATCCAACATGTTACTTTTTTTTTTAACTTCACCCATTTTTTCCGCGCAGTCGACTTAGCCATTTTCAATGTTAAGTTTTCATGTTTACAATGTTAAGTTTTCGTGTTTAAGTCCATTTCTTTGGTACTGTACCACCTAGGACCACCAAACTTTCACAGCTTCATAACCAAGGGGTGCCTACCACATACAACTATCCAACATGTGACCATTTTTTTACCTTCACCTATTATTTCTACGTAATTGACTTAGCCATTTTTAACGTAAGTCTGGTTAAAATTTTTTGGTTAAAACTTTTTCGTTATACTATATCTCTGCAACTGCTTCGCCCAATACCTTGATACTTCACATGGGTGTTTATCATCATTGTCGCACCTGCTTGCGGGAAGCGCGATCCTGTGCCCAATGTCAAGGTCAAATTACTTTGAATTTTTTTGTTAAAGTTTTTTCGTGTACTATATCTCTGCAACTGCTTCACCCAATACCTTGATACTTCACATGGGTGTTTATCATCATTGTTGCACCTGCTTGCGGAAAGCGCGATCCTGTGCCCAATGTCAAGGTCAAATTACTTTGAATTTTTTTGTTAAAGTTTTTTCGTGTACTATATCTCTGCAACTGCTTCACCCAATACCTTGATACTTCACATGGGTGTTTATCATCATTGTCGCACCTGCTTGCGGAAAGCGCGATCCTGTGCCCTATGTCAAGTTCAAATTACTTTGAATTTTTTTTTTAAAGTTTTTTCATGTACTATATCTCTGCAACTGTTTCACCCAATACCTTGATACTTCACATGGGTGTTTATCATCATTGTCGCACCTGCTTGCGGAAAGCGCGATCCTGTGCCCTATGTCAAGTTCAAATTACTTTGAATTTTTTTTTAAAGTTTTTTCATGTACTATATCTCTGCAACTGTTTCACCCAATACCTTGATACTTCACATGGGTGTTTATTATCATTGTCACACCTGCTTGCGGAAAGCGCGATATCGTCAGCATTTTGGCATACGTCCGTCCGTTCGTCCGTGTGTCCGGTTAAAGTTTTTTGGTTAAAGTTTTTCCATCTACTATATCTATTTTTTTAGTGTCCATGCCTCGCCCAAAGGCACGACATGCAGGCCACGGCCATCTAGTCTACAAAAAGTGGGTATAATTATGTTATCCAAGTGTCTATGCTTGGAAAAAAACCTGGCCTTCGTGGCTTTGCCTCGTTTCTTGTTAAACGGGCCATATTATGGTCTTCCACTGTCCATTTGTCTGTCCGATTAGTTTTTGCAATTTAATGTAATACTTGTTTTTTAATTCAAGCAAAATGTTCAGTGTTTTGTTATAAGCAAATGGTCTTCAATCAATATCTTTGTACAAGTTCAAGTTTATACTCTGGTATATTGTTAAAAATACATTTATATAACGACATACCTTTCCAGAATGTATTGTGTAGATTTCAGCTTTTGAGACATTCCTTATAGCCACCTATAATGCTCCACACATGGGTGTATTCCATTCTGTGTTGATAAATGGATGTAAAACTCCATTCAATCAATCAATTATTGTGGCTACCATGTGGCTGGAGAAATGTGGCTTATGGCATTTGTTGATATTCGAACTTCCAACCTTACAGCGCACATCAAAACCATACGTTGGAAGCATTACGGATGTTTCATTCTCTGATTGGCGAACAGTGCAGGCCCTGATCAGACTGCGCGGATGCGCAGGCTGATCTGGGGCTACACTGGCTGCATGACGCATAAACCCCATTTCTCCAGTCACAGCCACATATGTGTATGTTTCAGTGCTAGGCAACAAGACATACTGTATACCTGACGACCTTGTGGCACAGGTTGTCATAGAAAACCAGGACCTTGACAAAGACAGGTAAGCCGAGGGTGACCACATTTGAGACACGCCATGCGATTTTGTACCTTTGGATTTCTGCATACCGGTAATTTCATTAAAAATGTTTACAAAATTTACCATATTTTTCATAAATAAAGCCATAAGTTGAAAAAATTATCAGAGTACCATAATAACCCTATGTTTTTGGACAGGTAAAAATAATTATTATTTTTACTGTCCGAATATGTAGGTTCAAAAAATAATTATCAAAATTGCTGTCCGAAAATTTAGGGTCGCCAACCTCCAACCACCGGAATGCAATGTTCTCCGATGCTTTCTGTAAACGCCACGGGGCAATTAAATGCTCTGATGATTTCTGTGAACGGAGGCAATTAAATGATCAGTATAATACAAATGTGTTACCTTATTATTGGAAAAATAATCCCTATATTAATTGCAATACTTAAATCCAATTCACCAGATAATTACATCCGACACCCGACACATATTACACACGAAATTCGTGTGTTGCTTTGTGTAAAAAGAAAATCGATAACGCTCCTGAGCCGTGTCAAATGCCAGGTGTTTATCTGATGACATCATTCAGCGCGAGGCTGTAAACTGTGTGACCTTTAGGCTATGTTTTGAAATTGAACTGATTGGTCAATACGTCGTTTGATCTGTGCCGCAAACGTCGGGGAATGTGCAACTTTCACCCTCGCATCAAGGGGCAAAATAACCAATTACATGCTGAGGAGACGCTATTATGTTTGCGGAAAATCCTAAATATTTTCCTTCTATGCGCTCAGAAGTATACGTCGCGACCACCATTTGAACCATCTTGTCGAGACGGTTCAAATGAGTGGTCACAACATGTACTTTCATTGAGAAATAAAAATAATAAATTATTTCATACCCGTAAAAGGTGTATTCTGTCAATTTCCGAAAGGAATGAGTTAAAGATCCATTCTCGATTATACGCAGATCTGTCGCCATATTCTCCGATATTGATTTCAAAAATATTTCCCGTAAATGGTGTTGAAAAGTTGACACAAAATTCAGAGTTCATGTGGAATTGTCGGTGACTTTAGATATGAAAGGAATGTTGGGTCGCGGCGTAATCGTCTGATGATGTGTGCGGTCTGGTTTCTGGCAGACTTCAAAATAAATTTGGGACCTTGTAGTATTCTTTGATGTTACAGTTCAAAGCATTTGGAAGAGTTATAATCGTGGTAGGAAGGAAATACATTTTCATTGGTTGCATAAATTATTGGACGAAATACTTGAATGAAAGCGCGCGTGTCATTTGTGTTCACAATAACACCGGTATGGATTAATTTGCTGATTCTTACGTGTTTCACCGAAAGGATCCGGGCCAGTTGTGTTACCGTAATACTCGTACATATACGGATATTAATTATTGCTAATTGAACACATTGTTTTTGCTGTCCGAAAACTTAGGGTTAACAAAATGTCCACATTTTTCACCGGTCCGAATTTTTAGACACAAAAAATAATTATTTTCTTGAAAAATAAGGGTGTCCGAATATTTAGGGTGTCCGTAAACATAGGGTCAGTACGGTACATGCAAAATGATACTTTGATGTCATTTACGGAAAATATTTTTATGCCACTGGGTTTCGAAGAAACGGGTGGCATATAGTGTTTGGACCGTCCGTCTGTCCGTCCGTCCGTCCATCCGTCCGTCCGGGCGCACATTAGGGTACTTATGTGGCTGGCCCCACAGGGTTATGGACTTAGTAAAGGATAGGGTTGGTTACAATTAGCCACCTAAAAAATCCTTTTATGTGGCTAAAAATCGTTTTATGCTAATATTTAACATGTGATAAGCCACATAAGTATAGTACTGTAATAAGAACGTCCGTCCGTGACGTCCGTCCGTCCGTCCGAACCGTCCGTCCGTCCGTCCGTCCGTCCGTCCGTCCGTCGTCCGTCCGTCCGTCCGTCCGTTATCCGTCCGTCCGTCCGTCCCCGTCCGTCCGTCCGGCACACATTAGGGTACTTATGTGGCTAGCCCCACAGGGTTATGGACTTGTTAAAGGATAGGGTTGGTTATAATTAGCCACCTAAAAAATCGTTTTATGTGGCTAAAAATCGTTTTATGTGGCTAATATTTAACATGTGATAAGCCACATAAGTACCCTAATGTAAGAACGTCCGTCCGTCCGTCGGTACGTCCGTCCGTCCGTCCGTCCGGGCACACATTAGGGTACTTATGCGGCTAGCCCCACAGGGTTATGGACTTGTTAAAGGATATGGTTGGTTACAATTAGCCACCTAAAAAATTGTTTTATGTGGCTAAAAATCGTTTTATGTGGCTAATATTTAACATGTGATAAGCCACATAAGTACTCTAATCTAATGTAAGAACGTCCGTCCGTCCGTCCGTCCGTCCGTCCGTCCGTCCGTCCGGGCACACATTAGGGTACTTATGTGGCTAGCCCCACAGGGTTATGGACTTGGTAAAGGATACGGTTGGTTACAATTACCCACCTAAAAAATCGTTTTATGTGGCTAAAAATCGTTTTATGTGGCTAATATTTAACATGTGATAAGCCACATAAGTATAGTAATGTAAGAACGTCCGTCCGTCCGTCCGTCCGTCCGTCCGGGCACACATTAGGGTACTTATGTGGCTAGCCCCACAGGGTTATGGACTTGTTAAAGGATAGGGTTGGTTACAATTAGCCACCTAAAAAATCGTTTTATGTGGCTAAAAATCGTTTTATGTGGCTAATATTTAACATGTGATAAGCCACATAAGTACCCTAATGTAAGAACGTCCGTCTGTCCGTCTTCCGTCCGTCCGTCCGTCCGTCCGTCCGTCCAGGCACACATTAGGGTACTTATGTGGCTAGCCCCACAGGGTTATGGACTTGGTAAAGGATAGGGTTGGTTACAATTAGCCACCTAAAAAATCCTTTTATGTGGCTAAAAATCGTTTTATGTGGCTAATATTTAACATGTGATAAGCCACATAAGTATAGTACTGTAAGAACGTCCGTCCGGGCACACATTAGGGTACTTATGTGGCTAGCCCCACAGGGTTATGGACTTGGTAAAGGATAGGGTTGGTTACAATTAGCCACCTAAAAAATCGTTTTATGTGGCTAAAAATCGTTTTATGTGGCTAATATTTAACATGTGATAAGCCACATAAGTACCCTAATGTAAGAACGTCCGTCCGTCCGTCCGTCCGTCCGTCCGTCCGGGCACACATTAGGGTACTTATGCGGCTAGCCCCACAGGGTTATGGACTTGTTAAAGGATAGGGTTGGTTACAATTAGCCACCTAAAAAATTGTTTTATGTGGCTAAAAATCGTTTTATGTGGCTAATATTTAACATGTGATAAGCCACATAAGTACCCTAATGTAAGAACGTCCGTCCGTCCATCCGTCCGTCCGGGCACACATTAGGGTACTTATGTGGCTAGCCCCACAGGGTTATGGACTTGGTAAAGGATACGGTTGGTTACAATTACCCACCTAAAAAATCGTTTTATGTGGCTAAAAATCGTTTTATGTGGCTAATATTTAACATGTGATAAGCCACATAAGTATAGTAATGTAAGAACGTCCGTCCGTCCGTCCGTCCGTCCGGGCACACATTAGGGTACTTATGTGGCTAGCCCCACAGGGTTATGGACTTGTTAAAGGATAGGGTTGGTTACAATTAGCCACCTAAAAAATCGTTTTATGTGGCTAAAAATCGTTTTATGTGGCTAATATTTAACATGTGATAAGCCACATAAGTATAGTACTGTAACAACGTCCGTCCGTCTGTCCGTCTGTCCGTCTGTCCGTCCGTCCGTCACACTTTTCGGTTAACCACTTTGTCACAGTTTCTCAAACATGCTGCAGGTGGCATCCGCGTTCGACAGACGCATTTCTTGTTAATTTTGTAAACGTATTTAATGAAATTACGCAGATGTCCGAAGGTACAAAAGCACAGGGCGTGTCTCATTTGTGTCTGTGACTGGAGAAATTGGGCTTATGGGATTTGTGGCTATTGTAGCTCATGATTTGCTAGCACATTCCTGATAACAATTTATATTGCTCGTTAGATGAATGCGGGTGTTACATTGATGGAATAGCGAACAGTCAGATCTTGATCAGACTGTTGATGCACAGGCAGATCTGGATTTACACTGGTCGCAAAACGCTTATGACCCATTTCTCCAGTCAAAAGCACATTTTCGAAAATATTTTGATGGCACTGGAAAATACCATAAAGTACATGGACATTTTTCAGGTAAATATTATAATCAGGATTTAAGGTGTGACAATTGCAGACAAAATTATTGTGTCTTTCAACCTGATTGTTTGCTTTCATATGTATGAAAACAAGAACTTGTTTATATCTATTTCCAGAAAATGGCTCATGTAGCTATTTTCAGAAAATGGTATTTAGGACAAAGATAAAGAGGCTTAAATATGTTTTCTTTAAAAAGAGAGAGTTGTGTATTATATTTGGCTCTGTTTTATTACCATATTTCAGTACATAAATGTTGTGACAATCTCATTGTAGGGAGGTTTATGACATTATGGTGAACACAGCGACACTACAGATCCATTTTGGCTCGTGTTACCGGTACATAGGTGGCGCTTTGAAGCCTCTACCTGGGACCACGGCTTGGCGGGAGTTAACCATCGACCGGCGGAAAACTGCACAAGACTTGCATACGGCCATTAGAGAGGTATACATTGGCCAAGAATTCAAATTCCAAAGTTCAAAGAAATATTCTGCTTTTCACCATACTGTTGTTCTGATTTAAACGGCAAACATCTTAAAAAATGTGAGCATTGGCATACACTTGTGTTGGAATCTGGGGCAAAATGAATAGTAATTCTAACATATTGCTATAGAAATGAAGTTGGACGTTTATAAGTTTTAGCGCTGATAAATTCTCCAAAAATCTTTATCCTATATTAATCTCAGTTTGCATTTAATAATTTATTAAAGCAACATGAGAATGTGCTTGAAGTTGAACTCAAAATAATTCATTTACCAAACTACTCCATTTTGGGCATGTGTCTCTTTTAGTTTGGTCATTATTATCTCTCTGCATGCCTGTCTTATTATTTCTTAATAATATTAAATATTGTCTTGCACAGTTTGGTTCGGAGTTGGTGCCCAACAATGATTTCCAAGTGAACAAACTGCGGGAGTTGCCTGCGGGCAGTCACATGTACGACGTTATTCCAGGTAAGAGCAGTAGTTGTAGTGATAGACCAGTCACATGTACGACGTTATTCCAGGTAAGGGCAGTAGTTGTAGTGATAGACCAGTCACATGTACGACGTTATTCCAGGTAAGAGCAGTAGTTGTAGTGATAGACCAGTCACATGTACAACGTTATTCCAGGTAAGAGCAGTAGTTGTAGTGATAGACCAGTCACATGTACGACGTTATTCCAGGTAAGAGCAGTAGTTGTAGTGATGGACCAGTCACATGTACGACGCTATTCCAGGTAAGAGCAGTAGTTGTAGTGATAGACCAGTCACATGTACGACGCTATTCCAGGTAAGAGCAGTAGTTGAAGTGATAGACCAGTCACATGTACGATGCTATTCCAGGTAAGGGCAGTAGTTGAAGTGATAGACCAGTCACATGTACTACGTTATTCCAGGTAAGGGCAGTAGTTGAAATGATAGACCCACAGGTGGAAGACTCAGACCTATGACACCAAAATAAATGCCTATTAACAAAATCCCATTACCCCACCCACTTGGTCTCGTACAGTACCATACGCTATATATAGCGTATGGTACTGTACGAGACCAAGTGGGTGGGGTAATGGGATTTTTTTAATAGGCATTTTTTTTGGTGTCATATGTCCGAGTCTTCCACCTGTGGATAGACCAGTCAGATGTACGACACTATTCCAGGTAAGGGCAGTAGTTGAAGTGATAGACCAGTCACATGTACGACGCTATTCCAGGTAAGAGCAGTAGTTGAAGTGATAGACCAGTCACATGTACGACTCAATTCCAGGTAAGGGCAGTAGTTGAAGTGATAGACCAGTCACATGTACGACGCTATTCCAGGTAAGGGCAGTAGTTGAAGTGATAGATCAGTCACATGTACGACGTTATTCCAGGTAAGGGCAGTAGTTGAAGTGATAGATCAGTCACATGTACGACGTTATTCCAGGTAAGAGCAGTAGTTGAAGTGATAGACCAGTCACATGTATGACATTATTCCAGGTAAGAGCAGTAGTTGAAGTGATAGACCAGTCACATGTACGACGTTATTCCAGGTAAGAGCAGTAGTTGAAGTGATAGACCAGTCACATGTACGACGTTATTCCAGGTAAGAGCAGTAGTTGTAGTGATAGACCAGTCACATGT
Organism: Conchocele bisecta; assembly: GCA_029237695.1. NCBI lineage: Eukaryota > Metazoa > Mollusca > Bivalvia > Lucinida > Thyasiridae > Conchocele > Conchocele bisecta. The sequence goes on from CM055281.1 coordinate 30,396,732, forward strand.
ACGACGTTATTCCAGGTAAGAGCAGTAGTTGTAGTGATAGACCAGTCACATGTACGACGCTATTCCAGGTAAGGACACTAGTTGAAGTGATAGACCAGTCACATGTACGACGCTATTCCAGGTAAGGGCAGTAGTTGAAGTGATAGACCAGTCACATGTACGAAGCTATTCCAGGTAAAGAGCATAGTTGTAGTGATAGACCAGTCACATGTACGACGCTATCCAGGTAAGGGCAGTAGTTGTAGTGATAGACCAGTTCACATCGACGCTTATTCCAGGTAAGGGCAGTAGTTGAAGTGATAGACCAGTCACATGTATGACGTTATTCCAGGTAAGGGCAGTAGTTGAATGATAGACCGTCACATGTACGACGTTATTACAGGTAAGAGCATATTGTAGTGATAGACCAGTCACATGTACGACGCTATTCCAGGTAAGAGCAGTAGTTGTAGCGATAGACCGTCCACATGTAACACGCTATCCAGGTAGCAGTAGTAGTGATCCGTCATAGACCATCCACATGTGTACGACGCTATTCCAGGTAAGGGCAGTAGTTGTAGTGATAGACAGTCACATGTACTCCCACGCTTATTCCAGGTAAGGGCAGTAGTTGAAGTGAAGTCACATGTACACTTTTCATTCCAGTAAGGGCATAGTTGAAGTGATAGACAGCTGTTCGACGTTCCAGGAGCATATTGAATGATAGACCAGTCACATATTAACGAATATTCCCAGGTAACCCCACCAGTAGTGTAAAGTGATAGACAGTCACATGTACGCTATAGTAAAAGCATAGTTGAAGTGATAGACTCACTCCACATGTTACGCGCTATTCCAGGTAGGGCAGTAGTAGAGTGATTAGGACTATTGGTCACATTGTATGACTGATTCCAGTTAGGGCAGTAGTTGAAGTGATAGACCAGTCACATGTACGACACTATTACCAGGCTAGAGGCAAGTAGTTGTAGTGATAGACCAGTCACATGTACGACGCTATTCCAGTAAGAGCAGATAGTTGTAGTGTATAGACCAGTCACATGTACGACGCTATTCCAGGTAAGAGCAGTAGTTGTAGTGATAGACCAGTCACATGTACGACGCTATTCCAGGTAAGGGCAGTAGTTTGAGTGATAGACCAGTCACATGTTAACGACGCTATTCCAGGTAGCAGTAGTGTATGTGATAGACAGTTACATGTCCACTACGTATTTCCAGGTAAGGGCAGTAGTTGAAGTGATAGACCAGTCACATGTACTACTTTATTCCAGGTAAGCATAGTTGATAGTGATAACACAGTGAGAATTTAGACCCCATGACACCATACCATGCCTATTAAAAAAAATCCCTTTACCCCACCCACTTGGTCTCGTCGTACATACGCTATATATAGCGTGGTACTGTACGACCAGTGGTGGGGTAATGATTTTTTTTAATAGGCATTTTTTTTTGGTGTCATAGTTCCGAGCTTCCACCTGTGGATAGACCATTCAGATGTACGACACTATTCCAGGTAAGGGCAGTAGTTTGAAAGTGATAGATCACATTACATGTTATTCCAGGTAAGAGCATAGTTGAATGATAACCAGTCACATGTACAAGCATTCAGGTGGGCATAGTTGAAGTGATAGCCAATCACATGTAACGACGCATTTTCCAGTAGGGCATAGTTGAAGTGATAGACCAGTCACATGTACGACGCTATTCCAGGTAAGAGCAGTAGTTTGTAGTGATAGACCAGTCGACGATCCAGGTAAGGGCATAGTTTGAAGTGATAGACCAGTCACACGACTATTCCAGTAAGGGGGGGCAGAGTTGAAGGATAGACCATCACGATGTACGACGTTATTCCAGGTAAGAGCAGTAGTTGAAGTGTAGACCATCACATAGACTTATTCCATAAGAGCAGTATCAGTACATACTGACTATTCCAGGTAAGAGCAGTAGTTGTAGTGATAGACCATCACATGTACGACGCTATTTCCAGGTAGGAAGCAGTAGTTGTAGTGATAGACCATCACATGTACGTACGCTATTCCAGTAAGGGCACTAGTTGACGCTATTCCAGGTGAGGGCAGTAGTTGAAGTGATAGACCAGTCCATGTAAACGATGCAATCCAGTGAGGGCATAGTTGAAGTGATAGACCAGTCACATGATGACACATTCAGGTAAGGGCAGTAGTTGAAGATAGACCATCACATACGACGCTATTCCAGGTAAGGGCAATCGTTGAAGTGATACCATCACATGTACGATCTTATTCCCAGTGAGGGCAGTAGTTGAAGTGATAGACCATCATGTACACGTTATTCCAGTAAGGGCAGAGTTGAAGTGAGACCAGTCACATGTACGCTATTCCAGGTAAGGGCAGTAGTTGAAGTGATAGACCAGTCACATGTACGACGCTATTCCAGGTAAGGGCAGTAGTTGAAGTGATAGACCAGTCACATGTACGACGCTATCCAGGTAAGGCAGTAGTTGAAGTGATAGACCAGTCACATGTAACGACGCTATTCCAGGTAAGGGCAGTAGTTGAAGTGATAGACCAGTCACATGTACGACGCTATTCCAGGTAAGGGCAGTAGTTGAAGTGATAGACCAGTCACATGTACGACGCTATTCCAGGTAAGGGCAGTAGTTGAAGTGATAGACCAGTCACATGTACGACGCTATTCCAGGTAAGGGCAGTAGTTGAAGTGATAGACCAGTCACATGTACGACGCTATTCCAGGTAAGGGCAGTAGTTGAAGTGATAGACCAGTCACATGTACGACGCTATTCCAGGTAAGAGCAGTAGTTGTAGTGATAGACCAGTCGACGCTATTCCAGGTAAGGGCAGTAGTTGAAGTGATAGACCAGTCACATGTACGACGTTATTCCAGGTAAGAGCAGTAGTTGAAGTGATAGACCAGTCACATGTACGACGTTATTCCAGGTAAGAGCACTAGTTGAAGTGATAGACCAGTCACATGTACGACGTTATTCCAGGTAAGAGCAGTAGTTGTGGTGATAGACCAGTCACATGTACGACGTTATTCCAGGTAAGAGCAGTAGTTGTAGTGATAGACCAGTCACATGTACGACGCTATTCCAGGTAAGAGCAGTAGTTGTAGTGATAGACCAGTCACATGTACGACGCTATTCCAGGTAAGGGCACTAGTTGAAGTGATAGACCAGTCACATGTACGACGCTATTCCAGGTAAGGGCAGTAGTTGAAGTGATAGACCAGTCACATGTACGACGCTATTCCAGGTAAGAGCAGTAGTTGTAGTGATAGACCAGTCACATGTACGACGCTATTCCAGGTAAGGGCAGTAGTTGAAGTGATAGACCAGTCACATGTATGACGTTATTCCAGGTAAGGGCAGTAGTTGAAGTGATAGACCAGTCACATGTACGACGTTATTCCAGGTAAGAGCAGTAGTTGTAGTGATAGACCAGTCACATGTACGACGCTATTCCAGGTAAGAGCAGTAGTTGTAGTGATAGACCAGTCACATGTACGACGCTATTCCAGATAAGGGCAGTAGTTGAAGTGATAGACCAGTCACATGTACGACGCTATTCCTGGTAAGGGCAGTAGTTGAAGTGATAGACCAGTCACATGTATGACGTTATTCCAGGTAAGGGCAGTAGTTGAAGTGATAGACCAGTCACATGTACGGCGCTATTCCAGGTAAGAGCAGTAGTTGTAGTGATAGACCAGTCACATGTACGACGTTATTCCAGGTAAGAGCAGTAGTTGTAGTGATAGACCAGTCACATGTACGACGTTATTCCAGGTAAGACGTTATTCCAGGTAAGGGCAGTAGTTGAAGTGATAGACCAGTTACATGTACGGCGCTATTCCAGGTAAGAGCAGTAGTTGTAGTGATAGACCAGTCACATGTACGACGTTATTCCAGGTAAGAGCAGTAGTTGTAGTGATAGACCAGTCACATGTACGACGTTATTCCAGGTAAGAGCAGTAGTTGTAGTGATAGACCAGTCACATGTACGACGCTATTCCAGGTAAGGGCAGTAGTTGAAGTGATAAACCAGTGACATGTACGACGCTATTCCAGGTAAGGGCATTAAGTTAATTGATAAGACCAGTACAAGTTACACGCATTCCAGGTGAGGGCAAGTATTGAAGTGATTAGACCAGTCACATGTTACGACGCTATTTCCAGGTGAGGCAGTAGTTTGAAGTGATAGAACCATCACATGTAGATGCTATTCCAGGTTTGAGGGCCGGTAGTTTGGGGATAACCTTCACATGGTGCATATTCCAGGAAAGGGCAGTAGTTGAAGTGATAGAAAGGTCACTTGAACGGCGCTATTCCCAGGTAAGGGCCGAGTTTGAAGTATAGACCAGTCACAAGTCCGGGATTCCAGGTAAAAGTAAAGTAAGTTCCGTGATAGACCAGTCACATGGTACACGCATTTCAGGTAAGGGCAATAGTTTTAAGTGATAGACCCAGTCCACATGTAACAACGCCTAATTCCAGAGTAAAGGCAATGTGGAACGTGGATTAGGACCAAGCAACAATTCCTAACGAATGTATTTCCCATGTGACCGTAAAGTAGTTGAAGTGATAGGACCAGTCACATTGGTTCCGACCGTTATTCAGGTATTAAGGGAGTAGTTGAAGTGATAGACCAGTCACATGTAACGACGGCTATTCCAGGTAAGGGGCAGTATTAAGGGATAGCCCAACACATGTACGAGTATTCCAGGTAAGGGCAGTTAGTTGAAGTGGTAGACCAGGTCACATGTAGCCGTTATATTAAGGTTTAAGGGGCAGTAGTTCCGGAAGGTTAGTTGAAAGTGATAGACCAGTCACCACATGTTCCGAACGTTTAATTTCCAGGTTAAGGGCCAAGAGTTAAGTTGATAGACCAGTATGTAACGATGCCTTATTCCAGGTACCGGGCGGAGTTGAATTGATAGACCAGTCACATTGTACGAAGTTTATTCAAGGTAAGGGCCAGTAGTTGAAGTGATAGACCAGTCACCATTGGTACGAGCTTAATTCCAGGTTAAGGGCATTAGTTGAAGTTGAATTATAGACAAGTCACATGTACGAGTATTCCAGTGTAGGGCCAGGTAAGGGGAAGTTGATAGACCAGTCAACATGTACGACGGGCTTATCCAGGTAAGAGCCGTAGTTTTGAAGTGATAGACAGTCATTGTACGAGCTATTTCCAGTGGAAGGGCAATAGTAGAAGTGATAGGACCAGTCCAACATGTACCGACGCCTATCAGGTTTGAGGGCAGTAGTTTGAAGTGATTAGTTCCTGTCACATGTACGATTTGCTATTCGGTGAAAGGGCAGTAGGGAATGTGATTAGACCTTAGGTCAATGTATGAACACTATTCCAGTAAAGGGCAGTTGTTGAAGTGATAGACCAGTCAGTCATGTACAGACGACTTATTCCAGGTAAGAAGGGCAGTAGTTGAAGTTGAAGACCAGTCACAATGTACACGCTATTCCAGGTGAGGGCCCAGTAATGAAGTGATAGACCAGTCACATTTGTACGACGCTATTACCAGGTGAGGGCAGTAGTTTGAAGTGATAGACCATCACCCATGTACGAAAGCTAATTCCAGTTGAGGCAGTATTGAAGTTGAAGACCAGTTCACCAATGGTAATGGGGACACTATTCCATAAGGCAGTAGTTGAAGTGATTAGACCCAGCACACACATTGTACGAACGCTATTCCATTAAGGCCAGTAGGTTGAAGTGGATAGACCAACTCACAAGTTACGACGTTATTCCAGGTAAAAGTAAGGATATTCAAGTGATAGACCATCACATTGTACGACGCTATTCCAGTTAAGGGCCAATAGTGAAGTGGAATTAAGGGACCAGTCACATGTACAACCATTCCAGTAAGCAATAGTTGAAGTGATTAAGACCAGGTCACCATCTCCGATGCCTATTCCCAGTGAGGGCAGTAGTTGAAGTTGATAGACCATCACATGTACGACGTTATTCCAGGTAAGGGCAGTTAGTTGAAGTGATAGACCACCGTCACTATGTAACGACGCTATTATTCCAAGGTAAGGGCAGTAGTTGAAAGTTGATAGACCATTCACCATGTACACTTATTCCAGGTAAGGGCAGTAGTTGGAAGCGATAACATTCACCATGGTAACGGGACGTTTATTCAAGGTTAAGGGCAAGTAGTTGAAGTGAATAGACCAGTCCCATGTACGACCAATTTCCAGGTAAGGGCAGTATTTTTTCAAGTGATAGACCAGTCACATGTTACCGATGGCTATTCAGGAAGGGCAGTAGGTTGAAGTGATTAGACCAGTCACATTGTACGACGTTAATTTCCTGTAAGGCATAGTTGAAGTTGAAAGACCAAGGTCACATGTACAAACGCTAAAAATCCAGGTAAGGGCATTAGTTGAAGTGATATGACCAGTCACCATGTACGACGCCTAATTCCAGGTAAGGGCAAGTTAGTTAGAAGTGATAGACCAGTCCAATGTACAACGCTATTCCAGTAAGAAGCAGTAGTTTGTAGTGATAGACCATCTCGACCTATTTCCAGGTAAGGGCAGTAGTTGAAGTGATTAGACCTCACAATGTACAACGCTATTCCAGTAGGCCTGTAGTTGAATGATAGGACTCGTCACATTTATACGACTTATTCCAGTAAGAGCAAGTATTTAAGTTGATTAGACCAGGTCCCACAAGTATGAACATTATTCCAGGTAAGAGCATAGTTTTGAAGTGATAGACCAGTCACCAAGTACGACGTTAATTCCCAGTAAGAGCAGTAGTTGTAGTGATAGACCCAGTCACATGTTACACGCTATTCAGGTGGAAGGGCAGCAGTTTAAGTGATTAGACCAAGGTCACAAGGTACGATGCTATTCCCCAAGGTGAGGGCAATAAGTTGAAGCGATTAGACCAGTTCCACCATGGTTAATGACACTAGCCAGTAAGGCAGGTAGTTGAAGTGATAGGACCAGTCACATGTACGACGCTATTCCAGTAAGGGCAGTAGTTGAAGGATTAGACCAGGCACATTACGGACGGGGTTATTCAGGTAAAAGTAGTAGTTGAAGTGATTAGACCAGTCACATTTTAACGACCTATTCCAGGTTTAAGGGCAATAGTTGAAGTGATAGACCATCACATGTTACCCCAACGGCTATTCAGTTAAGGGCAAGTAGTTGAAGTATAGACCATCACATGGTACCGATGCTATTCCAGGTGAAGGGCAGTAGTTAAGTATTAGACTCAGTCACAGTACGACGCCTATTCCCCAGGTAAAGGGCCAGTAGTTGAAGTGATAGGACCCCAGTCACATGTACGGAACACTTTAATTACCAGGTAAGGGCAGTAGTTGAAGTTGATAACCAGGGTCACATGTACGGACTTTATTCCAGGTAAGGGCAGTAGTTGAAGTGATAACCAGTCACACTGTACGACGCTAATCCAGGTTAAGGGCCAGGTATTGAAAAGTGATAGACCAGTCACATGTTAACACGCATTCCAATGTAAGGGCAGTAGTTGAAGTGATAGACCAGTCACATGTAACCGACGTTATTTCCCCAGGTAAGGGCATATTAGAAGTTGATTGACCAGGTCACAATGTTACGACGGCTATTCCAGGTAAGGGCAGTAAGTGAAGTGATAGACCATCACAAGTACGAACGCTATTCCAGGTAAGAAGGGGGCAATAGGTTGTAAGTGAATAACCAGTCACGCTATTCCAGGTTAAGGGCAGTAGTCAAGTGATAGACCAGATCACATGTACGACGTTATTCCAGGTAAGAAGGGCAGTAGTTTGAAAGTGATAGACCAGTCACCCATGTACGACTTATTCCCAGTTAAGAGCATAGTTAAGTGATAACCATCACATTACGACGATATTCCAGGTAAGAAGGCAGTAGTTTGTAAGTGATAAGACCAGTCAACATGTACGCGTTATTCCAAGGTAAAGCAGTAGTTGTAGTTGATTTAGACCCAGGTCACAATGGGTACGACGCTATTCCAGGTTAAGAGCAGTTTAGTATTATAGACCAGTCACATGTACGACGCTAATTGCCAGGTAAGAGCACTATTGAAGTGATAGACCAGTCACATGTACGGTTCGCAATTCCAGGTAAAGCCGGGCAGTAGTTGAAGTGATTAGACCAGTCCACATGTACAACGCTACTTCCAGGTAGAGAGAGCAGTAGTTTGTAGTGATTAGACCATTCCACCATGGTAACGTCGGGGCTATTCCCGGTAAGAGCAGTTAGTTTAAGTGAAGACCAGTCACAATGTACGACGTCTATTCCAGTAAGGGCAGTAGTTGAAAGTGATAGAACCAGTCACATGTTAATTGACTTTATTTCCAGGTAAGGGCAGTAGTTGAAGTGATAGACCATCACAATGTACGACGTTTATTCCAGTAAGAGCAAGTAGTCATTAGTATAGACCAGGCCCACTATGTACTAAACTCTATTACCATTCCAGGTAAGAGGGCAGTAGTTGTAAGTGATTAACCAGTCCACCAATGTACGAACGCTATTGCCAGGTAAAGGGCAGTAGTTTTGAAGTGAAAGACCAGTCCACATGTACGACCTTTATTCCTGAGGTAAGCGGGCAGTAGTTGAAGTGATGACCAGTCACCGATGTATGACTTATTCCAGTAAGGGCCATAGTTGAAGTGAAGACCAGTCACATGTACGCGCTATTCCAGGTTAAAGAGCCAAGTTGTAGTGATAGACCAAGTCACATGTACTACGGTTATTCCAGGTTAAGAGCATAGTTTGTAGTATAGACCAGTCACATGTACGACGTTTATTCCAGGTTAAGAGGGCAGTAGTGTAGTAATTAGACCAGTCACATTAACGCACTGCATTTTACCAGGTATGGGCCAGTAGTTGAAGTGGATAGAACCGGTGACATTGTACGACGCTATTCCATGTAAGGCATAAGTTAAAGTGATTAGACGCAGTTCACCATGGTAAACGACGCTATTCTCATGTGAGGGCAGTTAGTTAAGTGATAGACCCAGTCACATGTTACGATGCTATTCCAGGTTGCGGGCAGTAGGTTGAAGTGATAGCCATCACAATATGGACACTATTCAGGTTAAGGGCATAAGTTTGAAGTTGAAAGACCAGTCACATTGTACGGGACGCTTATTCCAGGTAAGGGCTATTGAAGTGATAGAACCAGTCACATGTACGAGCGTTATTCCAGGTAAAAGTAGTAGTTGAAGTGACCAGACCATCACATGTACGAGCGCTATTTCCAGGTTAGGCCAAAGTTGAAGTGGATAGACCAAGTCACATGTACAAAAACCTATTCCAGTAAGGCAATAGTTGAAGTGACTAGACCAGTCACATCTACGAAATGCTATCCAGGTGAGGGCAGTAGTTGAAAGTGATAGACCAGTCACATGTTACCGACCGGTTATTCCAAGGTAAGGGCATAGTTGAAGTGATAGACCAGTCCATGTACGTCACGCTATTCCAAGGTAAGGGCCAGTATTGAAGTGAATTAGACCAGTCACATTTTACGACGTTATTCCAGTAAGTTGCCAGTAATTGAAGTGGATAACCATCCATTAAGGGTACTTAACCAGTAAGGGCAGTTAGTTGAAGTGATAGACCAGTCACATGTACGGACGCTATTCCAGGTAATGGGGCAGAGTTAAAAGTTGATAACCAAGGTCATATGTACGAACACTATTCCAAGGTAAGGGCATAGTTGAAGTGATAGACCAACACATGAACGACGCTATTCCAGTTTTAAGGGCATAGTTGAAGTGATAGACCCAAAGTCCACATGTACGACGCTATTTCGTTAAGGGCATATTTGAATGATAGAACCAGTCACCAATGTACGACGCTATTTCCCAAGTAAAGGCAGTAGTTGAAGTGATAGACCAGTTCACCATGGTACGACGCTATTCCAGTAAAGCAGTTAGTTGAGTGGATAGACCAGTCGACCTATTTCCCAGTAAGGGCAGTAGTTGAAGTGAAGACCATCACATTACGACGCTATTCTTACCAAGGTAAGGGGCAGTTAGTTTGAAGTGATAGACCATCACAAGGTACCGACGTTATTCCAGGTAAGAGCAGTAGTTAAGTATAGACCAGTCACATGTAAAAACAGTTATTCCAGGTAAGAAGGGCAGTAGTTTGAAGTGATAGGACCAGTCACCATGTACGACGTTATTCCAGTAAAAGAGCATAGTTGTAGTTGATAGACCAGTCCAAAGTACGTTACGCTATTTCCAGTAAGAGCAGCTTTGTTGTAGTGATAGACCAGTCAACATGTACGACGCTATTCCAGGTTAAGGGCACCTAGTTGAAGGTTATAGACCAGTCACATGTACGACGCTATTACCAGGTAAGGCAGTTAGTAGAAGTGATAGGACCAGTCACATTGTACGACGCTATTCCAGGTAAAGGGTCAGTAGTTGTAAGTGATAGACCAGTCACATGTCGACCGATCCAGGTAAGAGCGTAATTGTAGTGATAAACCAGTTCACATGGTAACGAACGGGGCTATTCCAGGTAAGGGCATAGTTGAAGTGATAGACCAGATCACCCATGTATGACGTTATTCCAGTAAGGGCATAGTTGAAGTGATTAGACCATTCACCATGGTACGAACGGGTTATTCCAGTTTAAGAGCAGAGTTGTTTAAGTGATCAGACCAGTTCACATGTACTACACTATTCCAGTAAGCGCAGTAGTTCGTAGTGATTAGACCATCACATGTTACGGGACGGCTATTATTCCCATTAAGGCAGTAGGGTTGAAGTGATAGACCTTCACATGTATGACGTTTATTCCAGGTTAAGGGCAGTTAGTTGAAGTATAGAACCAGTCACATGTACGTCGCTATTCCTGGTAAGAGCAGTAGTTGTATTGATTAGACAGTTCACCATGGTACGAACGGGGGGGGGGGGGGGGGGGGGTTTTCAAGTAAGAGCCAAAAAAAGGGGTAGTTGTAAAAGTGGGGATTTAGACCATCACATGTACGACGTTATTCCAGGTTAAGAGGCCATAGTTGTAGTGATAGACCATCACATGTACGACGTTATTTCCAGTTAAGGGCCAGTAGTTTGAAGTGGATAAGACCATTGACATTGTACGACTCTATTCCAGGTAAGGCATATTTGAAGTGAAGACCAGTTCACATTGTACACGCTATTCAGGTAGCATAGATTCCAAGTGGATAGACCAACGGGCACATGTACGATTGCTAATTCCCGGTGAGGCAGTAGTTGAAGGTGAATAGACCAGTCACATGTACGACGTTATTTCCAGGTAAGAAGGGCAGTAAGTTGAAGTGATAGACCAGTCCACATGTATGACATTATTCAAGGTAAGCAGCATTAGTTGAAGTGATAGACCCGTCCACATGTAACGAACGTTATTACCAGGTAAGAGGGCAGTAGTTGTAGTTGATAACCAGTCCACATGTACTGACCTATTCAGTAAAGCAAGTTTGTTTTGTAGTGATAGACCATTTTCACCATGGTACGACGGGCTATTCCAGGTAAGGGCACTTAGTTTGAAGTGATAGACCAGTCCACATGTACACGGCTATTCCCAGCCAGGTAAGGCAATAAGTTGAATGATAGACCAGTCACAAACATCTACGTTTCTATTCCAGGTGAAGGGCAGTAGTTGAAGTGATAGACGCATCCACATGTACCGAGTTATTCCAGGTAAGTACAGTATTTGAAGTGAAAGACCACTCACATGTACGGACCTATTTTTTTTTTTTTTTTCCAGGTTAAGGGCCAGTAGTTGAAGTGGATAGACCGAAGGGTCACATGTACCACTTATTTCCGGTTAAGGGCAGTAGTTGAAGTGATTAGACCAGATCACATGTACACGTTTATTCAGGTTTTTAAGGGCCAAGGTAAAAGTTTGAAGTTATAGACCCAGTCACATTGTACACCTATTCCAGTAGGGCCAGTAGTTAAGTGGGGATAGACCAGTCACATGTACGACGCTTTAATTCCAGGTAAGGGCAAGTAGTTGAAGTGATTAGACAGTCACCATGTACACGCTATTCCATTGTAAGAGCAGTAAGTTGTAGTGATAGACCAATCTGAACACTATTTTACCAGGTAAGGGCAAGTAGTTGAATGATAGACCAGGTCAACATGTACACGCTAATTCTAGTAAGCAGTATTGAAGTGATAGACCAGTCTCATGTTACCGACGGTATTCCCAGTAAAGGGCAGTAGTTGAAGTGATAAAGAACCAGTCACATGGTAGGACATTATACCAGTAAGACATAGTTGAAGTGATAGACCATCACATGTTACCGACGGTTATTCCAGTAAGAGGGCAAGTAGTTTAGTGATTAGACCATCACAATGTACGAACGTTAATCCAGGTAAGAGCCATTAAGTTTTGTAGTGAAAGACCATCACATGTACGACGTTTAATAAATAAATTCTAATTCCAGGTAAAGGGCAGTAGTTTGAAGTGATAGACCAGTCACATGTACGACCTACCAGGTAAGGGCACTAGTTGAAGTGAATTACACCATTTCACCATGGTACGAAGAACGGGCATTCCAGTAAGGGCATATTTGAAGTTGATAGAACCAGTCCACATGTACACGCTATTTCCAGGAAATAGCATAAGTTGTAGTGGATAGACCAGTTCACCATGGTACGAACGGGCATTCTCCAGGATAAGAGCATCGTTGTAAGTTGGATTAGACCAATCACAATTACCGACGTCTATTTCCAGTAAGGGCAGTATTGAAGTGATAGGACCATCACATTATTACGTTATTCCAGTAAAGGGCATAGTTGAAGTTGATTAGACCACGGTCACATGGTACCAACGTTATTCCAGAAAGAGCAGTTAAGTTGTAGTGATAGACCAGTCACATAACGACGCTATCCAGGTAAGAACAGTAGTTTGTAGTGGATAGCACCCGTCCACATTACAACGCCTATTCCAGGTAAGGGCAGTATTAAGTTGAAGTAGACCATCATGTAACGACGCTATTCCAGGTAAGGGCAGTATTGAATGGATAGACAAGTCACATGTAGACGTTATTCCAGGTAAGGGCAGTAGTTGAAAGTGATAGACCAGTCCACATGAACGGCGCTATTCCAGTAAAGAAGCAGTATTGAAGTGATTAGACCATGCCATGTTCGACGCTTATTCCAGGTAAAGGGTAGCATAGTTTAGTGGATTCAGACCATACACAATGTACGACGTTATTCCAGGTATGAGCCATAGTTGTAGTGATAGACCATCACATGTTACGACGCTATTCCAGGTAAGGGCAAGTAGTTGAAGGTGATTAGACCAAGTGATATGGTACCACGCTATTCCAGTAAGGGCAAGTAGTTAAAGTGATAGACCAGTCAACATGTACGACCTATTCCAGGTTGAGCCAGTAGTTTTAAGTGGATAAGGACCAGTCACATATACGATCTATCCAGGTTGAGGCAGTATTGAAGTTGGGGATTAGAAGACCAGTTCCATCATATGACACTATTCCAGGTAAGGGCAGTAGTTTGAAGTGAAAATAGACCAGTCACAAGTACCGACGCTATTCCAGTAAGGGCAGTATGTTGAAGTGAACAACCAGGTCACAGTACGACGGTTAAGGGGCCAGTAAAAATAGTTGAAGTGATAGACCAGCATTGTACGACGTTATTCCAGGTAAGAGCAGTAGTTGAAGTGATAGACCAGTCAATGTATGACATTATTCCAGGTTAAGAGCAGTGTGTGATAGTGATAGACAAGTCACAATGTACGACGTTATTCCTAGGTAAGGGACTGTTAGTTGTTGTGATAGACCAGTCACTGGTACGCAGGCTATTCCAGGTAAGCAGCAGTTGTTTGTAGTGATAGACAGTACATGTACGACCGGCTATTCCAGGTAAGGGCCACTAGTTGAAGTGATAGACCAGTCACATGTACGACGCTATTCCAGGTAAGGGCAGTAGTTGAAGTGATAGACCATGTCACATGTCGACGCTATTCAGGTAAAGGAGCCAGTAGTTGTTGTGATCAGACCAGTCACATGTCGACGTATTCAGGTAAGAGGAAGTGTTGTAGTGATTGACAGTACATGTACTGACGCTATTACAGGTAAGGGCAGTAGTTGATGTGATAGACCAGTCACTTGTATGGCGTTATTCCAGGTAAGGGCAGTAGTTGAATTGATAGACCAGTAACATGTTCGACGTTATTTCAGGTAGAGCAGTTGTTGTTAGTGATAGACCAGTCACAGTACTAGCTATTCCAGGTAAGGAGCAGTAGTTGTAGTGATAAGACCAGTCACATTGTACGATCGCTATTCCAGGTAAGGGCAGTAGTTGAAGTGATATGACCAGTCACATGTATGTCGTTATTCTCAGGTAAGGCAGTAGTGATGTGATTGACCAGTCACAATGTTAGGCGCTTTTCCAGTAAGAGCAGTAGTTGTAGTGTTTGGACCTGTCAAATGTACGAGTTTATTCCAGGTAAGAGCAGTAGTTTAGTGTATTGACCAGTCACATGTACGACGTTATTCCAGGTAAGGAGCAGTATGTTGTAGTGATTAGACCAGTCACTTGTACGACGTGTATTCCAGGTAAGGGCTGTAGTTGAAGTGATAGGACAGTGACATGTACGACGCTATTCCAGGTAAGGGCAGTAGTTGATGTGATAGACCAGGTCACATGTACGACGCTTATTCAAGGTGAGGGCAGTAGTTGAAGTGATAGACCAGTCACATGTACTCGTTGCTATTCCAGGTTGAGGGCAGTAGTTGAAGTGATAGACCCTGTCACATGTACGACGTTATTCAAGGTAAGTGCAGTTATGTTGAAGTGATAGACCCAGTCTCATGTATGACATTATTCCAGGTAAGTGCAGTAGTTGAAGTGATAGGACCAGTCCACATGTTCGTCGTTTTTCCAGGTAAGAGCAGTAGTTGTTGTGGATTAGACAGTACATGTACGACGCCTATTCCAGTAAGAGCTGTTGTTGTAGTGATAGACCAGTCACATGTGTACGGACGCTATTACAGGTAAGGGCTACTAGTTGAAGTGATAGACCAGTTCACTTGTTACCGACGGCTTTTCCAGGTAAGGGGGGGGACAATAGTTGAAGTGATTAGAAACCAAGTTCACATTACGATGCAATATTCAGGTTGGAGGGCATGTAGTTGAAGTGATAGACAGTCTCATGTACGACGTTATTTCCAGGTAAGGGCAGTTGTTGAAGTGTAGGATTCCAGGTCAACAATGGTACGCCGCTATTACAGGTAAGGGGCAGTTAGTGAAGTGATTGACCAGTCACCTATGTACGACGTTATTCCAGGTAATGGCAGTAGTTTGAAGTGATTTAGACCAGGTACATGAGAACGGTTTTTTCCAGGTAAGGGCTGTAGTTGATAAGTGATAGGACCCAGTCACATGTACGACGCTTTTCTTCCAGGTAAGGGCAGTTAAAGTTGAAGTTAGATAAAGACCAGTCCACATGTACGAAAACGTCTATTCCAGGTAAGAAGGGCATAGTTGTAGTGATAGACCAAGTCGACTAGATTCCAGTCCAGGCAGTAGTTGTAGTGATAGACCAGATCACATGGTTACCTCGCTTTGCCTAGGTAAGGGCAGTAAGTTTTGAAGTTGGATAGAACCCAGTCAGCATGTTACGACGCTTATTAACCAGGTTAAGGGCAGTAGTTGAAGTTGATAGACCATCAACCATGTATGACACTATTCCAGGGTAAGAGCAGTATTTGAAGTGATAGACCAGTCACATTACGACATATCCAGGTAAGAGCAGTTAGTTGTAGTGATAAGACCAGTCACCATGTACGACGTTATTTCCAGGTAAGAGGGCAGTATTTTGAAGTTGATTAGACCAGTCCACATGTACGACCGTTACTTCCAGGTAAGAGCAGTAGTTGTAAGTGAATAGACCCAGTCCACATGGTACGACGCTTATTACCAGGGTAAGGGCAGCGAAGTTGAAGTTGAGTGAGAACCCAGTCAACATGTAGCGAACGATATTCCCAGGTAAGAGGGCCAGTAGTTGTAAGTGGATAAGACCCAGTCACCATGTACGACGGCCTTATTCCCAGGCAAGGATGCAGTAGTTGTAGTGAATCAGAAGACCAGTCACATGTTTAACGAATGACGCTATTCCCAGGTAAGAAGCAGTAGATGTATTGAAAGACCAAATCACATGTACGACCCTATTCCAGGTAAGGGCAGATAGTTGCCAAGTGATAGACCCATCACATGTAAGACGTTATTCCAGGTAAGTGGCAAGTATTGAAGTTGAGAGACCAGGTCCACGAATGGGTCACGACGTTATTCCAGGTTAAGAGCAAGTAGTTTAAAGTGATATACCAGTCACATATACGCACGCTATTCCCATTTAAGAACAAGGGAAAGTATGTTGAAGTGATAAAGACCATCCAGTCACATGGTAAACGACGCCTATTCCAGGTAAGAGGGCAGAGTTGTAAGTGATAGACCAGCTCACATGTTTAACGACCTAATTCCAGTAAGGGCAGTAGTTGAAGTGAAACCAGGACCATCACAATGTATGACGTTATTCCAGGTTAGGCAGTATTTGAAGTGATAGACCAGTCACCATGTACGGACGCTATTCCATGGTAAGAAGGCAGTAGTTTCGAAGAGATAGACCAGTACCCACAAGTTTACGACGTTAATACCAGGTAAAGGGCAGTATTGTTGAAGTGATAGAACCAGTTCACATGTTTAACGACGTTAATTCCAGGTCCAAGGTAAAGCAGTATTGTATGATAGACCAGTCACAAGTAGACGCTTATTCCAGTAAGAGCATATTGTAGTGATCGCCAATCACATGTACGACGCATTCCAGGTAAGGGCAGTAGTTTGAAGTGATAACCAGTCCATCATGTAGACCGTTATCCAGGTAGGCATAGTTGAATTGATAGACCAAGTCACATGACGACGTATTCCAGGTAAGGGCAGTAGTTGTAAGTGAATAGACCAGTCACATGTACGACGCTATTTCCAGGTAAGAGCAGTAGTTTGTAGTGATAGACCAGTCACATGTAACCGACGCTATTCCAGTAAGAGGGCAGTAGTTGTAAGTGATAGACCAAGTCACATGTACGACCTAATTCCAGTAAGGGCAAAGTAGTTGAAGTGATAGACCAGGTCACAGTAGACGTTATTCCCAAGGTAAGGCAGTAGTTGAAGTGATAGACCATCCACATGTACGACTTTATCCAGGTAAGAAGCAGTAGTTTTGAGTGATAGACCAGTTCACATGTAACGACGCTAATTCCAGGTAAGAGCAGTATTTGTAGTGATAGACCAGTCACAATGTACGACGCTATTCAGGTAAGGGACCAGTAGTTTGAAGTGATAGACAGTTCACATGTTACGACGCTATTCCAGTAAGGGCAGTAGTTGAAGTGATAGACCAGTTCACATGGTATGACGTTATTCCCAGGTAAGGGCAGTAGTTGAAGTGATAGACCAGTCACAGTAACGGCGCTATTCAGGTAAGAAGCATAGTTTGAAGTGATAGACCAGCCACCAGGTACGACGTTATTTCAGTAAGAGCAGTAGTTTTGAAGTGATAGACCAGATCACAAAATGTACGCATCGTTTATTCCAGGTAAGAGCAGTAGTTGTAGTGATAGACCAGTCACATAACGGACGCAATCCAGTAGGGCAGTATTAAGTGAAGACCATGACATGTACACGCTAATTCCAGGTGGCAGTAGTTGAAGTGATAGACCAGTCACATGTACGACGCTATCCAGGGTGAGGGCAAGTAGTTGAAGTGAGAACCAGTCACATATACCATTCTATTCCAGGTGAGGGCAGTAGTTTGAAGTGATAGACCAGTCACAGTAATGACACGGGTATACCAGGTAAGGGCAGTAGTTAAGTGAGTAACCGATCACAAGTACCGACGCTATCCAGGTAAGGGGCATAGTTGAAGTATACAGCACATGAACGACGTTATTCCAGGTAAAAGCCAGTAGTTGATGTGATAGACCAGTCACATTACGATGCTATTCCAGGTAAGGGCAATAGTGAATTGATAGACCATTCACATTACAACGCTATTCCAGTAAGGGCAAATAAGTTGAAGATAGACCAGTCACATGTACGATGCTATTCCAGGTGAGGGCAGTAGTTGAAGTGATAGACAGTCACATGTAACGACGTTATTCCAGTAAGGGCAGTAGTTGAAGTGATAGACCCAGTCACATGTAACGACGCTATTCCAGGTAAGGGCAGTAGTTGAAATGATAGACCCAGTCACATGTACGACGTTTATCCCAGTAAGGGCAGTAGTTGAAGTGATAGACCAGTCACATGTACGACACTATTCCAGGTAAGGGCAGTAGTTGAAGTGATAGACCAGTCACATGTACGACGCTATTCCAGGTAAGGGCAGTAGTTGAAGTGATAGACCAGTCACATGTACGACGTTATTCCAGGTAAGAGCAGTAGTTGTAGTGATAGACCAGTCGACGCTATTCCAGGTAAGGGCAGTAGTTGAAGTGATAGACCAGTCACATGTACGACGCTATTCCAGGTAAGAGCAGTAGTTGAAGTGATAGACCAGTCACATGTACGATGCTCTTCCAGGTAAGGGTAGTAGTTGAAGTGATAGACCAGTCACCCACCCTTCATTCTTTTACTCGCAACTACATGTACCGTAATAACCCTAATTATTCGGACACCATATGTTTTGTGAAATCCCTTTCCCAAACAAATTGTATCCAAATACATAGTTATTGTAATGAAACATATACATGTACAAACATACTAACAGTAAATATTTGGACATTCCTTGCTGTAAGAAACCATATACCAGGGATTCTGCTGGCGATCGCCACTTTCGCAATTGGCGATAAAAATAAACAATTGGCGAAAAAAATATACAATTTTCGAAAAAAAGAAAAAAAAAAAAATTTTTTTTTTTCGAAAATTGTAATTTTTTATCGCCAATTTTTTGAAGTGGCGATTTTTTGTCGCGCCTGCTTTAGCAGAGGTGCGACTATAGTCGGCGCTTTTTCCGTCATCGTCGTCCGCGTCGTCATCTGGTTTTTTTGTAAGGCAAATGCGTAAAAGTTATTGTTTTTTCACAATATCTCTTTAACCCCTTGCCAGACATTGATAATATTTCACATCAATGTTTGTCTAGGGATGATGCTTCATTACGCACACCCCCACATCCAAATTATCAAGGTCAAGGTCATTTATTTACTTGTAATGTTCACCGGTTTTGTAACAGAAATACGTTAAAGTTATTGTTTTTTCACAATATCTCTTTAACCCCTTGCCAGACTTTGATAATATTTCACATCAATGTTTGTCTAGGAATGATGCTTCATTACGCACACCCCCACATCCAAATTTTGAAGGTCAAGGTCATTTATTTACTTTTAATGTTCAC
Source organism: Conchocele bisecta (assembly GCA_029237695.1). Taxonomy (NCBI): domain Eukaryota; kingdom Metazoa; phylum Mollusca; class Bivalvia; order Lucinida; family Thyasiridae; genus Conchocele; species Conchocele bisecta. The sequence goes on from CM055281.1 coordinate 30,416,134, forward strand.
CGGATTTGTAACAGAAATGCGTTAAAGTTATTGTTTTTTCACAATATCTCTTTAACCCCTTGCCAGACATTGATAATATTTCACATCAATGTTTGTCTACGGATGATGCTTCATTATACACACCCCCACATCCAAATTCTGAAGGTCAAGGTAATTTATTTACTTGTAATGTTCACGGTCAAATGCCTCGGCAGGCGCGACACCGCTTCCGTGGCGGAATTCTTGTTTATTTTCCCCAGCGGAATCCCTGATATACATGTATTAATTAGCGTTTCCAAATGACGCTTTGCTGCAGGAAAGAATCGAGCAATCAATATCCAGTAAAAATGTAGATGTAGATCTAAGTCTGTTCAAAGACACGATCATCACGGACAATGTATATAAATATGTATATGTCTTAAGTTAAAGGCGGGAAACAAATATTGTTGTCTGCTGGCAAAAACCTCTTTTGACACGACATGAAAATCGTCTTTATTGGCGAAGATTCTTGTGTACTTTCAAAACATATTTAATTTCGGAAAAAAATGGAAAATAAGAAACAGCAGATGAAATATAATTCAGATTGTTCATGGTTAAATACCCCTAAAACCAGCCACAATTAATAAAGGAATACATTTTTGTAAAATAAGCTTTTTTGACCAGTGTAGCTTCTGATCAAATAGCACACCCCTGTAGGCTGATAACGATATTTATCACATGAAAACATTGTTATTCTGTGCTGTAACCCGTTTCATAAATGTGATATGACACCTGGAGCGAATTTGATTGGCTGGCCGCATCATACTAATTATGTATTCGTATTTTGCGCCAAGTCATTAAAGTGGAGACGTTCGAAATGACGTCCATAATGGCGCGAGAAAGCAATGATGTTTTGACGTTGACGTCATCATGTTTGAAACATCATTTGAAGCTTCAGTGGCTCGTTAAAATTACTGAAATTGTTTGAATGTGCTCTCTTTTGGTAATATGAAGTGTTTACAAAGAACAGGAACTTATTATATAACATAAAATATTTATACTAATTTTCTTGCAGGGATGAATTTTTATGCCACCGGGTTTCGAAGAAACGGGTGGCATATAGTGTTTGGACCGTCCGTCCGTCCGTCCGTCCGTCCGTCCGTCCGTCTGTCCGTCCGTCCGTCTGTCCGGGCACACATTAGGGTACTTATGGGGTAGGGGGCGTGGCCTAAGACAATAGAAGACAATGGAACTTATTCCGTACCCCGTAAGCCTATTGTGTCTTACGGGGTATTTCCTTTGATCTTTTATATAGCAAGTACCCCCTAAGGTCCGAAATGTAAGTTCGTCCGTCTGTGTCTGTCCCTGTCCGTCCGTCCGTCACACTTTTCAGTTAACAACTTTGTCACAGTTTCTCAAACTGGCCATAGCATCTACATAAGTTGTTTAATCGCTTCAATACTTCAACACTTCATTCATTGGTATGTGTGCCACACCTGCCTTTTCATAATTTATATGACCTTCGCCTTTTGACCTTCACCAGGTTACTTAAATGACTTAACAATTTTGGTTAACCAGTTCGTCACAGTTTCTCAAACTGGCCATATCATCTACATAAGTTGCTTAATCGCTTCAATACTTCAACACTTCATTCATTGGTATGTGTGCCACACCTGCCTTTTCATAATTTATATGACCTTGGCCGGCACAGGCCGGTAGTGAACCATCAGAGCAATGTGTATATGAAATATGAAGCAGATCGGTCGAAGGATGAAGAAATTATGAGACATTTACCCGAGTGTTAACGTTTTGTGACGGACGGATGGACGGACGGACGGACGGGAGGACGGGACGCACGTTCCTACGAATGAATACTTGTTGGGTCCTGCCCCCGCCAAGCCCAGGGTCAAGGTTACATACTTGGTGCTTCAAAAACTTTAACGCTCGGGTAAATATCTTATAATTTCTGTTTTCTTTCACGGATCAGCTTCATATTTCATATACGCATTGCTCTAATGGTCCTCTACCTCCCTGTGCCAAATCCACGTTCGTCCTGCCCCCGCCAAGCCCAGGGTCATGGTCACATACTTAGTGCTTCGAAAACTTTAACGCTCGGGTAAATATCTTATACTTTCTGTTTTCTTTCATGGATCATCTTCATATTTCATATACGCATTGCTCTAATGGTCCTCTACCGCCCTGTGCCAAATCCACGTTCATCCTGCCCCGCCAATCCCAGGGTCCAGGTCACATACTTGGTGCTTCAAAAACTTTAACGCTCAGGTAAATATCTTATAATTTTTCTTTCCATTCACGGATCAACTTCATATTTCATATACGCATTGCTCTAATGGTCCTCTACCGCCCTGTGCAAAATCCACGTTCATCCTGCCCGCCAAGCCAGGGTCAAGGTCACATACTTAGTGCTTCAAAAACTTTAACGCTCGGGTAAATATCTTATAATTTCTGTTTTCTTTCATGGATCATCTTCATATTTCATATACGCATTGCTCTAATGGTCCTCTACCGCCCTGTGCCAAATCCACGTTCGTCCTGCCCCCGCCAATCCCAGGGTCAAGGTCACATACTTAGTGCTTCAAAAACTTTAACGCTCGGGTAAATATCTTATAATTTCTGTTTTCTTTCATGGATCATCTTCATATTTCATATACGCATTGCTCTAATGGTCCTCTACCGCCTGTGCCAAATCCACGTTCGTCCTGCCCCCGCCAATCCCAGGGTCAAGGTCACATACTTGGTGCTTCAAAAACTTTAATGCTCAGGTAAATATCTTATAATTTTTCTTTCCATTCACGGATCAACTTCATATTTCATATACGCGTTGCTCTAATGGTCCTCTACCGCCCTGTGCCAAATCCACGTTCGTCCTGCCCCCGCCAAGCAGAGGGTTCAGATCACATACTTAGTGCTTCAAAAACTTTAACGCTCAGGTAAATATCTTATAATTTTTCTTTCCATTCACGGATCAACTTCATATTTCATATAGCGTTGCTCTAATGGTCCTCTACCGCCCTGTGCCAAATCCACGTTCGTCCTGCCCCCGCCAAGCAGAGGGTTCAGATCACATACTTAGTGCTTCAAAAACTTTAACGCTCAGGTAAATATCTTATAATTTCTGTTTTCTTTCACGGATCAGCTTCATATTTATATATGCATTGCTCTAATGGTCCTCTACCGCCCTGTGCAAATCCATGTTCGTCCTGCCCCCGCCAAGCCCAGGTCAAGGTCACATATTAGTGCTTCAAAAAACTTTAACGCTCGGGTAAATATCTATAATTTCTGTTTTCTTTCATGGATCATCTTCATATCTATACGCATTGCTCTAATGGTCCTCTACCCCCGCCTGTGCCAATCAACGTTCGTCCTTCGAATCCCATTCAATCACATACTTGGTGCTCAAAAACTTTAATGCTCAGGTAAATATATAATTTTTCTTTCCATTCACGGATCAACTTCATATTTCATATACGCGTTGCTCTAATGGTCCTCTACCGCCCTGTGCCAAATCCACGTTCGTCCTGCCCCGCCAAGCAGAGGGTTTCAGATCACATACTTAGTGCTTCAAAAACTTTAACGCTCAGGTAAATATCTTATAATTTCTGTTTTTCTTTCACGGATCAGCTTCATATTTCATGCATTGCTCTAAATGGTCCTCTACCGCCCTGTGCCAAATCCATGTTCGTCCTGCCCCCGCCAAGCCCAGGGTCAAGGTCACATATTAGTGCTTCAAAAACTTTACGCTCGGGTAATATCTATAATTTCTGTGTTTCATGATCATCTTCATATTTCATATACGTTGCTCTAATGGTCCTCTCTACCGCCCTGTGCCAAATCCAGTTCGTCCTGCCCCCGCCAATCCCAGGGTCAAGGTCACATACTTGGTGCTTCAAAAAACTTTAATGCTCAGTAAATATCTATGATTTTTCTTTCATTAGGATCAACTCATATTTGTCATATATCGCGTGCGCTAATGGTCCTCTTACCCGCCCTTGTGCAAATCCACGTTGTTCCTGCTCGCAAGAGGGTTCAGATCACATACTTCCCGTGCTTCAAAAACTTTAATCGCTCAGTATATCTTATATTTTTCTTTCCATTCAACGGATCAACTTCATATTTCATATACGCGTTGCTCTAATGGTCCTCTACCGCCCTGTGCCAAATCCACGTTCGTCCTGCCCCCGCCAAGCAGAGGGTTCAGATACATACTTAGTGCTTCAAAAACTTTAACTCGGCTCAGGTAACTATTTCATATTTACGTTTTCTTTCACGGTCAGCTCATATTCGTCCTAAAGCATTGCTCTATGTCTCTTTACGCTAGTTCCAAATCCATAATTTCGTCTGCGGCAGCTCAGATTGTAAGGTACTACCGCTGTGCCAAATCAGAAAACTGCCAACGGGTCAGGTAGTTAAAAATTTAAAGATGTTTTGACTTGGAATTTGGCCTCATTTATTATCAAAGCGATATGTGGGACATCCGTGTTCTATGAACACATTTTCTAGTTTATTAAACTTCACACATGCATAGAAGACGACCCAAAGGTGTGTCGCACGTAAGAATGACAACTCTTGCGTCGTTAATTTCTTAGTTATCTCCCTTTGTTGTTTCGTGTACTGATTTCGTGTCCGGAGCATAACTCGAACACCCTTTGGAATATTTTCATGAAACTTCACACATGCATAGACCACGACCCTAAAGGTGTGTCACGCAAGAATGACAACTCTTGCATCACTAATCTTTTAGTTATCTCCCTTTGTTTTTCCGTCACTGATTTTGTCTCCGGAGCATAACTCGAACACCCTTTTTTCAAACTACTTGTGTATCTGGGGAGGGGGATACACATGCGCTTGTCGACAAGCGTCCATTTCTAGTTTATATGACCTTCGCCTTTTGACCTTCACCAGGTTACTTAAATGACTTAACAATTTTGGTTAACCAGTTCGTCACAGTTTCTCAAACTGGCCATATTATCTACATAAGTTGCTTCATCGCTTCAATACTTCAACACTTCATTCATTGGTATGTGTGCCACACCTGCCTTTTCATAATTTATATGACCTTCGCCTTTTGACCTTCACCAGCGTACTTAAATGGCTTAACCACTTTGTCACAGTTTCTCAAATATGCTGCAGGTGGCATCCGCGTTCGACAGACGCATTTCTTGTTTTTAATTAGATGCGAAAATAGTCAATGGCGTCTGCTCACTGAAACATATTGGATATCTCATGTGATAAACAGAATCTCAAACTTGTTTCCCTTTGATATGAGATTTATGAAACTCGTCTGAAATTTTATGAACCTCGCTAGAGGCTCGGTGCATAAACTGTGTGTGACTCGTTTCATAAATATGATGTCAAATGGGAACTCGTTTGAGATCCTCTTTATATCGCTTGTTAGAAACATGACATGTGTTTCATTGATGCAATGGCAAACAGTGCAGATCCTGTTCAGACTGTGCAAATGCACAGGCTGATCTGGATCTAGACTGGTCGCAAAACCCATAAGCCCCATTTCTCCAGTCACAGCCACAAATGACTGGAATGCAAGTTGACAGCTTGTTCTCTTTACAGAGCATGGCGGGACGAGTTTACAACAGTTGGAGATCACCGATGGCTCCCGCTTGTTTGTTTGGGACGGTGAATCGGTGCGTATTACCACCTGTATGTGACATGCTACGACAGACAGCCATAGGAGACACGCCATGTGATTTTTTACCTTCGGACATCTGTGTAATTTCATGAAATACTTTTACAAAATTTACAATAAAAAAATTGTAAATTTTGTAAACGTATTTCATATAATTACGTAGATGTTCGAAGGTACAAAATCACATGGCGTGTCTCCTATTCATTATTGTGTTATTGACCAGTGTAGCTCCTGATCAGCTTGCAATCCGATGCTGCCTGATATGTGTTGTAATTACATGTAGTTGTGTTAGTATAATCAAAAATGTTTCTACAACTCAAGAATGAACAGTGTAGCCACTGATCTGACTATCTAAGCTAAGCCACCGGTGGAAGACTCGGATTGTGGATTGATCCTTCTAGAAACCTAGGTCCCGTCCCTATGTGACCATAGCTGTTTCTAGGACGTAAAACCCTTTCACTGCCACTTTACTTCCACCTGTGGGTTAAGTTGAACATTATATTGAGCTACGGTCTGTTTCACGAAACCTGCCCACATGTTACGGCTATATAAACAATACAAAAACAATATTTTTACGAAAAAAAAAAAATTCCTCGAAGATGTCTATGAGGATTTAACATGGAGATTTCTTTTTCATTTCAGTGGACAGGTTTTCAAAATTTTCTTTTTGATCATTTCCAATCTGTCTATAGGAGTCCATTTCAATTTTTGTTGTTGTTTACTCCAGATCCTCCACCTCCTTTTCGCCCATGTTAAATTTCCAGTCAAATTAATTTTTCGCAATAAAATCAATATTTGACCAAATTCCACAAAATATAAAGAAGGCTGGCTCATTCTTAGATTTTGATAACATTTTATATTATCAAAAAAATTATTGATTTTGCATTGTAGATATAGCCGTAAAATTTGGGCAGATTTCGTGAAACAGCCAGTAGTTATCAGTGAGTTGTCATAGAAAAGTTTGCTAACAAAAGTAGATGACCGCTTCATATTTATTTATTCTATTTATAGTTTTCGATACTTCAAGGGCAAAAAAAATAGTTAACATTGCATTGTCACAGTAGGGCTTTACATTCGTATTAGATCGCCACATATTTGCTCATTCTATTTATAGGTTCTGGGTCAGTACGTGCCAACAGGTGCAGAGGCTGAGCCAGTTTTCCTTACTGTGATATACGGCGAGAAACTCCACTTTAGCCAAGGCTTCTCCAAGGCTATGACCTTGGTGGAGGTCAAGGTCATCATCTGTGATATAATCAGGACAAAGTTGAAGGATCTTGTTCTGAAACGACTGAGTGGGAAAGGTGAGTAATATTGGGTGTAATCACGCATGGTTACCTTCAGGGTTACTCTTGAACGTCATGACCTTTGAAGACATCAATGTCATTATCAAATTTGGAGAAGGTAGAAGGATGTTGTTCTCTCATGACTTTGTGGGAAAGGTGTACAGCCACACAGTCTGATCAGGATCTGCACTGTTCGCACTCGTCGTGCTTCTAACAAACAATATAATTTGTTATCTAGCTACAGGAGTGTGCTCTTTGATCATTTTGTAGTGGGTGGCAGGTGGGAGAATGCGATGGGAAATTTAACGATCGGGGTTCATCCTTACCAGAATTCTGACTGGAGACCAGGTTTGGCCCTCACATACGTCTTTGGCATTTTGTATGCAACAGTTGAATCTGGTTATACCCCTTATGTGAGTATTACGATTCCTATTTTAGGGGAAGGAGCCAAGGGACTTTTGTGTGGTATGGACCTGACACCAGATCAGGTTATTCTAATTTCAGGGCTGAATATATTTTTCTCGATGTAAATATTCCGATTTCCGATATTCTGATTTTGGGATTTTCCCCCCGCAATGCAGTATGTTAAAATGGGATCGAACCCGTTTTCCCGGCCTTACATGACCTTAGCTGTTGATAGGCTGTTAAACACCAATAAATAAACAAACAAACATTGATCAGGAGCCAGAATGGTCACAAATCCTATTAACCCAATATCTCCAGTCACAGCCACATTTAACACCTTGAACCTAAAAGCCCACTATAGAGGTTTATGGAAACAGTGCAGATCCAGATGAGCCGGCTCGTCAAAGTAATTTTCATACTTTTGAGAATAATAAAATACCCCCTTTTCCATATTAAATGGACTAGTCTCAAAACCGTTTTGTGACGGTTTGATTGGTTGCAAATTTAACGTATCAAAATCCATTCCACTTATTAGGGGTAAAAGGGTTAGATTGTGAAATTTGTTGTTGCCGCCAGTATACAAAACAAACTGGTGTTAGAACTGTTGTTTTGGATATTATTGTTGTTGTAGACACCAATATCAAGGCCCAGGAATTCACGCCCAAGGAGCAAAGCCAGTTGGTGTCTGAACTGAACCTCAATGACGGTGACCAGCTGTTGGCCGAAGACAGACAGGATAAGGGGTACACACAATCAAGTCTGGCCAGTGTTTGAAATAACCTTTTACTTTTTAAGCCCCACCTTAGTGTTACCCTGGTCCATCCGTCACAAGGTAAAACTTTGTTTGAGCTTGTATCTTCACTAGTGTTAGGCTTACCGCCACAATACTTGCACACTATCATGAGTCAGTGATGTACACCACACCCCACTGGGAATCAAATATCCTTTGTGTGACCTTGACCTACAAATTCAATATTTACATAGTTATTTCCCTTGGTTAAAGTTTTTGTTTAAGCTTGTTTACTGTCAAAACAGTAGGTGGGGCATCGTGTTCTATGAACACATTTTCTAGTTTTCTGTTCTAAATTAGACATATTTAAGTTTGAAGGATTTTTTATGTTTTTCTTCTTTTTCATCCAAAGTATACTTTGTGACCAAAGTATACTTTGAATTGACGCTCCTACCTGCTATGCTAACCAAGCTGAAGTTCAAATACAATTGATATCAAAAGACACTGGCATGGTATTATCTATATTGACCAGTTTTATAAATTGGTTACCAAACTTAGAAAACCACAACTAATTTCCCTTAGTGACATCATTCTGACAAATTCGGCCAACTCTAATGTGGAAGTTTGTTCTAGGGGAAGTTACTCGTGATTTTCCAGTTTGATCGGCTATTTGAAAGATTATACATTGTAGGCCGGGAATGTCAGAGGAGAAAATCAGGAGCACGATATACAGCACCAAGTTCCTAATCCACGTCGAGAACAGATGTGTCCCGCTCGAACCTGTAAGTGGTCGCAGCAGGAGCGGACCAGGGGCCGTTTCACTAAACTTTGTAGGACTAAAATGTTTGTAAGTGCAAATTTTGTATCGTCTGGAAATTTCAATTGATGGATTTACATTTATTGAGCATAGGCAGCTTATGCTCAATAAATGTAAATCCAATAATTGTTTACAAGAAAACATTGTTAATGTGAAATTTGACTTAGTTTGACTTAATGTCACTATCATAATTTTGCACTTAAGAACATTTTAGTCATACTAAGTTTAGTGAAACGTCCCCTTGGTCCCATTGATTCTATCACTTTCTGAAATACTGCACTCAAAATCAGGGAGTTAGATTGGCTGAGACCAAAAACAGGTCAGCATCAGTTAACTCGTTTCTCAAGCACTGTTTAAGATTATGGACAACAGGTATCATAATCAGCCGTATGAGTTGGAATGTCGAATGGTGATCTGGTTGTCTGGTAAGCTTGGGATGGGTTGCGGCCTAGGGGTTAGAACACCTGACTTCCAATCCGGAGGTTGTGGGTTCAAACCTCGCCTTGGGCATCAAAAATACTTTCATAGTATTTCCATTCCGCTGGTGTGTCTGATGAGACTAAAAAATGTGGTCCCGTCTCTATATGACCTTAGCTGTTGCTGGGACGTTAAACCCATTAACTTTCACTTTTGTTTTGTCTGGTTAGTTGATAACAAGTTAAGTTGTCACCAATGTGGCCCAGGTTCAATCCTCGAACGGGGGGATGGGCCGTGGGGATGTGGCATTTGACATCAATACCGGATGTTATGAGTTCAATCCTCACCCTAGACATGAAAAATAGTTACATAGTATTCCCATCCCACTGGTCTGTCCGATGAGACTAAAACTGTGGTCCCACTCTATATGACCTTAGCAGTTGCTGGGACGTTATACCCATTCATCTTAAGGTGAATCTTACTGCAATTCACTCCTGGGCCAAGTGATCCAGTTGCACTTACGAACATCTTTGCCGTACAAAGTTTAGTGAAACGGCCCCCTGGAGTGTCTGTTTCACCTGTGAACATGTATTATATATTATAGTCTTGGTGCTCAATGGTCAGTGCTCCCCTGTACAAGTACATTCCTGTATACATACGAGACACGCCATGCGATTTTGTACCTTCGGACATCTTCGTAATTTCATTAAATACGTTTACAAAATTTACAATATTTTTTTCATCAATGAAACACCCATCATACACCTAAAAAGTAATTTGGATTGTTATCAGGCTACGGGAGTGTACTATTTGATCAGGACATGCACTGGTCATAAATTCCATAAACCTCATTTCTCCAGTCACAGCCACATACGAGACATGCCATGCGATTTTGTACCTTCGGACATCTTCGTAATTTCATTAAATACGTTTACAAAATTTACAATATTTTTCATACATAAAGTCAAAAGTTGACAAAATATTCAAAGTACATGCGGAATAAAAAAAAATTCTCAACTTTTGACGGCATTTATGGAAAATACTGTAAATTTTGTAAACGTATTTTATGAAATTACGCAGATGTCCGAAGGTACAAAATCACATGGCATGTCTCGTATGTGGCTGTGACTGGAGAAATGAGGTTTATGGAATTTATGACCAGTGCATGTCCTGATCAAATAGTACACTCCCGTAGCCTGATAACAATCCAAATTACTTTTTAGGTGTATGATGGGTGTTTCATTGATGAAATTCAGAAGAATGCAGATCCTGATCAGACTGTGCGGAAGGAGGCACAGGCTGATCTGGATCTACACTGGTCATAAAACCCATAAGTCGCATTTCTCCAGTCAAAGCCACATATGACCTTGCTGTTGCACATACTCCAATCAGTCAATCAACTGTGTCATATTTGCTCCATATTTATACCCCCAGCATACGAAGTAAGTCGATGGGTATGCAGTTTCGTAATTCCGTCTATCTTTCCGTCCGTTTGTCCGTCCGTCCGTGTTAAGTTTTTGGGTACCCATTATCTCTGTAACGGTATAAAGTCGGATTGACCTCAAATTTCATATACTTCATCATTCATATTTTCATTCCATACCACACTCATGCAGCCTTCATTTCATGTCCATGGTCAAGGTCAAATTACTTAGAAATTTGCATCCGTACGTTTTGAATTATAGTTTTTGTTTGTCGGTCCAGGTGGAGGCCGGGGGTATACGTGAGCCCCTGCTCACTTTCTCTAGTTTATTCCAGAATAACTACGACTACCCAACCGCAAAAGTTGAAGTGGACAGAGAAATTGTGAGTATTCTATGGGCGACCATCATTTACAACACCTGTAGATCTTGCACAGTGAGAGAAGGATGAGTTGAACACCTTAGAGGTTAGAACACCTGACTTTCAATCTGGAGGTTGTGGGTTCAAACCTCGTCTAGGGCATCAAACATACTTTCATAATATTTTCATTCCACTGGTCTGTCAGATGAGACTATAAACTGTGGTCCCATCTCTATATAACCTTAGCTGTTGCTGTGACCCCATTCTCTTTCACTTTGTTGCACAGTGAGAACAATTGAATCACTATGGTCTAATAGTTTTTCTGATGATTGAAAAGCTACTTAGTGACTGAATGGCAAACAACATAGGCCCTGATCAGACGGTATGGATGCACCGGCAGATCTGGGGCTGGGCTGATCACAACCATTATATCCATTATTGTACAGTAGTTATTACCGGGTATGTAGCCCGAAAACAAATGAGACACGCCATGTGATTTTGTACCTTAGGACATCCGCGTAATTTCATTAAAAGTCAAAGTCAAAAGTTGACAAACTTTTAAGAATTCCGCATGTACTTTGTACTTTTGACGCCATTTACGGAAAATATTGTAAATTTTGTAAACGTATTTCATGAAATTATGCAGATGTCCAAATGTACAAAATCACATGGCGTGTCTCAAATGTTGGGGTGCATATTGCCAACACCATGTCCTTATGTCTGTCTAAGATTTGTGAACCTACTATCTCTGTTACTGTCAGTCAGATGTGGCTCCTGTGCTCAAGATCAAATAATTCCAGCACAAAAATATTTACACAATTCCCTAACATTTGATTGGTCCGTAGCAAGTCTGTCCAAAATTTATATCCCAATAAACTCCCATGCCAAACTACTTTCCGTAACCGTGAGGCGCAGTTAAAATAATTCTTAAGAAAACGGAAAATAAACATATTTTCTTGATGAATTTATTTCAAATGCTGGAATTATAAGGAATGAATGGCCTTTTTGTGGAATTTATCGGGGATATAAACTTGGAAAAGTCGCGGGAATACTGGACGAGGCCTTCCGGCCTTCGTCCAGTATTCCCGCGACTTTTCCAAGTTTATACCCCGATAAATTCCACAAAAAGGCCATTCATTCCTATAATGACTTATAAATATGTGTTAACAAATATTTGTGGTGAAGTTTTTGAGGGATACGATACGTCCATCAGTATTATTGATTTTATGTTTCTTTCCGTGTGTGGCAAACAGAGTCTTAAAAGGGCATATCAGGCTTTTTATGCCACCGGGTTTCGAAGAAACGGGTGGCATATAGTGTTTGGACCGTCCGTCCGTCTGTCCGAGCAACCAAGGGTGTACAAGGGGCCATGGGGCAGAGCCTAACACAAAAGAATCCTTTGATTTATTCCGTATGGCCCCTTATTCTATTGTTCGTCCGTCCGTCTGTCCGTCCGTCCGGGCAAACATCAGGGGTTTAGGAGCTTAGGGTAAGGGTTAGTTTCCTTTGAAGTTCTTTGAACTTATACCATTAGCCCATAAAACCTTTTGAAGTTTAGGGGCTAGTCCTTTGATCTTTTATATAGCAAATAGCCCATAAACCCAAAATGTTGGTACGTCCGTCCGTCCCCCCCGTCCGTCCGTCCGTCCGTCCGTCCGGGGACACATTAGGGTACTTATGTGGCTAGCCCCACAGGGTTATGGACTTGGTAAAGGATAGGGTTGGTTACAATTAGCCACCTAAAAAATCGTTTTATGTGGCTAAAAATCGTTTTATGTGGCTAATATTTAACATGTGATAAGCCACATAAGTATAGTAATGTAAGAACGTCCGTCCGTCCGTCCGTCCGTCCGTCCGTCCGTCACACTTTTCGGTTAACCACTTTGTCACAGTTTCTCAAATATGCTGCAGGTGGCATCCGCGTTCGACAGACACATTTCTTGTTTTAAATATTCTTTAAAAAAGAAAAACATGTTTTCATCATGGCCCTGTGTGAAGTGGTTTAATTTAAGATATATGACGATACTAGGACTGCTGGGTTGTTTCTATTTTCACCCATAATATAGGTACATGTACATACATATTGGATTTCCTATCTTGTTTTATTCAACAAGATAGAAAATCTGATACTTATGTACCGTTATCGGTGAAATTTGAAACAACCCAGCGGTCCTAGTATCGACACATATACCACATAAACCACTTTACACAGGGCCATGATGAAAACACGTTTTTATAGTATTTTTTGTCTAAAAAAATCCTGATATTCCCCTTTAAACCGGTCGCCCTAGGGAACTGGGTGTATGATGCAGATGGGTTCCACTGGCAGCATAATCATATGTTATTCATTTCAGTGTGTGGCAGAGCTAAAGGCGATAGCAATGTCGAAGTTCGGACTGTGTAGCGTGGATGGAGGGGGGAGGTTACGGATAGAACATGATACACTCGGTCTGCGACACCCAAGTACGTGTACATGGTAGAAACCCTCTAAACCAGACACCCACACACCAGGAATTATCCGTGTTTAAATATATGGGTTTCATTTTCATTTATCACTGATGATTATGTGTGTTCATGATTGCACAGCACGTATTGAAATGCTAATATGACTGAATTGCAGTGAAACATATATGAAAATTTGCCTCAATAATTTTGATGTTGATACTTGGGCGAGAATTTCAGAGCGTGTTTATGGAAAATATTGTTATTTTGGAACCCATATTGAATATGATTCTCCTGTGCTGCCAAAAGAAAATATGACAAAGATCAAAAACAGCAGATTACAATTTTCCAATATTTCCCAGCTTTTTGTTAGTTAGAAGTGTTGTTATATAGCTTATAAATAAACCCATTCTCATTGGCTCAATCGCACATTTCAGCCGGTTCATAAAAAGTGATATACACCAGTAGGACGGCAATATACAATGGCTGTTACGGAAACCTACCGTATTTATTCTAATAAACGCCCCCGGGGCTATGCAATCCATGGGGATCAAAACATGGAAAGTCGGATCAAAATTTATTTATAAAACATATTTTCACACAAAAAAGCCGTTTAAAACATTTTTATGCCACCGGGTTTCGAAGAAACGGGTGGCATATAGTGTTTGGACCGTCCGTCTGCCGTCCCGTCCCGTCCGTCCGGGCACACATTAGGGTACTTATGTGGTAGCCCACAGGGTTATGGAGTTAGTAAAAAAGGGATGGGTGGTTAAATTCCACCTAAAAAATCCTTTTATGTGGCTAAAAATCGTTTTATGTGGCCTATATACTGTGATAAGCCATAGTATCCATTTGTAAGCACCGTCCGTCCGGGCACACTTTGGGTACTTATTGTGGCTAGCCCCACAGGGTTATGGACTTAGTAAAGGATAGGGTGGTTTCAATTAGCCACCTAAAATCCTTTTTTGTGGCTAAAAATCCGTTGTATGTGGCTAATATTACCATGTGATAAGCCACCATAAGTATCCATTTGTTAAGAAACGTCCGTTGTCGTCCGTCCGTCCGTCCGTCTTCGTCCATCCGTCTTCCGTCCATCCGTCCGTCCGTCCGTCCGTCCGTCCGTCCGGGCACACATTAGGGTACTTATGTGGCTAGCCCCATAGGGTTATGGACTTAGTAAAGGATAGGGTTGGTTACAATTAGCCACCTAAAAAATCCTTTTATGTGGCTAAAAATCGTTTTATGTGGCTAATATTTAACATGTGATAAGCCACATAAGTATCCATTTGTAAGAACGTCCGTCCGTCCGTCCGTCCGGGCACACATTAGGGTACTTATGTGGCTAGCCCCACAGGGTTATGGACTTAGTAAAGGATAGGGTTGGTTACAATTAGCCACCTAAAAAATTATTTTATGTGGCTAAAAATTGTTTTATGTGGCTAATATTTAACATGTGATAAGCCACATAAGTATCCATTTGTAAGAACGTCCGTCCGTCCGTCCGTCAGTTTGTATGGGAAAATAACATATTTAGAATGCAAATATAGATAAATATGGTATTCTAAAAATAGATACCGGTACGTGGAAAATCCTCTCCGGAGAAGTGTAGGATTATATGTTTTATGATAGGCAGACAATATATCTTATTACTATAGGAATGAATGGCCTTTTTGTGGAATTTATCGGGGTATAAACTTGGAAAAGTCGCGGGAATACTGGACGATGTTTATTTTCCGTTTTCTTAAGAATTATTTTAACTGCGCCTCACGTTTACTGAAAGTAGTTCTGCGTGGGAGTTTACTGGGATATCAATTTTGGACAGAGACTTGCTACGGACCAATCAAATGTTAAGGAATTGTGTAAATATTTTTGTGCTGGAATTATACATTCATAACCTAACCACATTTGTATCATTCACTATCATTACGCAAACACGTCTTATTTTAATAAAAATACCTATAAATTGATAGAAACTTACCAACATTGAAAGTGTCTATCTTTAAGTAATATATACACACAGACAGTTTGTTACTGTTTTTTTTAAGTTTAAGTAATATATACACAGACAGTTTGTTACTGTTTTTTTAAGTTTGAGGTACCATATAATGTTTTACTGTCCCAAAATCTATTTTTTTGGCTGTCACAATTAATTAATTTTCGGACAGCAAACATTTTTTTATGAATTTGAAATAATTATTGTCTTCCATCTTCTCACAACACTGTTCGAACTGCGCCTGTGGCTACCACGACCAGAATTCACTGGCCGCAAACACAGTAGCCATCGGCGTCTATTTATTAAATTATTATTTTTTATTTTATTTTAATTCCGCGTGAATGCTGTATTTTGTGTCAACACCATGTACAGAAAATATTGGTGATTTTCTAAACGAATAACGGAGAAATGCGGCTATATATTTTGTCAATTTTCAACACCATTTATGGAAAAAAATTACTGATTTTTTAAAACAATATCGGCACAACTAAATACGGTGATAGAATTTTTGTCAACTTTTCAACACCATTTACGGAAAATATTACTGATTTTCTAAAAACAATATCGGCGAAGGTGTACTGAACTACTCTTTATTTTAAATAACCAGCTTTCTAATAGATCTGTGTATAATCGAGAGTATATCGTTAATTGTCATGTTGTCTCCGACAGTGAGGTGTTGCGGCACACATCAAAACGACACGTCAAGTTCAAAACATTGCCTTAGGGTCACAGCTGTGTGGTGTCATCAGATCAACACCTCGTCACACACAACTACGCATTATCGATTTTTTCCCCACACAAAGCGACGTGTATTTACAACTAGATCTGTGTAATGTGTCGGGTGTAGCCAAAGACCATACATAAATTCGTAATTAGTCACAGATGTAGCCTTAAAATATAATCGATTTCCTTAAATTACGTCCGCAAGTTGACAGATATTTCAGAGCAGACGTCATCGTAATTTGCCGTTATTTATTTCCAAAATTATTAGCCATATATTCTGTAAATGGCGTTGAAAGTTGACAATAAATTAAGACCAGATCAGTACGTTAAATCGCTATCGACGACAACTGACGATCCGATGAGAGAGTAATACCGTTTACGCATATCCAATGTTAAATATACATCGTTATTTTGTATGACTTTCGTAGATTTTTACCGAGAAATTCAAACCGTTTCCAATTATTGGGGAAAATAATATCATGATTAGCACACCGTTTCACTAAGCAGCGGCTACTCAGTGAATGGGATCACACGTTCTATTGTTTACACTGGATTAATGGCGGCCCCCATGAGGACTCGGGTAAATCTTATTTTTAAATAATATGACTGTGGTTTCTTCCTTTTAGTGATGACCATGTTCCAGCCGTTAACACTTATTTAGCAGCATTATTTATGTAGTTAGTCTGAACATTCTGCAGAGAAATTTGAATAGGACGGAATCGAGCGTTGTTTAAACTTAGTCTTGTTCATATGCACAGGTCAAAATATGAACTGAAAATGGCGTTTTGTGTGACAGAAATCCGTACGTTGACGAATAAAAAAAATATTTTGTTATAAATATCACATACAGCGAAACAGCGGTAGCATCTACTGTTTTAATAATATGCATACATATTGTAATTAATGTTTAATAGTGATATACTTATGAATACTATACGATACTATGGTTTATACTCCAGCACTATGTTTTAAGGCTGTGTGATTTGCCTCAATATAAGCTGGATTAATTAATACTTATATTCATGCGCTTCATGAGAACATCAATACATTTAAAATATACAAATATTACTTAAAGGGGTATCGATATGATACATTTTAATAATATAAATATTGAAAATACACATTACAATCGCTTACAACATAAGTTATTGATCGAAAATAGTCACTGCATCGTGACCTATTTGACCGCATTACCTATTGCGCGGGTACCTCATCATACCCCTGTTTACATAGGTAACTGGGGGTATAGTGAGGTATGCTCGCTAATACAATGTTTGCGTAATGATGATGTGATATGCAACAGAAGACTCAATATTCACTCTTCTGGGGTAGATCACATCATATATGCCAGCTAAAAAAGTCCATATTTGTATACTATTCCAGTTGACAACAGCAGACGACAATATTTGATTATTTCCCGCCTTTTATGTTCCAGTCCACGAGGAAAAGACGGTGTTTGAATCTGGAATCTCTCAGGGAAGTACTGTTGTACTGCAACCAGGACCAACCCCAAAATCTGATCAGGTACGTTATTTCTCATCGGGACACAGGTGCGGATCCAGGCGGGGGCGTGTCCGGCTCACGCATCCTCTAAAATTGGTAGAATTTAGATTTGAACCCATTTTTTACGTGGAAAGATCTGATTATTTCCTTATTTCTCACCCAAGGTATATGTTGTTACCACTCAGTTGAACTGTCTCGTTGAGACGGTTCAACTGAGTAGTTACAACATATACTTTTGATGAGAAATAAGAAAAAATGCAGAAAATAATCTGAATTTTATGAAAGTTGACGATTATATGTGTCTCATTTGAAATCCACACCCCATCTACATAAATCCTGGATCTGCCCCTGGGGAATTATAGTTGTTCTAAGGGATGTTACTTGTGAATTTCCATGTTCTATAACCTATTTCATTTCAACTTCTTCAAACTGACAACTTCAGCCATTTCTAATGTCAAGGATGCCCCTTTAGTTCTAAGGGAAGTTACTCGTGATTTTCCAAGTTTCTTGACCTATTGAGTTACTTCTTCGACCATTTCATCAATACATACTTTATTAATAGTAGATTAACCCATTCCTTTTTTAACACACCTTTACAGGTATGAAATTATTAACTATTTTTTGTTGTTGTTATTTCTCCATGAAAGCATATGTTGTGACCACTCATTTGAAATGTCTTGGCGAGACGGTTCAAATGGTGGTCGCGACATCTACTTCTGAGCACAGATGGAAAATATTTAGGATTTTCTGCCAAAAAAATGGAGTATCCTCAGCATGAAAAGGGTTAAGCAGAGTGAAATCATTTTTGCTGTCCGGTTTGTCACATGAGGCTAGGAATTAAGCAGGAATCCGAGTATCGCTGACTGTTGCCAGGGAGAAAACATGTAATTGTCGTTTCACAGTCTGTTAGCAGTTTAGGTTATTTTTTACAAACACCAAGAGAATTGAGACAAATACTGAGAAAGCGAGCCTGGAGGGAAGTCACTCATGGTTTCCAAGTTCAGTAACCTATTTATAAGACTGGTCTATATTAACCAGCGCTTGTTTTATTCCAGATTACGTTGACTGTAACACCAAATTCGGGCACAGACTTCATTGAAGTGATGGTGAAGCGATCGATCACAGTTACACAGTGCCTACAGTGTATACTGAAGAAGGCTAATGTAAAAGGTACACATTATTTTGGTTATCCATGATTCTATAGTTATTATGACTTGCTTGACTGTAACAGCATGTGCATATTGCTATAAGTTTCATGAAATTATGCAGATGTACAAAATCATATGACATGTCTCAAATGTTGGGGTGAACGATCATAGTGCAACATTAGTTTCACTTTGATAAACATTGTGAAATCTAAAATGGATGCCACTTAGCATCCTTGATAAAGGCCTTGTGCCGAAACATTAGAAAAGTGGGTTCCTGGTTTTTGCAGAATTGTTCAACATATTGCTATACACACTCCACGCTGGCGTAAAACATCGAAATATGCACTGGATTCCTGATGAATTCCTATTCAGCTGATACTGCATATACACATTTTCGTCCAGTAACTGGACGAAAAGTGTGTTTTTTGCGATAGATTTAAGTCAAGCTGAGTGGCATCTTGTCAAGAAGCTGGTGCATTTTTCAACGTGATTCATTTCACGCAGAGGTCAGCACCAGTGGTACAGAAGAACTACCGGGAAACCTGTCTTTATTATATTATCATTATCCCTGTCGCTGTGTATGGCCTTGCTGTTGAATAGACGTAAAGCCCCAAACAATCAATCAATCAATATTCATTAACACAGATCACAACCCAAGGAATATTTTGAAGAAACTTCACACATGTATAGACCAGGACCTTGCATTATTAATTTTTAAGTTATCTCCATTTGTCCCTAGATTTACTGTTCATGAATTCACTTCGGAATATTTTCATGAAACTTAGCTAGCTCATGTGTAGGGCACAATACAAAGGTGTGTCTTGCACAACAATGTCAGCAAAATCTCAGATCACATAGTGGTATGTGTAAGGTAGCTATTTTCTGATCTCTGTGTTGTAGAAGTTTAATCTCATCTGTGTGCATAAGAAACTGTATTGTGATCTGTGTGCAGAGGGAGACTGGCATCTCCGTAAGACTAACTGGTGTGGGGAACCGGCTGAGCTCCTGGATGATCCAGATCTTTCCCTGGATGCAAGTCTCGTGAACGATGGAGATCACATCCTCTTAGAACAGGGTCGTCTGCCACCAAAGGTTTGTTTTAGCCTGTTTGTATCACATAGTGACCCCGTCTGTACATCTGAATGTGAAAACGTAGTAGCTAACAACATTAGTTTCCCATCTTATTGTATCCCCCGGACTCCGTCGGGGGATACTATGGATTTGACAGCGCGCCGTGTCCGTGTCCGCGTCCGCCGCAGACACTTCTTGTCCGGAGCATAACTCGAACACCCTTTGGAATATTTTCATGAACCTTCACACATGCATAGACCACGACCCGAAGGTGTGTCGCGCACAAGAATGACAACTCTTTTTGACAACAGCTAATTTTTGAGTTATCTCCCTTTTTAGCTCACCTGAGCAAAGCTCATGTGAGCTATTGTTACCGCAATGTGTCCGTCGTCCGTCGTCGTCCGTCGTCGTCCGTCGTCGTCGTCGTCGTCCGTGAACATTTTCAAACGTCTTCTCCTCGGTAACCATTGGGCCTATGGTCACCAAACTTCATGGTCATGGTCCTTAGGTAGGGGGATTACAAAATTGTTAAAATGACGTCATTACGTAATCCAAGATGGCCGCCGTCTAAAAATAGCACAAATTCTTAAAAAATCTTCTTCTCAAGAACCGCCAACCGGATTTCGACAAAACTTGGTAGGAATGATCGCTGTACATTGCTCTTTCAAAGTTGTTAAAATGGTGACCCTGGGGTCAAAAATGGGCGTGGCCCATGGGGTCAAATTGGGGTCAAATTTTATTTTTAGACTGAATATGGTCATTTCATATATCAAATTGAAGGTATCAATGAGGCGATCACTCTGGTGCATTTTTTGTCGAAATCGGATTGTTATGTCATCCAAGATGGCCGCCGAAAGGTCAAAAGGTTGTTCTTTTCTTAGAGATTTCAAAATTCTTCTTCACATGAACCGCTTGGCCCATGGTAGCCCAAAACAATTAAAAGTTATGGTCCATGGGTGAAGGCTTTTCAGATTTGTTAAAATGGAGGTCATCGCTAATCCAAGATGGCCGCCGTCTAAAAATAGCATAAATTCTTAAAAAATCTTCTTCTCATGAACCGCTAGC
The DNA here is from genome assembly GCA_029237695.1 of Conchocele bisecta. Taxonomy (NCBI): domain Eukaryota; kingdom Metazoa; phylum Mollusca; class Bivalvia; order Lucinida; family Thyasiridae; genus Conchocele; species Conchocele bisecta. The sequence continues at coordinate 30,437,139 of CM055281.1, forward strand.
CGGATTTCGACGAAACTTGGTAGGAATGATGGATGTACATTGCTCTTTCAAAGTTGTTAAAATGGTGACCCCGGGGTCAAAAATGGGCGTGGATTTTTTTTTTGCCCGTGGGGTCAAATTGGGGGTCAAATTTTATTTTTGACCGAATATGGTCATGTCATATATCAAATTGAAGGTATCAATGAGGCGATCACTCTGGTGCATTTTCTGTCGAAATCGGATTGTTATGTCATCCAAGATGGCCGCCGAAAGGTCAAAAGGTCGTTCTTTTATTAGAGATTTCAAAATTCTTCTTCACATGAACCGCTTGGCCCATGGTAGCCAAACTTAAAAGTTATGGTCCAAGTGTGAAGCCTTTTCAGATTTGTTTGTTGAAATGGAGGTCATCGCTAATCCAAGATGGCCGCCGTCTAAAAATAGCATAAATTCTTAAAAAATCTTCTTCTCATGAACCGCTAGCCGGATTTCAACGAAACTTGGTAGGAATGATCGATGTACAATGATCTTTCAAAGTTGTTAAAATGGTGACCCCGGGGTCAAAAATGGGCATGGCCCGTAGGGTCAAATTTTATTTTTGACCGAATATGGTCATGTTATATATCAAATCGAAGGTATCAATGAGGCGATCACTCTGGTACATTTGTTGTCCAAATCGGATTGTTATTTCATCCAAGATGGCCGCAGAAATGTCAAAAGGTCGTTCTTTTATTAGAGATTTCAAAATTCTTCTTCACATGAACCGCTTGGCCTATGGTAGCCAAACTTAAAAGTTATGGTCCATGGGTGAAGCCTTTTCAGATTTGTTAAAATGGAGTTCATCGCTAATTCAAGATGGCCGCCGTCTAAAAATAGCATAAATTACTTAAAAAATCTTCTTCTCATGAACCGCTAGCCGGATTTCGACGAAACTTGGTAGGAATGATCGATGTACATTGCTCTTTGAAAGTTGTTAAAATGGTGACCCCAGGGGTCAAAAATGGGCGTGGCCCGTGGGGTCAAATTGGGGTCAAATTTTATTTTTGACTGAATATGGTCATGTCATATATCAAATTGAAGGTATCAATGAGGCGATCACTCTGGTGCAATATTTGTCGGAATCGGATGATTATGTCATCCATGATGGCCACCAAAAGGTCCATTTATTCAAGATTTTTAACGTCTTTTTCTCAGGAACCACATGGCCGATGCTGTGTGAAGCATTTTCAGATTTTGTAAAATGAGAGTCATCGCTTAATCCAAGATGACCGCCATCTAAAAATAGCACAATTTTTTTAAAACACATGAACTCAATGTCACATTCTCCTCTGGTGTTCATGGAGTCAGGTGCGCGAATTAGGGCCATCATGGCCCTCTTGTTTGTTTCTCACACTGATTTCGTGTCCGGAGCATAACTCCACCACCCTTTGGAATATTTTCATGAAACTTCACACATGCATAGACCACGACCCGAAGGTGTGTCGCGCACAAGAATGACAACTCTTGCATAGCTAATTTTTAGTTATCGCCCTTTTTTGTTTCGCGCACTGATTGACCATAACTCACCACCCTTTGGAATATTTTTATGAAACTTAACACATTCAATTAGACCACGAACCGAAGGTGTGTCGTGCACAAGAATGACAACTCTTGCATAGCTAATTTTTTTAGTTATCTCCCTTTTTTGTTTTCGTTTTCTGCACTGATTTCCTGTCCGGAGCATAACTCGACCACCCTTTGGAATATTTTCATGAAACTTCACACATGCATAGACCACGACCCGGAGGTGTGTCGCGCACAAGAATGACAACTCTTGCGTAGCTAATTTTTTTTGAGTTATCTCCCTTTTTTGTTTTGCGCACTCTACAAACTGGACAATAATGCATGAAGACCCGTTTTCTCGTCTGCTCTGTACACCTTTTCTCGTGTGCTCTGTACACCTTACCTGTAGAGAGAAAAATAGAGACTGGGAGAACCATGTGCTAGCATGGGCTTGCATGTGCAAATGTCCAGTGCTTGACCACTGCTGACCACAGGTAATTTATACAGGTAAATTACTACATTGGGTACTGTGTTGGAAATATTGTGGCATTATGTGGACCTGTGCAGATATATGTAAATAAATATAGGACTATTAAAAAAAATCTGGGCTCCAGTAGCAAGCATTATTATTGTATCCCCCGGACTCCGTCGGGGGATACTATGGATTTGACAGCGCGCCGCGTACGCGTCCGCGTCCGCCGCAGACACTTCTTGTCCGGAGCATAACTCGAACACCCTTTGGAATATTTTCATGAAACTTCACACATGCATAGACCACGACCCGAAGGTGTGTCGCGCGCAAGAATGACAACTCTTGCATAGCTAATTTTTTAGTTATCTCCCTTTTTTGTTTCTCGCACTGATTTCGTGTCCGGAGCATAACTCCACCACCCTTTGGAATATTTTCATGAAACTTTACACATGCATAGACCACGACCCGAAGGTGTGTCGCGCACAAGAATGACAACTCTTGCATAGCTAATTTTTTAGTTATCTCCCTTTTTTGTTTTGCGCACTGATTGACTATAACTCGACCACCCTTTGGAATATTTTTATGAAACTTAACACATTCAATTAGACCACGAACCGAAGGTGTGTCGTGCACAAGAATGACAACTCTTGCATAGCTAATTTTTGAGTTATCTCCCTTTTTTGTTTTCGCTCACTGATTTCCTGTCTGGAGCATAACTCGACCACCCTTTGGAATATTTTCATGAAACTTCACACATGCATAGACCACGACCCGGAGTGTCGCACACAAGAATGACAACTCTTGCGTAGCTAATTTTTGAGTTATCTCCCTTTTTTGTTTTGCGCACTCTACAAACTGGACAATAATGCATGAAGACCTGTTTTCTCGTCTGCTCTGTACACCTTTTCTCGTGTGCTCTGTACACCTTACCTGTAGAGAGAACAAAAGAAACTGGGAGAACCATGTGCTAGCATGGGCTAGCATGTGCAGATGTCCAGTGCTTGACCACTGCTGACCAGGTAATTTATACAGGTAAATCACTACATTGGGTACTGTGTTGAAAATATTGTGGCATTATGTGGACCTGTGCAGATTTTTGTAGATAAATATAGGACTATTAAAAAAAAATCTGGTCTCCAATAGCAAGCATTATTTTTTTTTTCATTTTTTTTTCTTTTTTTTTTTTTTTTTTCATTTTTTTTTTTTTTTTTTTTTCATTTTTTTTTTCAAATTATTTTTCAATTTTTGTCTAGTAGCATAAGGTCGTAAGTGCTTTATACAGACTATTCACCTGTGCATGTGCTAGCATGTGCAACTGACCACTGACCACTTACAGGTAATTTATACAGGTAAATGATTATATTACATTTCCGTAAACTGTGTTGAAAATATTGTGGCATTATGTGGACCTGTGCAGATATATGTATACTGAGCAAAACTAGAAACGTCCCTCCATGTTTAAGGAAAGATTCATCAAAAACCAAAAGGGTTACTTTTAAAAATCAAAATGGAAAAACAAGTTCATTCATTTCTGTATCAAAGCCAATAAATTGCATTTGGATATCTTGTTAAATATTCGAGAGATAACCGGCCAAGGGCGGTAGGGGTCAAAATCAAAAATCACAAAAACTCAGAAATGTGTTACTTAATGTTTAGAGATGGAATTTCAATAAGTAATGTGGCAAAATTCAGTAAATCTCGTTTAGTACCGAGTGTGGCCACCATTTGCATGAATGCATGCAATGATCCTACGCCGCATCGACGTGACGTAACGCAATACCAGTGCGTTGGGCAAATTCCTCCATTCCCGTTGTAACGCCCGTGTAAGATCGCGAACATTGTCAATCTGATGGTTAGCTCGTGCTTTGCGGCCCAGCTCATCCCATATGTGCTCAATGGGATCGAGATCCGGGGAGACCGCGGGCCATGGCATGACGTCGACGTTGTTTTGCTGTAAGAAGTATTGAGTGGTGACCCTGGCTACGTGAGGGCAGGCATTGTCGTGCATCAATGTCACACCAGGACCATGCTGACGGAAAAATGGTAAGGCATGTGCATTTAGCACATCTCCAACATAAACGTTGTGCATTGATGTTGTCCTGTACAACAACCAAATCTGTCTTCCGGTTTCCCATGATCCCACCCCAGACCATAACGCTCCCTCCCCCAAACCTGTTCTTCTCAACAATGCAACAATCGGTGAATCTTTCATTTTTACGCCTGTATACCCGTAATCTTCCGTCAGCATGACTAACTGTGAACCGAGATTCATCGGTGAACAAAACTCGGTTCCAGTCAGCCCTTCTCCAGTTCAGATGACGTCGCGCCCATAACAGTCTGGCAGCACGGTGACGTTGGGTCATTATCTGACCAGTGTACGGGCGGCGTGCCCGGATTGGTTGGGCGTTACGACGTAACCGGTTTGCGAATGGTCTGCCCTGAGACACCGTATCGCCTAGCAGTGACTGTGGCTGCCAATCGACGTTGACGTAAGTGCGTCAACGTAATGTAACGATCAGCTCTAGCCGTCGTTACACGAGGCCTACCAGGTCGCTGCCGGTCGTGAACAGCCCCAGTCTGCTGGTACCGGGCTGCAAGACGATCAATCGTCTTCCGACAGCAACCAAACCGAGGCGCGACCGCCCTGGCGGCCATCCCACCCGCAAGCATCCCAATTGCCTGATTTCGCTCGTTTTCGGAAAGCCGTGGCATATCGAAAACAGTGAAAAATTAAAAAAGTTTTTTAATTTTCCGAATAGCCCCTATCGCATGAATGGTACGACATGAACTGAATCACCTTATCGATGACAAGTATAGCGTGCACGTGCAAAAAGTGGAAATCAACGTTCCGGTCACTGGCCGCTATGTAAACCGTGTGTATCGGCTAAACTCTACACGATCGTATTCTGAACATCGCCACGGTTTAAAATACATGTACTTTGAACATGTGGTACATACATAGACAGAGCTACACCGGCTATAAAACAGGGACGTTTCTAGTTTTGTTGAGTATAGATAAATATAGGACTATTAAAAAAAAATTCTGTGCTCCAGTAGCAAGCATTATTATTTTTAAACTTTTTTTTTCCATTTTTTTTTTTCCATTTTTTTTCAAATTATTTTTCAATTTTTGTCTAGTAGCATAAGGTGGTAAGTGCTATATACAGACTATTTACCTGTGCATGTGCTAGCATGTGCAACTGACCACTGACAACTTACAGGTAATTTTATACAGGTAAATGATTATATTACATTTCCGTAAACTGTGTTGAAAATATTGTGGGAATATGTGGACCTGTGTATATATGATATGTAGATAAATATAGGACTATTAAAAAACATTCTGGGCTCCAGTAGGGAGCATTATTCTTTTTCTTTTTTTTAATTTAATTTTTTTTCCATTTTTTTTTTTACATTCTTTTTCAATTTTTTAACTGACCACTAACTTATTACAGGTAATTTATACAGGTACATTATTACATTTCCGTAAACTGTGTTGACAATATTGTGGCAGTATGTGGACCTGTGCAGATATATGCAGATAAATATAGGTATTAACAAAATTCTGGGCTCCAGTAGCGAGCATTATTTAAAAAAAAGAAATTTGTATATTACATTTCCGTAAATTGTGTTGAAAATATTGTGGCATTATGTGGACCTGTGCAGATATATGTAGATAAATATAGGACTATTTTAAAAAAAAAATTCTGGGCTCCAGTAGCAAGTATTATTATTTTTTATTTTTCAACTTTTTTTTTAAATTTTTTTTTTTTTTTACATTCTTTTTAATTTTTTTAACTGACCACTAACTTATTACAGGTAATAATATAGCTAAATTATTACATTTACCTAAACTGTGTTGACAATATTGTGGCAGTATGTGGACCTGTGCAGATATATGTAGATAAATATAGGACTATTAAAAAAAATTCTCGGCTCCAGTAGCGAGCATTATTTTTTTTATTTACATTCTATATTACATTTCCGTCAATTGTGTTGAAAATATTGTGGCATTATGTGCACCTGTGCAGATATATGTACATAAATATAGGACTATTAACAAATAATTCTGCACTCCAGTAGCTTCACACATGCATAGACCCTAAAGGTGTGTCGCGCAAGATTGACAACTCTTGCATCACTAATTGTTTAGTTATCTCCCTTTGTCCGTCACCGATTTTGTCTCCGGAGCATAACTCGATCACCCTTTTTTCAAACTACTTGTGTATCTGGGGAGGGGGATACACATGCGCTTGTCGACAAGCGTCCATTTCTAGTTTTTAAACTTTTTTTTTCCATTTGTTTTTTTTTATTTTTTTTTATTTTTTTTTTTCATTTTTTTTTTCATTCTTTTTTTTTATTTTCATTTTTTTTTTTTCATTTTTCTTTTTCATTCTTTTTCATTTTTTTTTTTTTCATTATTTTTCAATTTTTGTCTAGTAGCATAAGGTCGTAAGTGCTATATACAGACTATTCACCTGTGCATGTGCTAGCATGTGCAACTGACCACTGACCACTTACAGGTAATTTATTTATACAGGTAAATGATTATATTACATTTCCGTAAACTGTGTTGAAAATATTGTGGCAATATGTGGACCTGTATATATATGATATGTAGATAAATATAGGACTATTAAAAAAACATTCTGGGCTCCAGTAGGGAGCATTATTCTTTTATTTTTTTTAAATTTAATTTTTTTTTTCCATTTATTTTTTTTACATTCTTTTTCAATTTTTTAACTGACCACTAACTTATTACAGGTAATTTATACAGGTACATTATTACGGAAGCCCATTAGTGCCACATAGAGTAACTTTTTTTTCGTTTTTCGTTTTATTTTATTTGCCACATAGAGTAACTTTTTTTTCGTTTTTCGTTTTATTTTATTTTTCGTTTTTCGTAGAGTAACTTTTTTTTATCTCTTAATTACGAGATAACCTATTTGTTTTTCGTAGAGTAACTTTTTTTTTATCTCGTAATTACGAGATAACATATTCGTTTTTCGAGAGTAACTTTTTTTTTATCTCGTAATTACGAGATAACATAATTCGTTTTTCGAGAGTAACTTTTTTTTTATCTCGTAATTACGAGATAACATATTCGTTTTTCGAGAGTAACTTTTTTTTTACAAATGGAGACGGTAGTTCTGCAAGGGGGATAACTGTGTCTGGTCGTTTCGCTCTAATCCGGTTCGCACTGAGTCGTTTCGCACTGAGTCGTTGCGCACTGGGTCGTTTCGCTCTCATTATTGTCCTGGGCATGCATATACACAGTTTCAAATCAATCCGAGTAAGATGGATATTAATTTATAATCAACGAACAATGCACTAATGTTCTAGCATGTTTAACTAACATTTGATAATTTGTCATTTCCATAAATCCAATATGGCCGCCAAAAATCACTAATATTGTAATAATCGTTAAAGTTAAACACTAATTTTCAATTAAACCGCAAGTATATACCTAATTGACCGACTATAATAGCTTAGCCCTACATGTATCTTGATGTGGTATATTGACATTTTGTGGAATGTGTGCAAATACCACTTCATTAACATGATGTGAATCCTGCATTAAACATATCTGGCTATATTGGAGCAGCAGATTGCCATCTACAACACCTAGGTGTCAGGCAATAAAACCAGCAATAAATATCTCATCACCAAACTGCCCACTGACCATTCACTGACCATTGTGCTGTAATTACCTGTAGCCGTTTTTTTTTTTTTTAACTACTTTCTGGCCTATACATGTCCAGGTCACATGGGAATAGAGCATGTTATGTGTGCACATGTGTGTATTACATCTGTTTCTCTACATGAATTCCTACTAATCCTAGATCAGTTACAAGTCTGACCATTCAAAATAGTGAGATTTGCAAACATACTGTTATGATTAACTTTTATGGTACAACTCTAAACCGGACAGAAAATGTGATATCCATCCTGACTTTCAGTGGTTCAATTTTCAGTGGAAACTCTCTAAACCAGACACATTGTGGATGTTATATGAGCCAGGATCTGAGATAACCACCTTATCACATCACCGTATTTCGCCGATACTGATTTCGTAAAATCGCCATAGTTTTCGTAAATGTTGCTGCAACTGGAGAAAGGGGTCTTATGGGCTTATTGATTAATCTACATCTTTATCTGCTGCAAGGCTCTTGTTGCTTGATATTGATCTATGTTGTCATCTAGAGGTATGCTTGCTATATCATTGGCTGAATGGTGAACATCGTAGGCCCTGATCAGACTGCGCGGATGCGCAGGCTGATCTGGGGCTACGCTGGTTGCATAACCCATAAGACCCCTATCTGCAGTCACAGCCACAAATGACATCGAAAATTGACACAGATTTCAGATCTCATGCAGAATTAAATTCCGCATGAGCTCTGAAATTTGTGTCCATTTTCTATGTTATTTACGGAAAAGTACTTGATTTAGATAAACCAAATTTTATGCTGACACATATTCACATGTCTTTGTCTAATAGAATGTATTAATACGTGTGCCTTCTTCAAGACCATGATAGCCAGATAACTATAGGCCAATTTAATAATCGAAATATTCAAAAAGCTTATTTCTGAACGGATTTTCATTTTTAAAAAAAACGGGCATAGCTATATTTTTCTGAAAAACATAATTATGTTGGTTGTTTTTTCATCCCTGGGGGAAATGTACATTTAAAAAAAGCACACTAATGTCCACTACTCTTAATTGCTGGCTATAAAATCAGATAACCCTTTGAATGTCTGTAGGGACTACATGTAACATCTGGTATAATGGAAAAAGCTCACCACAGGGGTCGATGGTAAAAGGTTGCATTTCAACCTCATCTAACGTTCTTCTAGATGAGGTTAGACTTTTAATGCAATGTTTACAGCATGAACTGGTCGGTACAAATAGATGTTGCAAAACACATGAATGTATTTGTAATTATCAATAGCTAAGAGATTTTAAGGCAGACTCAATGAGTGTTTATTACTAAATATGATATGCTACCTGTACATCTGAGGGGAGGGGAGTCATAACAATCCTCATCTAAATAATTATATAAGAATATAAGACACTCCAGCCATTGAGGGCTAACACATTTGCGCACAACACATGTAAATATCAACAGAGTTGTTTGCATTGTGAACAGCATAGGTCCAGGAAAGAGAATATATTATAATATATATATATATATCAGAAAGTAAAACATTACTGATCATGAATTGCGCATAAATTAACAGAAGAGAAAGGAAATATCTTGAGAGACTTTACTGTGATAAATATATAATTGTCAGTCGGAATGACAAGTGCATGGGGCAGGTTAATAGGTGGACATACATCAGGGCGTGGAATAGAACACAGAAAGGCGTGTGACCGCTCAGACAGTACATACATACACACATCATGAAGGAGCATCATTGTGGATGATGCAAAATGGGGTGAAAATACAAGTGCATACACTATATTAGTACTTTATGAATCTTAATAGCATTATCCTTTTTGCGGACACAATAATTATGTTCATAATCATATGACACAGATGAAGGATATGATAAATGTCTGAAATCAGAACGGACATGTAACTGGAAAGCCAACTTTTATATACTACTCAAAATTTGATTTATATTGAATGCTAGTTTTGTATTGTATGGTTTATAGAAGCTATTTAATTTGATGGCCAATTGCATATGTGAATAACACTGAATTTTGAGGCCCGCATATAGACATTTATTTTGGTACTACATGTATACAATTGAAGCCTTGTTTGATAAATGACTAATCATTTAGCGTGAAAGAAGTGATCGTTATAAAATTTTGAGTATTATATATTTAATGAAATGTTACTTTACTCTGTAATATGGGGTACAGAAAATATATTTGTGTAAATTCGCAAGACATGGCATCGCTTGAAAACTACCTCCTAATATGTTCCATCACTTCACAGTGGATCTTCCTGGTGTGTGTAGACCGGTCGGTGCTGGATGGGTCATTCAAATTCCCTATACCTAGTATCTGAACAAGTGCATATATGCGAAGCATGGCGGCTTGCCAATGCTTAGCATCAGGGTGATGGTTGCTGTTATCCCAATTTATATTTTATTGGTGCACCCACTCCGGTCAGTGGTGATTATTTCAATAATACATCAAGCTAATGTCAAATATAGTGTAACTGATCATAAACAAAGTCCATTAGAAAATATGCCAATGACATGTAAACTTTTAGAGTATGTAGATAACAGACGTCCATTAATAAGTGACTAAATCATTACAACTGATAAAATCCAACACCGTATGTACAGAGTACATGTATGTGAATGAAGGTAGATTGCTTTCTATAGTATCCTACCATGCATTGGTTATTACTCAGTACACGTTTGCAGTGGGCGTACATGCTATCGCCACTGGATCGATATACAACAAATGTGAAAGACAGTGGACAACACACACTACTAGCATGAATATCACACAATCTGTAAGAACGGTCTTATGAAATACATTCCAATTATTGATGCTATATTAGCATATTAAAATCATCAATTAAGAAGAAATTGTTTGTAAAACGTAGGTAATGCCGGAAATGCTAATATCAAATGAATATAAATTTTGATATTAAAATTATAATCATATTCTGATGTGCCACAGTTGCTGTAGAACATGTATGTGTTACAATGGCTGACAGGCAACTTCAATAAGAATATGTACTATAGAAAATGACCAAACAAATTAAGCTGGCAAAGATGATGAAGGTCACACATAGGAGATGTTGAATGTTGATGCATATCACTTGCTGATTATTTTGTATATGTTTGATGCATACATAGACAGAGAATGCCATTTAAGCTGGAAAGGTAGGTCACTGTCAATGAACATGATATGAGCTATTTTTGTTTCTGATATACACCATAGTTTATAATGCTGTCCATGTTTGGCAGTTTTAGGTGTTACAGTGGCTGATAAAACATACATAACAACAGTGTGAACATTACATATCATGTAAGGCCAGATGTATTGCACCAATGAAACAGATGGTCATGTGTAAAACATGCCCCTCCCAACTTGACTTACCATCATTGGCGCATAAAATGTATCATAAGACTCAACACAAAATGCTTCATCCATAAAATAGTAAAACATTCACTAATATACAACATCAAAAGCAGTTGTGGATATAAAGGGTGTTGTTGTGGGTGTTGCACCCCACTTCTCAGTCGCATGGTTTTCATAGACCTAAAGTGATTTAACGGTGCATATGGTGTCCACACTGGGTAACATAGAGTACGTTATAAAAAAGGAAAACCAGATAAAAAACATGCCAGTGAATTTAAGGACATATAATATATTAAAATGTTCCCCGGGGGAGGCGAGACATGTTCGACGATATGAAAACACACTATTCCTAAACTGCTTGATTCACCATTTTAATGTGAAATGTCCCTTTCCATGAAACGAACATGAGTATGACTGGGAAACTATTGCAGCATGTTTACAAATAAAATGTGCATAGTGATAATATGGAATTACATATTAATAATTTGGTCGATTACTGTGATTCGAGACACTGTCATTATGCAAATGAGATTATTATCTTAAAAACAACATTAACTTTCTGGTTTCAATAATCTTATTAGCATGTTATAAAGTATGATTATTACATAATGAATATGAATTTAGAAAGTAAATAGCGGCGTCCATTAATATATCATGCCGGGTTATTAACTGTTACAACCAAGTTCCCAATTCTGACAGAATTAGGTTGAAAATATAATGAATATTTGCATTACAAAGCGCTATTTGTTAACGTAGATAATGCAGAATATATCATATTTCCTTAATTGGCGGCCATCTTGGATTTTTATGTAACGTATCACTAGTTCAGATAGAACAAATAGGAAAAATAAAATGTTGCAATTTGTGGTGGGTTTACGTGTATATTGACAGGACTAAACGCCGTGTATCCAATCGCTATGGTGGTTTGATAGTAAAAAATGACTAAGTCCTTGGTTGGCATTGACCGTAGGGATGTAGGTCATATGTTGAACAGTGCACAATACCTAGACACACATTGTGACCAAATATTATTTAAATCTGACAAGAACCGACAAAGTTATTAGAGAAACATCGGAGCTAAACGCATTTGTTAAACGCAGAAAAAAAACAACAAATTTTTAAGTGACCTTGACCTTGTTGACCTTGACCATAGGGAGGTGGGTCATATGTGGTACAGTGTGCAATACCTAGACACACATTGTGACAAAATATTATTGAAATCCGACAAGAACTGACAAAGTTATTAGAGAAACATCGGTAGCTAAACGCATTTGCTAAACGCAGGTGTGACAGAAGGACAGACGGACGGACAGAAGACTTTTGTATCCCTATATCCAATTTTCGTACGCGATGGCATAAAAACTGATACTACAGCCAATTCTGACATTCTGTGTGCTCCAAGAAAATAGAAACAAATGTCGACGGAAAACTGTGACATAAATTTTGATGTCGTTACGAAGCTGTCACGACATCGTCTAGAAGCTGTTACATCCAGTAAATGAAAATCCACTGTTTTCCTCTATACGAGGGTCAGTCAACATTAAGTGACTTTTATATAACATTGTTCGAGTAATAAGGCTGCTCTCACTTAATGTTGACTGACCCTCGTATATATTGCTTTTGGTATACTTTTAAGTCCGTATTTCGATTGTAATCACCAAGTGAAGCATATAAAATAGAAAAATAACGGCCAAAAGGTGTTTTATTGAGCATTTGCTTTAATTGCTGTAATTCATCGATTTGTGCGCTGATCTGCATATTTAAAACATGATTTATGACATGATATGCATAAATAATGGGACATGATAAAGGAAAACACAAAAATCTGGCATATGCCTCGTCCTGAAACTGTCACAATCAGTCCAGAAGCTGTCGCATTCCGTCTAGAAGCTGTCGCGCTTTGCTCCCGAAGCTGTGACGAGCTGTCGTCCAGAACTACTTGCCGCTGTAACAGAGTACCCTAACCGTGGAGTAAGGATGGCAGAATTATAATCAATTGTGCAAAAGTTAAGTTTTGATCACGGACGGACGGACATACGGACGGACGGAATGCCGGACGGAATGATACGCTGATTCCAGTATACCCCCCTCCCCCACAAAAAAGTTATGCATGCCCAGGACAATAATGAGAGCGAAACGACCCAGTGCGAAACGACTCAGTGCGAACCGGATTAGAGCGAAACGACCAGACACAGTTATCCCCCTTGCAGAACTACCGTCTCCATTTGTAAAAAAAAAGTTACTCTCGAAAAACGAATATGTTATTACGAGATAAAAAAAAAGTTACTCTCGAAAAACGAATATGTTATCTCGTAATTACGAGATAAAAAAAAAGTTACTCTACGAAAAACGAAAAAAAAAATAAAACGAAAAAAAAAACAAAAAAAAAAAATGTTAGTTACTCTATTTGTGGCACTAATGGGCTTCCGTACATTATTACATTTCCGTAACTATTAACAAAAATTCTGGGCTCCAGTAGCGAGCATTATTATTTATTTTTGTTTTTGTATATTACATTTCCGTAAACTGTGTTGAAAATATTGTGGCATTATGTGGACCTGTGCAGATATATGTAGATAAATATAGGACTATTAAAAAAAATTCTGGGCTCCAGTAGCAAGCATTATTATTTTTAATTTTTAAAAAGAAAAATTTCATTTTTTTTTTTCACATTCTTTTTCGATTTTTGTCTAGTAGCATAAGGTCGTAAGTGCTATACAGACTATTATCATATAATAAAACAATTATTGACTAGTGAGCCATAGAATATAATCTGATATTCTATGGCTCACTATGTCAATAATTGTATAATATATTCGGGCCAGTGAAAATTGCTTTCGGGCCCAGGCTCGAGGTCAAGGCGGGACAAGGCGAGGCATCTGATTCCGCGGAATTCTTGTTTACTTATCTCCCTTTGTTGTTTTGTGCTCTGATTTTGTATCCAGAGCATAACTCGAACACCCTTTGGAATATTTTTATGCCCCACCACGATAGTGGAGGCGGCATTTAGTGTTACCCTCGTCCGTCCGTCCGTCCGTCCGTCCGTCCGCACACACGAATGGATACTTGTTGTAAGCGTAAGGGGATCTTATTGTGTAGGGTTAGGATAGTGTTGGGTACTCTTGTTGGGTATTTTTATACAGTAAAAACCCAACAAGTATTCATTCGTAGGAACGGTGCGCTCCCGTCCTCCGTCCGTCCGTCCGTCCGTCACAAAACTTTAACACATCGGGTAAATGTCTCATAATTTCTTCATCCTTCGACCGATCTGCTTCATATTTCATATACACATTGCTCTGATGGTTCAGGGTCAAGGTCACATACTTGGTGCTTCAAAAACTTTAACGCTCGGGTTAATATCTTATAATTTCTGTTTTCTTTCATGGATCAGCTTCATATTTCATATACGCATTGCTCTAATGGTCCTCTACCGCCCTGTGCCAAATCCACATTCGTTCTGCCCCCGCCAAGCCCTGGGTCAAGGTCACATACTCAGTGCTTCAAAAACTTTAACGCTCGGGTAAATATCTTATAGTTTCTGTTTTCTTTCATGGATCATCTTCATATTTCATATACGCATTGCTCTAATGGTCCTCTACCGCCCTGTGCCAAATCCACGTTCGTCCTGCCCCGCCAATCCCAGGGTCAAGGTCACATACTTGGTGCTTCAAAAACTTTAACGCTCAGGTAAATATCTTATAATTTTTCTTTCCATTCACGGATCAACTTCATATTTCATATATGCGTTGCTCTATTGGTCCTCTACCGCCCTGTGCTAAATCCACGTTCGTCCTGCCCCCACCAAGCCCAGGGTTAACATCACATACTTAGTGCTTCAAAAACTTTAACGCTCAGGTAAATATCTTATAATTTCTGTTTTCTTTCACGGATCAGCTTCATATTTCATATATGCATTACTCTAATGGTCCTCTACCGCCCTGTGCCAAATCCACGTTTGTCCTGCCCCCGCCAAGCCCAGGGTCAAGGTCACATACTTGGTGCTTCAAAAACTTTAACTCTCAGGTAAAAGAAAATTTTGACTTGGAATTTGGCCTCATTTATTATCAAAGCGATATGTGGGACATCCGTGTTCTATGAACACATTTTCTAGTTTATTAAACTTCACACATGCATAGAAGACGACCCAAAGGTGTGTCGCACGTAAGAATGACAACTCTTGCGTCGTTAATTTCTTAGTTATCTCCCTTTGTTGTTTCGTGCACTGATTTCGTGTCTGGAGCATAACTCGAACACCCTTTGGAATATTTTCATGAAACTTCACACATGCATAGACCACAACCCTAAAGGTGTGTCACACAAGAATGACAACTCTTGCATCACTAATTTTTTAGTTATCTCCCTTTGTTTTTTCCGTCACTGATTTTGTCTCCGGAGCATACCTCGAACACCCTTTTTTCAAACTACTTGTGTAACTGGGGAGGGGGATACACATGCGCTTGTCGACAAGCGTCCATTTCTAGTTTTTTTTTAATTTATGTCACTGTAACTACAGAACTTTGAAGGCCCCTCATATATACACACCGAGACCAGCAAATTCCTCGGTTGGCTCGACATGCTGTCTGCAGACATCTGATATTTTTGCAGACAACAGCATTTGTTTCTCAAATATAATTCTTAAAAATAGTCTCCATTGGCGACGACGATTCTAAAGCATTAATATTAAAATTTTGTTATTAAAATATAATGAAAACGAAACAGCAGACGACAATATAATTATGTTTCCCGGCATTTCAGGGTTTTTTACGTCTGCCAATATGGCTGTACTCGACCCCAGAGAGTGTGAGGACGGCCAGCTCGGACAATCCTGGCGTGTTGTCATGGATATCCACCGGCATCTGTAGTACGTATTTCATAATATGGCTTGTATTTAAGGGTGGGAACTGGCTCGAACACATTTCCTACACAGGAAACAGCCCAGTAAAGAAGCAGGCCGATGGTTTATATTTACGTATTTTGATGTTGCATTTGTGAATTGCCCTTCAAATGAAACAAATGTAGCCATGTTAGAGAATTTGGATCTGAACTATGAAGATCATATTTGTTTTGGCCACATTTATAAAAAAACTTTGCAATTGAAATAGGAAACGAAACCTTGTTAGAGCCAATATATGCAAGTACGTCCATTATTGTATCACCATTTGTTTGCCATAGTGATTTTGATAAAAAAGCAATATAATTATTTTTCACGCAAATGTCATCGTAAGTTGACACAAAATTCAGAAATGACTCGTGTAAATGAAAAACCCAGTCAATCGATCATTCACTTATTTTCTAGATATTCTACAAACCAACACCCCCACTACGAGTGAGCCAGAGAGAAACGACAAAGTCACCACCAAGCTCCAGCCATTCTATCTTGGAGAAGTAGAAATTTCCAAGGAGGCAACCTTGGATGACCTCAAACTGCAGGTCATGACATTGAATGTTGTTGCCGAGTTACCAATAGCGAGCGAATCATTTATGAGGGTGAGATTGTTGGAGAACAACAGTCTATCAACAGTTTTGAAAGATGGAAATCAAACGTTGAAGTAAGTTAGCCGCTTCACTCATTAACCTTTACAATGCTGAATTAAATTTTGTTGTCTTTTTATTTTTTAATTTCCAATTTTCTCAACAAAAACATGGTCTGGTAGCACTTTAGAATCATTTGATTTTGTTAAGAAAAAAATACAAAATATGAATCGACAGCAAACGACAATTTTTCTTTTCTGCTTTCTAAGTAAAGGGTTAATAATTCCAATTGATAAAGATTTACGTAATTCGGAGCATTTTCATTGGTCATGTGTAACCACATCTGGAGTTCATACATACACAATAAACTGTTGGACTTTGGTAACGATTCGAAATTTCAAATGCTGAATATTGTGAAGAAAATAGCTAAATTTCTTCAAAATGCTGTTGGCCATAATGTTGTTTTGATGTCAACATGACAAAAAGTACTTGCATTAACATATGAGACGAGCCATGTGATCTTGTACTTCATGAACAATTGTTACACAAACTGTGATAATATCTGTAAATGACATTGAAAGTTGACAAACTCTTTCGATGTCATTTACTGTAAATATATATCATGAGGTATAGTACATCTTCTTAGTTATACCTAGGGTATAGAGTTTTTGTCATTCCGTCCGTCCAGACCAACATTATCTGTCCGTCCGTCCCATTTGCGTTAAACATTTTGGGTACCCATTATCTCTGTAATGGTAACTCAGATTGACCTCAAACTTCATATACTTCCTTATCATCATTCTTATTTTCATTCCATCCCACACCCATGCGGCCTTCATGTCCAAGGTCAAGGTCAAATTACTTCAATTACTTGAAACTTCACATACATCTCAGCCATCATCCATATTCTGCTAGCAAGCATTATAGATCATCGTCGAGCTATAGGAGTGTGCTATGTGATCACAAGCTACACAAATTCCATAAGCCCTCATTTGTCCAGTCACTGTCACATATTACTTGTGTCTGATTGTCATGACACGTGGCTGTCTATTACAGGAGGTTGAGACTGACTTCCACCTCCGTCCTCGCACTACAAATCCTACCTGAGGAGGAAACTCTCACGTAAGGCTCTGTCTCTTACCTCGATCTGTCTACAGTTGAACATCTCTAAACCGGACACCAAGGCATCCTCTGTGGTCTTATTCTTGATAGGTATCTTTGATCATTTATCTCAAATGTTAATGTATGTTTATGATTGCAAAGCACGCAAATAAATTTCAGAATTGACATATGCCTGATTTACAGTGGAACTTCTCTAAACCGGACACCCTGGGGACCTCCCAGGGTGTCTAGGTTAGAGAGGTTTCACTGTATATACATGCATATTACTCTACTTCTTATCTCTATAGACCAGGTTTATAAATAGTCAGCCAAACTTTCACATCAAGAGTATGGTAACTTTCCTTAGAACAACCTTCACGGTATCTGGATATTAGAATTGGCGGAATTTGTCTGATCAACATCGTGTTTGTTTGATTCAGTGTAAAACTAAGCAACGTGACGTCATCAATGCTGTTCTATGAATTAAGACATGAGAACAAAATTAAATCAACTTTAAAGTATGTATATATGGTCAATACATGTCAATACATCTGCTATTGCATTTATTGTGGTAAATAAAACATGCCAAATATTATGTTTCTCACAATAAGCACAAATGTGGATGCTTTTTGTCTCACCCACGATAGTGGAAAGTGAGACATAGCGGTCACAATTCTGGCTTCGTGTCCTGGGTCATTCGAGTAACATTGAGTTTGACACTCAGCGATTGCCTTGTTTTCCATAAATAGCTACAACACGTTTAACATATTTACAGCCAATAGATGATGGTTTCAGGCCAATTTCCACATATTTACTGCCAACAACACCAAATCGGAGATGTTTTTATTGCAAATCGGGGATGGTTTTATTCTTTAATGGCTACAGCACATTTCACATATTTCCAGTCAACACCAGCTGGTACTAGACGTGTGCCAGCGAATTCACGATACACAGCGATATCACCCAAGTTTGGAGCTCATCTGGGACACGTCACAGGGTGCGACCATCCACAGTCTGCGCCAGGCCATATCTGACGTGTTGTATATACCCACAGAGAATATAGCAATGGCGAAACATTTCCCACAGCGGTTTGAGTGGATGGTGATTGAAAAGATGGATGAGGTTTGTCTTGTTGATGTGAACAAATATTTGACGGAGCCTATCAGTTGGACTGTTTTTTGTCTCACCCACTTTAGTGGAAAGTGAGACATAGTGGTCACAATTCCAGTGACTGGCACCAGTAGCCGATTTCACCAACATTGCAAATTATACTTTCCTAGCAAAGTATACTTTGAGGGAGAAATTTTCAATTTTAGGATCAATTTATTAATTTTTAGCCAGGTTTTTTGAAAAAAAAATCCAGGCTATTGGATTGGCGAAAGCCGAGCGGGCGGCGCGGCGGGCGGCAGGCGGGCGGGCGGGTGGGGGCGGTGGTGGCGGCGTCCACAATCAATGTTAAATTTTCGTGTTTGAGTCCATTTCTTTGTTACTGTACCACCTAGGACCACCAAACTTTCACAGCTTCATAATCAAGGGGCGCCCACCATATATCACTATCCAACATGTTACATTTTTTTTTTAACTTGACCCATTTTTTCCGCGCGCAGTCGACTTATCCATTTTCAATGTTAATTTTGTTTTCGCGTTTACAATGTTAAATTTTCGTGTTTAAGTCCATTTCTTTGGTACTGTACCACCTAGGACCACCAAACTTTCACAGCTTCATAACCAAGGGGTGCCTACCACATACAACTATCCAACAGTGACCATTTTTTTTACCTTCACCTATTATTTCTACGTAATTGACTTAGCCATTTTCAACGTTAGCTTTTTAACGTACGTCTGGTTAAAGTTTGTTGGTTTTTAAAACTTTTTTGTTATACTATATCTCTGCAACTGCTTTGCCCATTACCTTGAAACTTCACAGGGTGTTTATCATCATCCATATTTTCATTCTAACCCCCAACCGTGCGGCCCCTGTGCCCAATGTCAAGGTCAAATTACTTTGAATTTTTTTGTTAAAGTTTTTTCGTGTACTATATCTGCAACTGCTTCACCCATTACCTTGATACTTCACATGGGTGTTTATCATCATTGTCGCACCCGCTTGCAGAAAGCGCGATATCGTCGGCATTTTGGCATACGTTGGAAAAAACCTGGCCTTCGTGGCTGTGCCTCGTTTCTTGTTATTATACTGAATTTATTACATTATCACAGCCAATTTTGGCAGTGATAATGTAATAAATTCAGTATAATAATTCTTCATACTTTTAATCATGAAATATATGCATTTATTAGTTCTATATGAAATAATGCATTTCAGGAAAAATAAATGATTACTCCCTCAAAGTATACTTTGCTAGTAAAGTATATTTTGCAATTTTGATGAAATCGGCTACAGGTCAGGTTATTCTAATTTCAGTGCTCAATATATTTTTTCTCTATGTAAATATTCCATTCTGATTTTGGGATTTGACCGTTTACCCGGCCTTAGATGACCTTAGTTGTTGATAGGCTGTTAAAGACCAATAAACAAACAGAGCTCCGGCGTAGGCGTCGTCGTCATACTCCTTGTTGTAGGTGTCAACAGTTGTGGATCTATGTTAAAATGTTGCATATCTGATCTGTTGGTCGGATCATTACCAAGCTTCATCAATAGCTTCCTTACATTGTTGGCTAACAATCCTATGTCATTCGGGTGACATTGACCTTGGTGGGTCAGACACTCATCGGTAATAACCTTGTCATGATTTATTAGGGATGTGTTGCAAGTTTAATGCCGATGATGCATTTGTAAGGGAAGTTACTCATGATTTTCCAAGCTCGTTAACCTATATATAAGACTTGTATATTGCTGTGTGTAGTGTATTATGAGGCGCCATGTCTGTTTCAAATCAGGGTAGGCAGCATTTGTTTGTTGTTTACTATTCAGTGTGGACAGCACAAAGTGAAGAAGAGGGGTAACTCTGGAAAGAACCAACGGAAGAACATCAAACAAGCGCCATTCCACGTCCGTGATGGTGACACGATTGGAGTCAAGGTCAGTTCATATCAAGGTCAAGGTATACACATCATCTCATTACACCGTTTGCAGTTGTGCAAATAGTGACTAATAGTTACTGTATATCCATATTAAACTACACATAACAAGTTTGGGAGCCATGACTTGATAACCTTTTATTTAAAAAAGTGCTGTAGCAAATATTGTTATAGAGCAGTTGAAGGTTATACCAGTGTCATGGTTACACCAAGGTCATGTTTATGCTAAGGCCAATAACCATAGTTAATCTTATACTGGTGAAATGCCTTCTCCAAATCAAACAGTTTGAATGGCTGATTCTGAACTCAGTCAATGAAACTACAATGTACCTAAAAAGCAAGTACAAGCTTTAAATTGTTACGATTATTATGCTCTGGGAAATATTTCATTGTTGTTGTTGTAGGACAAGCTGTGTGACCCCAATAACCTTGACAACTTTACGACAGTGGAGGACGAGGTCGGGAGGTCACTGTTGTCCCAGCAGGCCGAAGAGAAGAGGAAAATGTAGGTGTAGCGGCATGTTTAGTAGATTCTCATTCAACAAGTTTTGGAATAAAATGGAGTGGGTCGGAGGCATTTATTTGTTATTGGAATTTGTTTCAACCGTTTCATCACTACATACCTCTATAGCAGTATTTGCAAACAGTGTAGATCCAGGTCCGTCCGTCCGTACCGTCCGCCGTCCGTCCCGTCCGTCCGTACCGTCCGTCCGTCCGTCCGTCCGTCCGCCCGCCCGCCCGCTCCCCGCACCCAGCCCGCCCGCCTCCACGCCCGCCCCCCGTCCCGCCCCCGTCCGTCCGTCCTCCGTCCGTCTGTCACACTTTTCGGTTAACCACTTTGTCACAGTTTCTCAAATATGCTGCAGGTGGCATCCGCGTTCGACAGACACATTTCTTGTTTATTCGAACATTATTTATTATTCGGCATCAGTGTTCTATGAACAGAACACATTGTCTAGTTTAGAAGAAAAAGATATTTTGTGACAATTGGATTGGTTGGTATATTAACATATCGCAGTCCATTCCAGTTATTTAGGCTTGAAAGTGTTCAACTTTTGGCTATTAACCCTTAGACCGCTATCTTAATTTTTTTGTCGTCTGCTGTTTATTTTCTATTTTCCATTTTTATCATCAAAAACATGCTTTGACAGCACTTTAGAATAATTTACAACATGCTTTGTTGTAAATTGGAAATGATTGGAAATGATTCTGAAGTGCTGTCAAAACATGTTTTTATTGAGAAATAAGGCAAGGTATAAAAGCAACAGCAGACGACAATTGTTGTGAATAACGGTGTAATGGTTAACACATTAAATAAAACAATATTTAAATGTAAGTAGTTTTTCATCAATAACAGTCACCCTCCCCAAATTTTTTAAATCTTTTTTTTTCGCATTAAAATCAATGTTTGATGGAATTTCATCAAATAAAATATTTTGGGGAGGGTGAATTTTTTGTTATTGATGAAAAAGTACTTTCAATAAATATTTGTTTACATTTAATGTGTTTAATAGCCAAAAGTTTGTCAGCAGCAAAATGTGGAACAGAACAGACAGTAGATACAATGTATCATGGTCAAACCATATTTGAAAATTATTTTTGCTAACATTTTATTCGTTGAATGACGTCATATGACGCACCGAATAATGTCAGTGCAAGAAATAATGTCAATGCAAGAAAGTACCATTATCACGGAACTTTACCTGTTAAATAGAATACCATTTCATCTGGCTTGGCTCATTAACACGAGGAATTCCTCGGTGAGCCTCGTAATTCCTACGTGTTTCCTAATTCCTGATATACCTGTAGCCTATTTCACCAACATTGCAAAGTATACTTTGAGGGAGTAATTATTTATTTTTCCTGAAAGGCATTATTTCATATAAAACTAACAACTGCATATATTTGATGATTAAAAGTATGCAGAATTATTATACTGAATTTATTACATTATCACAGCCAAAATGGTGGGTGGTTGGTCGGGAGCACGCGATGAGTAATTCAATGATCGGGGTTCATCCTTACCGGAATTCCGACTGGAGACCTGGTTTGGCCCTCGTGTACGTCTTTGGAATTTTGTATGTGACAGTTGAATCTGGTTATACCCCTTATATGAGTATTACGATTATTCCTACGGTAATCCTATTTTAGGGGAAGGGGCCAAGTGACTTTGGCGTGGTATGGACCTGGCACCAGGTCAGATTATTCTAATTTCAGGGCTTAATATATTTTTTCTCGATGTAAATATTCCGTTCTGATTTTGGGATTTTCCCCCCAATACAGCAGGTTAAAACGGGATCGAACCTGTTTGCCCAGCCTTACATGACCTTAGCTGTTGATAGGCCGTTAAACATCAATAAACAAACAAACAAACAAACAGCCAAAATGGCTGTGATAATGTATAATCAGTATAATCAAAATTAATAAATTTATCCTTAAATTGAAAATGTCTCCCTCTAAGTAGGTATACTTTGTTAGAGAAGTATACTTTGTTAGAGAAGTATACTTTGCTAGAGAAGTATACTTTGCTAGAGAAGTATACTTTGTTAGAGAAGTTTGCTAGAGAAGTATACTTTGCTAGAGAAGTATACTTTGCTAGAGAAGTATACTTTGTTAGAGAAGTATACTTTGCTAGAGAAGTTTGCTAGAGAAGTATACTTTGCTAGAGAAGTTTGCTAGAGAAGTATACTTTGCTAGAGAAGTATACTTTGCTAGAGAAGTATACTTTGCTAGAGAAATATACTTTGCTAGGGAAGTATACTTTGCTAGAGAAGTATACTTTGCTAGAGAAGTATACTTTGCTAGAGAAGTAGTATACTTTGCTAGAGAAGTATACTTTGCTAGAGAAATATACTTTGCTAGAGAAGTATACTTTGCTAGAGAAGTATACTTTGCTAGACTAGAGAAGTATACTTTGCTAGAGAAGTATACTTTGCTAGAGAAGTATACTTTGCTAGAGAAGTTTGCTAGAGAAGTATACTTTGCTAGAGAAATATACTTTGCTAGAGAAGTATACTTTGCTAGAGAAGTATACTTTGCTAGAGAAGTATACTTTGCAATTTTGATGAAATCGGCTTCTGATAAATCTGTTTTTCAATCCTCAGCATTCCTAGAATCACCAGATAAACTGATATCAAAAGACACTAGCCTGGTATTCTTTATAAGGCTCGGCTCAGAAACGGTAGGAATTCCTCGACAAACCTTGGAATTCCTGCACATTTCCTAGCCTCTCCTAATATCACCTGATGTTCTCTATGTTTATTTCAGACGAGAGGATAGAAAGAAAATTATTGGAGAGTTCGGTCAGTTTCCGAGGGAGAAACGTCCAGAAGTGGGCATCAAGATTAAAGTGGGAGATTTCAGCTGACCTTCGTCTATTTATTTACTAGTTTATGTAGATTTCAACTTACATTTATTTATTTACTTGAAGAATTAGAAATAATGCATTTCGGGGAAAATAAATGATTACTCCCTCAAAGTATACTTTGTTAGATAAGTATACTTTGTAATTTTGGTGAAATCGGCTACAGGTCACCATTTGTGGGATCTATGTATAACATATATGAGACACGCCATGGGATTTTGTACGGAAAATACTGTACATTTTGTAAACATATTTCCTGAAATTACGCATATATCCGAAGGTACAAAATAAAATGGCATGTCTCATATGTATAACATATATGTGAACATTCTGTTCTAACTTTATCCTACACTGCGCATGAAGTTGACACGTCGGACATCTTAGCATTTACAAGCCATCGGCCAGTTTTACCTCTTGTTGCGTTTGACACAGACCAGTACCACAAATAATATGAGAGGCACCTGAATAAAACTTGGTACAACATGTGCCAAAGACATTTCAGAAAGTGTGCTATGAATTGTTTTCGTCAAATATATGTACAAAGTCTGATATCTGAAGGGTGGGTTTGTTGACCCTTTGTTAAAATGTTTGAGAATTCGGTAACAGCTGTGTAACAGTAAGAACAGTACACAGTGCAGTAAATATATACCTGTATTACCATACATACTGTATCGAATCCAGTGACTTGTAAGCAGTTATCTTAGTGTATTGTCACTAAAAAGAATCTTCACTTGACTACTATGCGAGTAAATAAGGCTTTACCAGTGACAACACGGCTGTGAAGATATACAGCTAATAATAGACTATACATCAGTTTAAAACTTTACACATTGAAAAGTGTCCATTGTATATGTTGAGAGTGATGGGAGAAATGCCCAGATATCTAGCTTCCTGTGTAGTCTTCTGGAATAATCTACTCCAAATATTAGATTTTCTGCCATAGTATTTGCTCTGTGTGTCAAACGCTCCAAGTGATGAAAGCGACTGATGACTGATACATACTAAAATTGTAGAGGTGGTAGCTCAATGTGCTGTATCGTATCCACTAAGGTCAGATAGACATTATACAGATATTCAACCATCTGTATGATGATACTACCGTGGAAACAAATGATAATGTTCTATAAAGTCAGTAAACAGAACAAAACATGCTTTAAAGCACTTTAAAATTTTAACAATTAACATTTCCCACATTCTAAGGGTTAAATGTATATGAGAAATCACTCCTAAACCATGAAAATTGTTACCAGCAAAATGTGGCGTAATGGCTGACAGCAAAATTATTAGACTGTGTACCTGTAGGATTTGTCAACTACTTGTATAGATCGGTGAGGTGTGACCAAATGTGTAATGTTAGATGGTTCCGAAAAAGAGGGGTGCGGATAGAAAATATGGCATATCTTATTAGGTAGAAAATCACATGGCTTGTCTCAAAAATGATTGTAACCTTTAGAAATTTAATTTAATACCCATATCTGATGTGAAACTAGAGAAAACCTTGAATTGTGATGAGTCATGATTGCAGTTTAGCCGCTGATCATAGTGTTTGTATAGACAGACTCGTCTGAGTTTAAACTGATCTGGATCAAACATTTTTTGTTTCGTCATATTCAAATCATGGTTGTGTACAATTGTACTTTTTGTGTGTGTTTTGTGTTGTACATCGACACATCCACTTATATTTTCTACCAGGAACTATGAATGCAACCTGAAGGATTTGGTTATAAATGGTGAATCTTGCTGGGATTCACACCTTGGGTCAAGTGATTGAGTGTAATAAAGGTGCCTGGCACCAGATCAGGACACTGTCTTTCCGTGCTGAAAGTTTTTATTATAATTTTAGTACTGCATGTACAGTACTCGCCCTATACAGATAAATTCTTGTCTCCAATCAATCTGTGCTGAACATATGGTACTCTGCCCCATCTGCATGCAAATGCTTTCGCATCTGTATATGTGGCTGTGACTGGAGAAAATGGGCTTTTGAGATTTGTGACCAGTGTAGCTCCTGATCAAATAGCACACTCCTGTAGCATGATAACCATCTAAATTGCTTGTTTGACGCATGACAGGTGTTTAATTGATGGAATGGCGAACAGTGCAGATCCAGATCACAAGCTGATCTGGATCTACACTGGTCGCAAACCCACAAGCCCCATTTCTCCAGTCACAGCCACATGTGTTTAACCTTACTGTGGAACAAAGTTAAGACCCCGTTGATCATGTACATGTACTTGAAAATGTACATGTACTTGTACAGGTAATATTTGGGATTTAGTACTAAACCCATTGACCCGGCCTTAAATGAATTAGCTGCTGATAGGCCGTTAATGCCCCAGTCAGACACACACATTGCGGATAGGGCAGATAGTTGCGGATAAAATCTGCAGTCTTCCACAGAATTTGTGGGCGTGGCCTATTTTCTTCATGAATTTACGGATACAGTTACCTGTAGATGCGGTGGGTGGAAGGTGGGTGCAAGCGATGGGTAATTTAACGATCGGGGTTCATCCTTACCGGAATTCCGACTGGAGACCTGGTTTGGCTCTCACACACGTCTTTGGCATTTTGTATGTGACAGTTGAATCCGGTTATACCCCTTATGTGAGTATTACGATTATTCGTAATCCTATTTTAGGGGAAGGGGCCAAGTTACTTTGGTGTGGTATGGACCTGCCACCAGGTCAGGTTATTCTAATTTCAGGGCTGAATATATTGTTTCTTGATGTAAATATTCCGTTCTGATTTTGGAATTTTCCCCCCAATGCAGCAGGTTAAAACGGGATCGAACCTGTTTGCCCGGCCTTACATGACCTTAGCTGTTGATAGGCCGTTAAACACCAATAAACAAACAAACAAAACCTATAGATGCGGATAGATACGGATGGTTGAGGATACATGCGGATGTCAGCGGATGTCAGCGGTTAGATACGTTCCCTTTGAATTGACACGATGCGGATAGATACGGATAGATACGGACTACTTACCTTCCATTACCTTCTGCTACCTTTAGATGCTGATAGATGCGGATAGATACCTTCAGATACGGACTGTTGCGCATGCCTAGCGGATAGAAGGGGTGACGTCATGGATAGTGTCCTTTCGCCATTTGCATTTTGAACAAGTTACATCTACAAATTATTGGAATATTATATTGAATTACTGCTTTCTTAAACCTATATTTCTTTGACTTTTATTGGACATTTATTTATTTCACCTTCATTTATAGATGGGATCAATATTAAAACATTAAAGGTCCAAGAGATATTAATTGATTTATTTGACCATTAATTTATTTACCTTTATTTCACAAACCTTTATTTATTTGTCCTTAATTGTACAACTAAATAAATAAAGGTCAAATAAGTTTATGAAATGGTTACCCAACTTTTGCAATTAACAAGTTTATAAAATGGTCACCCCACTGTTACAATTAACAAGCATTGCACCGCACCATCACTGCACCATACGCCACTGCCATGGCACCGACCCGGCCTCTCCGTTGTAGTAGTGCTTTAGATACAGTCTCTGTCTCTTCACCGCCCTGCTGGTGTTGTTGCCGTACAGCCGCCTCTCCAAATCATCCAGAACAGCATCATCTCTCCATGAGCCGGGGATGAGGTTGTGCTGCTCGTTCTCATGGTCGCCAAGTGCACCATCATCTGCGCAGGCCGTCCTCAGCATATTGTGGAGTGTCACACACGCCAGCACCATGGTCTCCACGTTCTGTGGCTCCTGTCGGAGGGATGTGAGCAGGCAGCCCCAGCGGTTGGCCAGTATGCCAAAGGCATTCTCCACACATCGTCTGGCACGAGAAAGGCGATAGTTGAAGACCCGTTCGTTCTCTTCCAGAGGCGTAGCAGCGAAGGGCTTCATCATCCACTCGTTGAGTGCAAATGCGTTGTCCCCGATGATGAAATACGGCATCTGACGGTCGTTGGCAGGCAGAGGTTCAGGTTCGGGGATGCCGATGGTGTTGGAGATGACCGTGTCTCGCAGAGCCGACTCGTTCCACAGCTGGGCATCAGATGCTGCCCCTGGGGCAACGACTTGGGCCCACATGAACCTGTAGTTCGCGACAACGAGGGCTAGGAGCACAATGGAGTGGTACCCCTTGTAGTTGTAGAACTGGGACCCTCCGTGGGCAGGACACCGGATGCGTATGTGCTTGCCATCCAAGGCACCTAGCACATGGTGAAAGTTCCACCGGCTGGAGTAGCCTGCATCAACCTCCTTCCACCCCTCAGCTGTCGTCGGGTTGGTGACCAACTCGTCGCCGTACTCGTCCCAAATGGCCTAACAGACGTCCCGGACTATAAGGGAGATGGTGTTGTGCGGCACATAGAACAGGTACATCATCAACTTGTAGCAGTCCTCTGTGGCCAGGTGCCTGAGTGTGATGGCCACCTTCAGTCCAACCTCCTGCGAGTCTGTACCATGTGTCTTTCTTCTGTAGTCTCGGCGTGAGTCACTCTACCACGTCTCGGAACATCTCGGGGTGAGCCTGGTGAAGTTGCGGAACGCCACCACATCCTCGTTACTCAAGAGCATCATGAGGTTGCCATACGCTCCCTGTTCCGGCTTGAAAGTGATCCAACGGCGGACCGACCACCTCCTCTCCCGACGGCGTGCCATCCAGATGCACAAGAGCTGTGTATAGATGAGTGCGAGGTTCATGTTGGACTGGCTGAGTCTCAGCAAGAGTTGTCTGCGTTCGTTATACATGGCTGTGAAACTAGGAAGACACCAATGGTTATGTCAAAAGACCATCCAGTATATATAGATCGAGAAACCCTCCCAGAATTCTGGGTTCACGTGTCATTTTTTTTGCCAAAGTGGTAGAGATCGTCGCACAAGAAGTTAATGGAACGCAGGAGTCCGTAACAATCCGTATTTATCCGTATTCTGGAATTATCCGCATTGATACGCACAAATAGGTATCTGTCAGTATTGGAACGCAAGCTATCCGTATTGAAACGTTTCTGAAGGTAACAGTCCGGAACAATGCGCAGAACGAGACCCGTAACTAACCGTAACTAAAGGTAACGATCCGCATGAAACCGTATCAGTCCACAACTTGGGATGGACCGCGGAATGATAGGTTTAGATACGGATTAGATACGGATAAATGCGGATGAATGCCTTCAGTTGCGGATCATTACGGTTTACTCGTCCGCTCCTGAATTTTGAAACTTTTCAAAATTTGGACGCGGATCCTGCGGACCCTGCGGATGCGATACGGACAGTTACGGACTCTGCGGATGCGATACGGACCATTACGGATAGAAGGGATAGATACGGACGAGCCATCCGTAGCATCCGCAGAATCCGTATGTGTGTGTCTGACTAGGGCATAAACCCCAACAAACAAACAAACAGCATTAAAATGGTTTCTGTGAGCATTAAAATGGTGCAAGTCGGCATTAAAATAGTTTCTATGAGCTTTGAAATGGTTCAGGTCAGCATTAAAATGGTCCAGGTCAGCATTAAAATGGTTTCTGTGAGAATTAATATGGTTCAGGTCAGCATTAAAATAGTTTCTGTGAGCATTGAAATGGTTCAGGTCAGCATTAAAATAGTTTCTGTGAGCATTGAAATGGTTTAGATCTGCATTAAAATAGTTTCTGTGAGCATTGAAATGGTTCAGGTCTGCATTAAAAATAGTTTCTGTGAGCATTGAAATGGTTCACATCAGCATTAAAATGGTCCAGGTCAGCATTAAAATGGTTTCTGTGAGAATGAAAATGGTTCAAGTCGGCATTAAAATAGTTCCTGTGAGCATTGAAATGGTTCAGGTCAGCATTAAAATAGTTTCTGTGAGCATTCAAATGATTCAGGTCAGCATTAAAATTGTTCGGTCTACATTAAAATGGTTTCTGTGAGCATTAAATGGTTCAGTTCAGCATTAAAATGGTTCAGGTTGACATTAAAATGGTTCGGGTCGACATTAAAATGGTTCAGGTCACGTCTTAAATGGTTTCTGTGAGCATTAAAGTGGTTCAGTTCCGCATTAAAATTGGTTCCCGTCGTCATTAAAATGGTTCGGATCGGCATTAAAAGTATTCTGGTTATCATTAAAATGGTTCAGTTCAGCATTAATATGGGTTCTGTGAGCATTACAATGGTCCAGGTCAGCATTAAAATTGTTCAGGTCAGCATTAAAATAGTTCGGGTCGGAATTAAAATGGTTCGGGTTGTCATTAAAATGGTTCAGTTCAGCATTAAAATGGTTCGGGTCGGAATTAAAATGGTTCGGGTTGT
Organism: Conchocele bisecta; assembly: GCA_029237695.1. NCBI lineage: Eukaryota > Metazoa > Mollusca > Bivalvia > Lucinida > Thyasiridae > Conchocele > Conchocele bisecta. Next base: position 30,467,414 of record CM055281.1, read on the forward strand.
CATTAAAATTGTTCTGTTCAGCATTAAAATGGTTTCTGTGAGCATTAAAATGGTTCAGGTCAGCATTAAAATGGTTTCTATGAGGATTAAAATGGTTCAGGTCAGCATTAAAATAGTTTCTGTGAGCATTGAAATGGTTCAGGTCAGCATTAAAATGGTCCAGGTCAGTGTTAAAATGGTTTCTGTGAGAATTAATATGGTTCAGGTCAGCAATAAAGTTGTTCAGGTCAAAATGGTTCGCATCGTTATTAAAACAGTTCGGGTTGGCATTAAAATTGTTCAGATCAGTATTAATATGGTTTCTGTGAGCATTAAAATGGTTCGGGTCGATATTAAAGTTGTTCGGGTCGATATTAAAATGGTTCGCGTTGGCATTGTTCGGGTCAGCAAAAAAATGGTTCAGGTCAGCATTAAAATGGTTTCTGTGAGCATTAAAATGGTTCAGTTCAGTATTAAAATGTTTCTTCGGGTCAGCATTAAAATGGTTTATTTGAGCATTAAAATGGTTTCTTTGAGCGTTAAAATTGTCATTAAAATGTTTCTCGTCATTAAAATGGTTCGGATCAGCATTAAAATGGTTCGGATTGGCATTAAAATTGTTCAGTTCCTATAAGCAGATTTAAAAAAAAATATGCCGCCTACATGTACCACGACCGTCCAACCCCTAAAAGTTAACATCAGAGAAATATTGTTATAACTTCTATTTATATCCCCCTCCCCCCCCCCCCCCCCCCCCCCGCCCCCGTAACGAAGTTGTGGGGGTGTATACTGGAGTCAGCTTGTCCGTCCGTCTGTCCGTCCGTCCATCCATCCGAGTTTCCGTCCGTCACAAAACTTAACAATTGTAAATTTCCTTTTAACTTCTCTTTCCCTTTGCGGAAATCTTTCATTATTTTACCCACCCCTTCTCTGACACTCATACATCATTCTGCAACAAACCTACGACCCCCATTTATGCCAGGGGTCAAGGTCACGGACTTAGAAACTTAGAAAAAAAAAGAAAACTTAACAATTATAAATTTCCTTTTAACTTCTCTCTTTCCCTTTGCGGAAATCTTTCATATTTTACCCACCCCTTCTCTGACACTCATACATCATTCTGCAATAAACCTATGACCCCCATTTATGCCAGGGCTCAAGGTCACGGACTTATAAACTTAGAAAAAAACTAATAAAACTTAACAAATGTAAATTTCCTTATAACTTCTCTTTCCCTTTGCGGAATGCAGTGATATTTTACCTGGCCCTTCTCTGACACTCGTACATCATTCTGCAACAAACCTACGACCCCCATTTATGCCAGGGGTCAAGGTTCACGGACTTAGAATGTTCTAGTTTGCTTTTTTCAACTGGAACCACCATCGCACTCTCCATATGTGCTGACATAGTCTTTTATCTGAAAATGATAATATGCGAGCTGGAATTCATTCTAGGTCAGAGCTGACGGGGGGGGGGGGGGGGGAGGGGTGGGGGGCTATTCCGTAAGCGCCCAGCTTACTGACAAGTCTAGTTCAATCTAAAATGCTTAATATTTCACACATGCATTCCTGTAAGGCTCTACTACCATGATGTGCCAAATCCACGACTGTCCAACCCCCGCTGATCCCAAGCTCAAGGTCAAATACTTAGTCTATTTACAAAACTTAACATCAGAGAAATATTGTTATAACTTCATCTAAAATACTTAATATTTCACACATGCATTCCTGTAAATAGCAATCATGTGGCCATTGCACTATTGCATGGGCATTATGTAGATGCTATTTAAAAGCATCTAGTTCACGTTCTCTCTTAGTATAGGTTGTGTTGCTTTTACTATATTATGATAACGTGAAGTATGCTGCAACCTCCATACAAATCTGTATATCCACAAAAGAGAAAAAAAAGCATGTGCCATACGGTATTCGTAGTCAAGCGTTCAGATTGTCTGTCGATAGCCAGTCCTCAACTAACTCATTTTATAAAATAGAACACTGTATTGATTGCAACAAATGTAATGTGGCTCGAAAGTAACATTGTCCGCCTGTAGTCCCTTTGCATAACTAACTGACATATCCCATTATAATACCGAATTCACAGAGTATTCGATACCATTTATTCATGTTTAGACTGATTACCTGTTATAGTTAAATTCATGTTGATTCATATTAAATGTATTGTAATACAATGTAATGTAATTACAGTTCATAAGTGTTATGCGTACTGTATAAATCCTGATCGTGTGATGCATATGTGCAAGCTCTTATTGTCAAAGGTTGTTTACAACATCTACATAAAACTATCGAACGGGCATGTCACTTTGAAGTCACCAGTTATGTTATATACATACCACAAGAATAAACATGAACAACATAACTACATGAGGGGATCTGCAGATGCCATAATCGTTATAAATGGTATTCTAGGTAAGCCTAAATGCGATTAGAAAACGATATGACCGAGGTTTTGTCTAAATCATGTAAATACCAAACACGATACTTGTACATTGTTCTGTTCCATGGTTACAAACAAAAGTATACTGAAACAAAAAATGTTGACGTTGTATTAAAAACCTAGGCTATCTGAATTTTTAACACTGTCCTCTGCCGTCCCTCCATATTTACAAGTATCACAAATAAAAACTGATACCAGAATTCTCTTTTTTTTAGATTTATAAGAGCATACTTTTCTGTGTAGTGAAAGAACGGCATATGACAGCACTAGAATTCAGTATCACATGGAGTGTATATATAAGCGGTTTGTTAGTTCTTACATACATGCATATATATATATATATATATATATATAAAACCATAATTGGATGTCTGCTAACAAATTGGTCCTAGAACATTGATATTCATAATAGAGTCGTACCATCGTATGTACTAGTAGATTTTGACCTAAGCCAATATACACGAACTGGGAACAATATTGTATTGACTGGTTCACGCTCTGAACAGAGCAGAACCCGATCTGAGTGTGCAAAAGCATAGTCTGATCAGAATCTACGCCATTCGCACATGACTGACGCGCTGAGCAGCAAAGACCCCGTTCCTAGTGTGCGGATGCATACTCTGATCAGGATCTACGTCATTAGCACATTTCTTACGAGCTGAACAGCGCTGAGCCAGATGCAGATGTACATTCTGATCTGGGTCAACACCCTTCATTCGCCATTTTTCCTGTTCTTAGGTGCCAAAAATATACGACATGAACTGACGAACTGATGTTTTATAACAACTGCATCCTGCATCCGACTTGAACCATTTGAACGTCGACCCGAACCATTTTAATACTGAACTGAACCATTTTAATGCGCACAGAAACCATTTTAATACTGACCTGAGCCATTTTAATGCTGATCCGAAACATTTGGAAGCTCACAAAAAAACATTTAAATTATGAAATGAACGATTGTAATGCTGACCTGAACCATTTTAATGCTGAAATGAACCATTTGAATGCTCACAGAAACCAATTTAATACTGACCTCAACCATTTTAATGTTGACCTGAACCATTTTAATGCTCACAGATTCCATTTTAATCCAGACCTTAAACATTTTAATGCTCACAGAAACCATTTTAATGCAGACATGAACCATTTTAATGCTGACCCAAACTATTTTAATGACGGCGCGAACCATTTTAATGCAAGACGCGAACCATTTTAATGTCAACCCGAACCATTTTAATGCTGAACTGAACCCTTTGAATGCTGACAGAAACCATTTTAATGCTGACTTGAACCATTTTAATGCTGACCCGAACAATTTTAATGCCGACACGAACCATTGTAATGCTCACAGAAACCATTTTAATGCTGACCTGAACCATTTCAATGCTAACTTGAGCCATTATAATGCTCACAGAAACCATTTTAATACTGACCTGGACCATTTTACTGCTCAGAGAAACCATTTTAATGCTCACTGAAACCATTATAGTGCTGACCTGAATCATTTTAATGCTCACCCGAACTATTTTAATGCCAACGCGAACCATTTTAATGTCGACACGAGCCATTTCAATGCTGAACTGGACAATTTTAATGCTCACAGAAACAATTTTAATCCTGATCTGAACCATTTTATTGCTGACCTGAACCATTTTAATGCTGATCTGAACCATTTTATTGCTGACCTGAACCATTTTAATGCTGACCTGAACAATTCTAATGCTGACCTGAACCATTTTATTGCTCACAGAAACCATTTTAATGCTCACTGAAACCATTTTAATACTGACCTGAACCATTTTAATGCTGATCTGAACCATTTTATTGCTGACCTGAACCATTTTAATGCTGACCTGAACAATTCTAATGCTGACCTGAACCATTTTATTGCTCACAGAAACCATTTTAATGCTCACTGAAACCATTTTAATACTGACCTGAACCATTTTAATGCTGACCCTAACCATTTTAATGCTGAGCTGAACCATTTTAATGCTCACATAAATCATTTTAATGCTGACCTGAAAAACTTTATTGCTGACCTGAACATTTTAATGCTCACAGAAACCATTTTAATGCTGACATGAACCATTTTATTGCTGACCCGAACAATTTTAATGCCGGCCCGAACCATTTAAATGCCGATGCGAACCATTTTAATGTGGACCCGAACCATTTGAATGGTGAACTGAACAATTTTAAGGAACCATTTAAATGTTGACCGGAACCATTTTAATTCTCACAGAAACCATTTGAATGCTGACCTGAACCATTTTAATTCTCACAGAAACAATTTTAATGCAAACCTGGACCATTTTAATGCTGACCTGAACCATTTTAATGCTAACAGAAACGATTTTAACGCGGTATACACTAATGTTGGGCTGATTGTGAGGTTGGACCCCGCTGGGTTGGCTTGTGGCGCCGTTTGATAGTCTGGACACGGATGGGACTCTGAGATTTACGCTAATTCCACTATACGATCGATTGCGTGCCAATAAGAGTATGCATGCATAACTACACCATTGTTTGTCTTAGAGAGGTTCCAGAATGTGCAACTCATAGTTTGATCACAACAACGTTACAATGGTCACTCTAACTCCTGATATGTGGCTGCGGAAATGAGGCTTTTCACATTAATGGCCAATCTAGCGCCCGGTATGTGGCTAGAGAAATGGGACTTGTGACGTTTATGGCCAATCTAGCTCCTGATATTTGGCTGGAGTAATTGGGCTTATCACATTACTGGCCAATCTAGCTCCCGATATGTGGCTTGAGAAACGGGACTTGTGACATGTATGGCCAATCTAGCTCCTGATATGTGATTGTCTTGAGGGCCAAAGGGCCTCCGGAAATTTTTGAAATCTAAGTGACGTGAATAGCCATTTCCTGCATTCGCAGGGCCCAGTCTTGAGGGCCCAAAGGGCTAGGGGGTCCGGGGGGGCACAGTCTTGAAGGCCAAAGGGCCCGATGTTAGTAGGTGGTCCGGCATGCTCCCCCGGGAGATTTTTGAAATCTAAGAGGCATGAAACGCCATTTCCTGCATTCTCAGCAAGTTTGAGGATGCAAATATTTGCTTTATTACATAATTATTGAGGGGGTCAGGCCCCCCAACAATATTATTTAGGGGAGGGGGGGCAGCATACACCCCCCCCCCCCCCACACACACACACACACACACACTTCCGTCGCCCCTGGGGCTTTTCATATTTATTGACAATCCAGCTCCTGATATGTGATTGGAGTAATGGGCTGGTTTCATTTATGAACAATCTAGCTCCCGATATGTGGCTGGAGAAATGGGACTTGTGTGACGTTTATGGTCAATCCAGCTCCTGATCTGTGGCTGGATAAATCGCGCTTTTCACATTTATGGCCAATCTTGCTCCAGGTCTGTGGCTGGAGAAGTGGGTCTTGTAAGGTTTATGGATGATCCAGATCATGATCTGTGATTGGAGAAATGGGTATTGTGGAGTTTATGGCCAATGTAGCTCTTGGTATGTGGCTGGATAAATGGGTCCTGTGACGTTTATGACCAATCAAGCTCCTGACCTGTGGCTGGAGAAATGGGACTTGTGACATGTATGGCCAATCTACATACTGATATGTGATTGGAAAAATGGAGCTTTTCTCATTTCAACTCCTGATCTGTGACTGGAGAAATGGGACTTGTGATGTTTATGGCCAATCTAACTCCAGCTATGTGGCTGGATAAATGGGACTTGTGATGTTTATGGCCAATCTAGCTTCTGGTACGTGGCTGAACAAATGGGTCTTGTGACGTTTATGGTCAATCTAGCTCCTGATCTGTGGCTGGAGAAATTGGGCTTTTCACATTTATGGACAATCTAGCTCCCGATATGTGGCTGGAGAAATGGGTCTTGTTACCTTTATGGCCAATCTAGCTCCTGATTTGTGGCTAGAGAAATAGATCTTGTTACGTTTATGGACAATCCAGCTCCTGATCTGTGATTGAATAAATGGGTCTTGTGACGTTTATGGATAATCTAGCTCCTGATCTGTGATTGGAGTAATTTGGCTTTTTAGCTCGATAGTTGGAGCTTATGTTGTCACCCCGGCGTCGGCGTCGGGGCGTCGGCGTCGGCGTCACGCCTTGGTTAAGGGTTTTAGTCGAGCTTGTATATGGAATACTACTGGCCCTACACCCACCATACTTGGACAACTTCATCTCCTAGTGATCAATAACCCCTGATCTATATTTGACCTTGACCTACATTTCCTCTTGAATTACTTAGTTAATTCTCTTTGGTTAAGGTTGTTAGTCAAGCTTGTAGATGGAATACTCCTGGCCCTACACCAACCATACTTGGACAACTTCATATCCTAGTGATGTACATCAATAATCCCTGACCTATATTTGACCTTGACCTACTTTTATCCTTGGATTACTTAGTTATTTCCCCTTGGTTAAGGTTTTTAGTCAAGCTTGTATATGGAATACTCCTGGGCCTACAGCAACCATACTTGGAAAACTTCATCTCCTAGTGATGTACATCAATAACCCCTGACCTATATCTGACATTGACCTACAGTTAACCTTGAATTACTTATTTAATTTCCCTTGGTTAAGGTTTTTAGTCAACCTTGGTTAAGGTTTTTATGCAGGCCGCAGCCACCTTGTTTGTCAAGCTATGTGTACATCGACAACCCTCGTAGTCGAGCTATGCTGTTCTCCTACAGCTCTTGTTATATTTATGGCCAATTTAGGAATGGGTCTTGTTACATTTTTTGCCAATCCAGCTCCTATTATGTGGCTGGAGAAATGGGACTTTACGTGTATGGTCAATCTAGCTCCTGATGTGTGGCTGGAAACTGGGACACGTGAGGTTTGTGACCCGTCTAGCTCCTGATCTATGGCTGGGAAATTGGGCTTGACGTTTATGGCCAATCTAGCTCATTAACTATATGGCTGGAAAATGGGACACGTGACGTTTCTGGCCATTCTAGCTCTTGATATATGGCTGGAAAATGGGACAAGTGACGTTTGTGGCCATTCTAGCTCTTGGTGTGTGGCTGGAAAATGGGACATGTGACGTTGAGGCCATTCTATCTCTTGATATGTGGCTGGAAAATGGGGCTTGACTTTTATGGCGAATCTAGCTTCTGATATGTGGCTGGAGAAATGGGTTTTGTTACGTTTATGGCCAATCAAGCACCTGATCTGTGGCTGGAGAAATGGGTACTGTGACGTTTATGGCCAGTCTAGCTCCTGATATATGGCTGGGAAAATGGGGCTTGACGTTTATGGCCAATCTAGCTCCTGATATGTGGCTGGAGAAATGGGGATGGACGTTTATGGCCAATCTAGCTCATTAACTATGTGGCTGGAAAATGGGACATGTGACGTTTGTGGCCAGTCTAGCTCCTGGTCTATGGCTGGGAAATTGGGCTTGTCGTTTATGGCCAATCTAGCTCATTAACTACTAGTATGTGGCTGGAAAATGGGACATGTGACGTTTGTGGCCATTCTAGCTATTGATATGTGGCTGGAAAATGGGACACGTGACGTTTGTGGCCATTCTAGCTCTTGGTGTGTGGCTGGAAAATGGGACACGTGACATTTGAGGCCATTCTAGCTCTTGATATGTGGCTGGAAAATGGGACACCTGGCGTTTGTGGCCGTTCTAGTTGCTGATCTATGGCTGGAGAAATGGGGCTTGACTTTTATGGCCAATCTAGCTTCTGATCTGTGGCTGGAGAAATGGGTCTTGTTACGTTTATGGCCAATCAAACACCTGATCTGTGGCTGTGAATGGGCAAGTGGGTCTTGTGACGTTTATGGCCAGTCTAGCTCCTGATGTATGGCTGGGAAAATGGGGCTTGACGTTTATGGCCAATCTAGCTCCTGATATGTGGCTGGAGAAGTGGGTCTTTTGACGTTTATGGCCAGTCTAGCTCCTGATGTATGGCTGGGAAAATGGGGCTTGACGTTTATGGCCAATCTAGCTCCTGATATGTGGCTGGAGAAATAGGGCTGGACGTTTATGGCCAATCTAGCTCATTAACTATGTGGCTGGAAAATGGGACATGTGGCGTTTGTGGCCAGTCTAGCTCCTGATCTATGGCTGGGAAATTGGGCTTAACGTTTATGGCCAATGTAGCTCATTAACTATGTGGCTGGAAAATGGGACACGTGACGTTTGAGGCCATTCTAGCTCTTGATATGTGACTGGAAAATGGGACACGTGACGTTTGTGGCATTCTAGTTGCTGATCTATGGCTGGAGAAATAGGGCTTGACTTGTATGGCCAATATAGCTTCTGATATGTGGCTGGAGAAATGGGTCTTGTTACATTTATGGCCAATCAAGCACCTGATCTGTGGCTGGAGAAGTGGGTCTTGTGACGTTTATGGCCAGTCTATCTCCTGATCTATGGCTGGGAAAATGGGGCTTGATGTTTATGGCCAATCTAGCTCCTGATATGTGGCTGGAGAAATGGGGCTGGACGTTTATGGCCAATCTAGCTCATTAACTATGTGGCTGGAAAATGGGATATGTGATGTTTGTGGCCAGCCTTGCTCCTGATCTATGGCTGGGAAATTGGACTTGACGTTTATGGCCAATCTAGCTCATTAACTACTAGTATGTGGCTGGAAAATGGGACACGTGACGTTTGTGGCCATTCTAGCTGCTGATCTATGGCTGGAGAAATGGGGCTTGACTTGTATGGCCAATCTAGCTTCAGAACTGTGGCTGGAGAAATGGGTCTTGTTACGTTTATGGCCAATCAAGCACCTGATCTGTGGCTGGAAAAATGGGACTTGTCACGTTAATGGCCAATCTAGCTCCTGATATATGGCTGGAGAAATGATGCTTGACGTTTATGGCTAATCTTGCTCCTGATCTATGGTGCTGGAAATGTGGGTCGTGTGACATTTGTTGCCAATCTAGCTCCTGGCTGGGAAAATGGGGCTTAACATTTCTGGCCAATCTAGCTCCTGATATGTGGCTGGAGAAATTGGACTGGACGTTTATGGCCAATCTGGTTCGTGATTTGGAAAATGGGACATGTGACGTTTGAGGCCAGTCTAGCTCCTGATATATGGCTGGAGAAATGGGACTTGATGTTCATGGCCAATCTAGTTTCTGATCTGTGACTGGGGAAATAGATATTGTGACGTTTATGGCCAATCTCACTCCTGCTATATGTGGCTGGAGAAATGGGGATTGTGACGTTTATGGCCAATCTAGATCCTGATATGTGATTGGAGAAATGGGGGTTGTCACGTTTATGGCCTATCCAGCTCTTGCTCTGTGGCTGAATAAATGGGGATTGTCATGTTTATGGCTAACCTCGCTCCTGGTCTGCGGCTGACAAAATGGGACTTGTGCTGTGTATGGCAAATATAGCTACTGATATGTGGCTGGAGAAATGGAACACGTGACGTTTGTGGCCAATCTAGCTCCTGCTCTGTGGCTGGAGATATGGGGCTTGCGACATTCCCAGTCTAGCTCCTACTAATCCGTGGCTGGAAAAAAATGTGGTTTGTGACGTTTATGGCCAATCTAGCTCCTGATATGTGATTGGAGAAATCTGGCTTTCACATTTCTGGCCAATATAGTAATATGATATGATATGTGGCTGGAGAAATGGTGCTTGTGACGTGTATTGCCAATCTAGCTCCTAATTTATGGCTGAAAAAAATGGGGCATGTGACGTTTATGGCCAATCTCACGTTTGTGGCCAGTCTATCTCCTGAGCTATGGCTGGAGAAATGGGGCTTGTGACTTTTATCGTCAATCTAGCTACTGATATGTGGCTGGAGAAATGAAACATGTGACGATTGAGGCTAGCCTGATCTATGGCTGAAGACATGAGGCTTGCGACATGGCTAATCTAGCTCCTGATATGTGGTTGGAGATATGGGGCTTACGTCATGGCCAATCTAGCTCCTACTAATATGTGGCTGGAAAATGTTCATCATGGCCAGGCCTGCAAGTCGTCGTGTTGTCATTGTGCTCCTCAGGTAAGTTTTCACTCTCCTCATTGTACTAAATGACCGCTCAGCCGTGGCAATTGATACAGGCATCGCCAACAAAGTTGTTAGGCATGTCCTGACGTTCGGATATAAATCCTGATTCGCAACAGTTACTGCACCGACAAGCGACGCGGTGGCAATGTCCGGATTTACTACTTCCCATCGATGTTTCCACCTCTTGACCTCCATCAGGAATACATCATCGATGTCTTGATCTAGATCACCAATGTACTCCTGGTGGATGTCTCTGGATATCTGATCAGTTATGTTAGCAACGTTCGTTGGTATAAGATATTGTGCATTGAAACGGCCACTGTTGCTTAACAGACGACATTCTAACTCGCTGATCAAATGATCAAGGAACGGACAGTAACATATTGATCTTCCAGAAGTCTGACACGCTTTCTGCAGGTGCATTCGGTCGATGCTGCTGTCGGCCTCTATGCCTTGGTTTTGCTTCATGGACGTTGGCCTCGTCTGCAATGTTGACCGCCTTGGTGTATAAAGTGTCCCATACTTCATCGTCTGCTCGTTCTTGTTTCAGATGTCCGATGACTACACCAGCTTCTGTCGCCGCTTCCACCAGGTCGCAAGACTTTTCCTGTAGCATCTTCGACAGTGGAGCAATTGTCGATAAAATGTGCTCCATTGCTACTAGCGTAACAATAAACTGGAAAGTCAAAATCGAGGCTCTGTATGTGGCGGCCTTACTATCAGCGACATTGGTAGCCAGTTCGTTCAGAGATGCTTCAACCACTCTGAATGAACATAAAAACGTATGGAGTGCATCAGCCCGAGCCGCCCACCTCGTTTCACATCGGGACTGCAGCTTTGTTTGACGGTCCATCTCCTCACGGCATATCGCATCTGCCTCAAGGTTTTGTTGAAAATTGAGCATTCTTTTTTGCGGAATAATTAAATGCAAATGCGATCTGCTGCACCACATCCATCATGTTTCTGGCGTATGTTTGCTTGCATGCGTGTATAATGGCCAGGTTTAGGCAATGTGCCTTGCAGTGGGAGTATACTGCACCAGGAATAATCTCCCTTATCCGTGTTTGTACACCCTTGCATACACCCGACATATTGGCTGCTCCGTCGTATCCCTGTGCCCGCATCTTTTTGATATCGATGCCCGTTTTGCGAAGTTGTGTTAGAAATGCTTCCGAAAGGGCTTTGCCAGTGGTAGAGCTACATTCAGCAAACGTCAGAAAGTCTTCGCGCAGGTCTTTACTATCACAGTCATAATATCGAAGGCAGGGTGCCATCTGTTCGATAGTTGCGACATCTGTTGCCTCGTCGGCAATAAATCCAAAGCAATGAGAACTATTACAAGCAGACACAATTTCTTTCCTGATAATGTCACCACATATATCTATAAGTTCATTCTGTATAGCTGACGATGTGTACTTTGTTACAGGATCGGCATTTTCAAGATGATCCTTCAATACCGGATTGTATTTCGCCTGATACTGAAGCAGCGCATGGAAGTTACCTTGTGTTTCATCATGTCCTCGTAGGGATATATTCTGCTTCCCACAGAGAATGATTGTCTCCACAATACTTATAAGAATCCTCTTATTTTCTCTACAAGCGCATTGTACGAACTTGATATAGTTCGTGTGATGTCCTTCTGTTTCCCATCCATTATGTTGATGAAGTTTTCGCCAGCTTCCATCGATGATAGGTGTTTGCCAGACTTACTGTGTCCGCCTGAAATGAAGCAAGTAACGCAACATTTAAACAAACTACAACTTTAAACAAATTGAAAAAGTTGGGCCCGCGAATTTGTATTAGTTTTTTCTTGAGTGTTTGGGGTGGGGTGGTAGTGGTGGGGTGGGGATGGGTGGGGGATGAGTAAGTGGTGACAAAATGACTAGGGGGTGATGTGGTAGTGGTGGGGTGCTGTGGGGATGGGTGGGGACAGAGTAAGTGGTGACAAAATTACTAAGTCGACATTCACGAAAAAATCGGCCAGGGGAGGTGGGCCCACTAATGATTATGATTTTTCACTTGAAATTTTAGAACATGAGTTAATGTGGATTAGTCTAGGAGCTGGAAACACTAACAGTTCAGTAGTTACATGTAGGGCCCCGCCGAGAAATCCAGTCCGTCCGTCTGTCCGTCCGGCTTGCCGTCTGTATGTCCGTCCGTCCGTTTATTTTACACGTGCATTCCTTTGGTAATTATACATGCTTCCACATAGAAACGATAACCCTCGCTACTGATATGTCCGTCCGTCTGTCTGTCTGTTTATTTATTGAACATTTTTAACAGTTTCTCAAATCACCCATAATTTATATTTCCCTTCCGCTAATAGATCTACATTCACATTTCACACATGCATTCCTTTGGGTAACTAGTATACATGCTTCCATGGTTTATATCACACTGTTAGTCACAGGTCCACCAATGACTGGTTGGGCTGGAAAATTAAATAAAGGAATATCTACCTATTATTTTGGTTATGTTGCTCCAGTCTGTCAATGGGCTAGCTACCAGCAATTTGCTTCTGGCATCTCTCGGAGCAAACAAATAGCACGGAGCGCAGTAGACACCATCAGCAGAGATCGAATAGCGCAGCCAAGTGTTGTCCACAAACCAGTGACTCTGTAGGGTCCTGTATCTGCCGGCATGGAACTTGAAAATAAAACACTATTATATTCATGTTTACTTGTAATATAGATTAGTTAATATGTATATTAGTTAATACCAGGTATTATATAGATGTAATTGGTTATATTGCACCACATAACCACACATCATTCAATGACTTCCTATCCGGTACGGAGAGGGTGGTGGACATGTTTGTCTGGACTTGTAATTCGACCCCACACACACAGACACACCACCCCCACACTCCCCCACCTGCCCATCCACCCCGCCGCAACCCCCTCATCGCCCGCTTCGTTCCTAGGTTCATCTTAAGTCCATCCCCACATCCTCCACACCCCACCCCACCCTACGCAGTACCCCTCACACTGCAACCTCAATCATGTTGCGGACCTGTAGTCAATGTCACCTTCGAGGGTCGGATCGAGGGAAGAGTGGGGATCGCTTGGTTGCCCCTTAATTATTTCTTACCCTCAAATTACACCTCTATTAATCTCGCTTATGATCACCTCCCCTCCCACCCCCACCCACCCCACCCCGCCCCACCCCTCCCCCCGCCCCACCCCCTTTCACCTAACATGCCGCCCCTGACTGCCAACCATTTCACCTTGAATATCACGATAGACTACATGGAACTGTTTACAAATTTAATTTACACTAACCTGCTTGGAAATTTGTATAAATGTGGGTGTTGCCATTTCGTCGTCATCAGGCTCTTTTTCTCCTGTTCGTTCAATGGTGCTTTCGCCATGAAATCGCTATGAAATACGTCGATGTATGGTGGTTCATTTTGTCCTTGTGCCGAGTTCGACGCCATACTTTCAAAAACCGCGCTTTGTAAACATTACTCATTCGGATAACGAGTTACGTCATTACTGTACTTGTAAACGTGTTATTTGGAGTATGGGAAGCAAATCGGCATGTAGTGTCTATCTTATACGGTACGCAGTTATCGGTTATTGAATGAACATAAGAGACGTAAAGCTGTATGTACATAATTATGCATGTATATATATGAATGTTATTTCATATTGCCTGGACATAGAACTTCAGGCCCGTAGCCAGGGGGGGTCGGAGCGGTCGGACGCCAGCCTCGAGGCGCACTTTTTTAGCCTTGAGGTCCACTTTTTAGACCTTAGATACCTCAGCACCTTGGGCCTTCGAAACGACCCCCCCCCCCCACCCTTCAAACAGGTCTGACTACGGGCCTGAACTTTATTGTTCAAGTATTGTTGGACAATGGTATTTATAATCCCACTAACGGATCGTCGCTCCATTATTTGACTACTACACCCCTACCCCACCCCCCCCACCCCCCCCCCCACCCTGATTTTATTGCATTTTTCGCATTTTAAGCCTTTTATTTTTTCGGAATCCATTTTCCGATGTTACACTCCCGTGAGTAAGGGAGTATGCCACGCTACGCGCCTGTTTAAAATAGCTGTTGATAGGCAGTTTAACGTCCCGTCCCCCCCCCCCCCCCCCCCCCCCCCCCCCCCCCTACATTTGTCTCACCGATGTTCTTTGAAAGTGAGACATAGTGGTCACAATAATGAATTTCTGTGTTGGGGAATAGTTATTTGATATCCAGCCAGGCGCGGATCCAGGATATCGGATTAGGGGGGGGGGGGCGTAACTATTTTGCAATACTTGACTATATTATCGAGCTATTTAGTTCGTTCGTAGACCGAGCGGAGCTCTGGATAGCGCTAGGGGGATCCGGGGGAATGCCCCCCCGTTTTTTTTTCTACATCGCATTTCCTGCGTTCTGGCGCATTTTGGAGCAAAAATATTGATACTGTCACTGCTACTCGGCGAATTCTAGGGGAGGGGGCGCGCGCCGGGTCCGCCCCCTACCCCCTGAATCCACCCATGCCAGCGGGCCGCCCTTCGTTGTACTTGCTCGACTTTGCAGATGTTTGTCTTGGTATGGGGACTCCAGACAGTCGAGGCATTTTCCGAAAGGGGTCTGACCATGGTTTTATATGCAGTTTTCCGAATTCCTTGATGTTTTGTCTTAATATTTCGTCTCAGGAACCCGAGTGTGCTGTTGCTTTTATTGCAAATTCTGGTTATATGGTTGTTCCATGTAAGGTCCGAGCTAATGTCGACATTTATATCTCTCCCTTATCTCCCACCCTCAGTAGTATATAGGGAGTCAAAATGATACCACCTGGCCTAACGGTGGTATCATTTCCCCACCCTATATACTACTCCACCGCCCCCCGCAAAAACACCGTTCAATAGCACAAAACTGGTCACCAACACAAAAACGTGACAATTGGTGTCATAAATACCTCATGTTTTATTCACGTCCAATTGAACAGATTAAATTTAATAGGTTATAACAAAAATAAAAAAAATTATAACAAAATGGATAATAAAATAGAATATAACGAAGATTACGATAAATTCTGTACAATGAACACACTAGACCGTATCGAATACACGAAATATCAGCGTAATTTATTACGCTACGATAAAAACGTTGCGTTTACAATATTATAACCGGCGATTATACCAACTATACAAGAGGCAAATACAATCATTAAGAATTATAACGCGTATCTGATATAAAACTAATATGTATTATATAAAATTGTTAAAACCCCACGATTTGTTTACGAATCTAAGTTTCTACGATATCGTTTTTAGAGATATTAAAAACCAATTATTATTGAAATCATATAAACAGACTTATACACCCAATTGTAACAGTTAGGCCGAAAAGTGGATTTGCCGCCAATTTCCCCAACATGTTTGAGAAATATGTAGTTCCAAAGACTACTAGTCAAGATGTAATACTTCTGGCAGAACCAGTTAAATTTCGCTGTATGGTGCTCAACGGCAGGATGCGGAGTTTCGCATCAAGATCATCTGACATCTAAGAATGTCATGCTTAGAAGTGTCTACAGCTTTCACGTGTATTACACAATTAGGAGGATTATCAAAGAATTAGGTATTCCACTACCTCAAGACGATGGCTGGGATCCCATTGCCAGTACATACAACCGGAAGGCTTTCGAAAGATTGTGTAGCAAATTTGCGGTATCAAAAGACGCCGACTGGAGACAGAAAGTATACACCCCAACCAACAGTTTAGGGTTAGTTCACCTTAAAGGCTTAGTTAGTGGGGAGCGTCTGGATAAAGTTCCAGTATATTTCTCAGGGTTATGGAGCGCTCGAGGGGCCACCCCACCACCGGTTAGAAAAATGGCAACATGGACTAAATATAATTATAAGTTGAATAAGATGACGTTCGGTGTTGAAGTGCTTGGTGGACTTGCGTGTAAGGATGGTGATTGCCATTGGCTGCCTACTAAAGTAGCCCATGTGGAATACCTAGACCTGGGTGATACTCCACAGATGCGAAATGCGTGGACCACCTTTATATTAGATAAAAGCACTGGATTTACGCAGGGTGGGATTATTCGACTAAACGATTCAATTCGTGTATACGTCTGGGCAATCCTCGCCGCACAAAAGCAAACACGCAGCGCTATACTTGGCATGGAAACTGCCTTTGACGCACAAAAACAGTTCTTAGCACTTGTTGAGGACGCCATCTCGGCTAAGGTGGACCTCCAGAAGGCGATCCAGAATTATCAAGACGTTTTACAGACTGCCCGCACCCCGGTAGACTACGCATTTGGAATAGGTCTTTATATGGCGCCGAGTAATATGATACTACGAGACGACCCGGTTGACGGTTACAATAATCAAATCGTAGTCGCCACCACCAGCCAATCAAAAAATCGGCCGCAACGGGAACGTGAACACTGGTATCATCAAACTCCCCCCCCCCCCCCAAGACGGTCGGGTTCAACAGTGGAAATTCAAATAAATTTGAAAAAGATTTCATAAAACCACAAGCACCAACCCCAACCACCACCCCCAATTCACGAATTGGACACCCCATCAAGTTCATTTGAACCCAGTGTTTCCACCGAGTTCCGCTCCTGTTTCACCCTCTGCAATAGGACCCCCAATTCACGAATTGAGTTCCCCCAATTCTTCCAATCGCGATTGGATTGGAACAGGGGAAAATAGTGTCACAACCCACGAGGAGGTGAAATTAGGGCTCGTCGTTGCCCTCGTGGCGGTCGGATTATTTGCGCTTTGGTTTTAGGAACTCTCGGGCGGAGAATAGTAGGAGACCGGCGATCGCCACGATTAGAGCCCAAGCATTCACGGCGAGCCATCCGGCCGTTTTTGATAATATAGATAACAAGTAGGAGACGAGACCCCCGATCAGCCCAGGCAGCGCGGCGGCCGCCTTTTCGCCTAATTTAGCCAGGAGACTGGCGAGGGATTTTAGTTGTTTTTTTACCCACTCCTTGGCTCCACCGGGTGCAGGCGCGGGTGCTGGCGCGGGTGGTGGAGTGGGTGCTGGAGCCACACCGCCAGTGAAAGCTAGAACTATGGTCGATATAGTCATGCCGATAGCAACGAGGATGCTTGCTATCGTGACGCCCTGTTCTCTGAATAGAGTGCGAATGCGCTCACCGAGTGTCGTGTCCTCGTGCAGAACCCTCAAAATTGTTTCGCGGATCCGACTTATTTGGGTGCGGAGTGTTTCATGGTTAGTCGAGGCAGCCTCTAAGCGAGCTTCTCTTTCGTCACGCAATGACCGCAGACGTTCGGTGATCCGCTCGGTAGATTCTCTGTCGCCACGGGCTTCCCCAAGTTTTCTTTCTTCTAGCGCGATATGTTCATCCAGCGCCGTGAGTTTGGCGAGGTTAAGGACCAATTCGCCCCGGACCGTTTGCATAGCCTTATCGAGGCCCCGGAGTTCGCGAAGAGGTAGTAGTTGGTCATCCACCGTGGGTACGTTTTCGCTGAGCGTGGTCTCCATCGTGTTAATAGCGTCGGTGGCTACACGAGGGACCTCGTTGAGCTCTACCGTTTCTATCGCGGCGGCCGATTTTGCCATTGTTTTGTCGGTGTCCTGTAGGGCCTCTACAGCGCGGGTCGGCATAATTGGTTTACCCCTCTTCCACTCTGTGAATCCTAGTTCGTTCCTTATGAGTTCTCCACCGCCCCGGTATCCGGCAATGGTACTCATTGCTAGGGGTTTTCCGGTCATCGTGTTGACTATTGGGAGATTTGATGACAATTTTAGTCGCAATCTACCGTTCAGATCAAATTTGAACTTGGAGTAGTCGCAACCGACAGATGGGACCAGACCTTTTTCTGCCAAACTGTTGTAGAAGTCGTTTACAGCTCCTTCGAGTAATTCCAGACATTGGCTAGTGGTAGCGTCACCTATTTCCCCCAATTGTGATTGGATTGGAACTGGAGTCTCTATGGTGGGTGTTTCGTCATCGAGCATATTATCGAAGTCATCATCATCGAGGTAATCGTCTCGGTCGCCCGTAGTGCGATCGAATTCGTCCATGCCAATATCGAGACCAGCCATCTTTTAATAATTATTATTATATTAAAGAAAACAAAACCATACAGGTTTAATAGATTATGTCTTCGAGTCAATACGGTCGCAAACTCAATTCATATCGCAGACTGCGTGAGCCCCTCGGGGCAAAAGGTGTGAGACAGAGTGTCGTTATTACGAACAACCCATCGACGATCGACCAGAACCAGCAGCTCTTTAGTCCGCTTCCCCAACCTCGGAGCTAGCGACGTCATTATGCCGGGGACTGTTCGTCTCGCTTTCACTATTTCGCTGACAGACGCGGACCTAACCATCGTTCAGAACCTGGGTCGCGCCATCATCAAGAAGACTATGATAAAGATTTCTGGTAATGAGGTGATGTCGATCGATGACAGCGACGTCTACCATTGCTACCAGGACCTGTGGAAGACGGCGCAAGAGCGCGAAAACGCTGTCTATCAGGGTATTGACACCAGTCGAAATAAGAACGTAACCAGACTTGAATCGGGGCTGGTGACAAGGCAGAGATATAACATCGCGAGCGACAACGCGGTCGCGGGCCGCTTACTGGCAACCGATTCTACATAACCCGCTCGACTTTGAGTTGCTGGAGAGTCACATGCCCTACTATCAGAGCGCTTTGGTGGACCGCCTCGAATACGAACTAACGTTCAACGACTACGCCGAGTTCTCATAGCCACTGACATGACATAGAAGTACACGATCGACAATGTTTCGCTGGAGTACACATGGTCACGATGCCCGAACTCGCGCGATTGATCAGAACCCAGTATGCCGGGCGCGTTGCCATACTTTACGACCGAGTTCTTCTTCGCCACCGCAAGATGACGAAAGACAAAGGCGACACATTGTGGAATATTAATGTCAACGTACCCGCCCACTCGATGAAAGGTCTACTGATGTTGTTCAAGTAGGGTCGGTTCGCGCTCGGGGCTAGAAAATCCGACAAATTCTATAACCCCAAAATAACGCGCAACTCAATATAGAAGATGGTCGATACGTCTCAGCTTTATACTAATTTTAGCAATCAATACCAATTCACGATTGGAGATGCCCACTCTGCTATAATATGTGGGCAGACAGGATGCAGAGAAAAAAAACGGTTTTTCATCCTCGACTTACTCGAGGGGCTCCTACGCGATGCCTTTCGTCACATTGTGATCCTGTGTCCCACTGTGCGGCACAACGATACTTATCAGCGGCGCCCGTGGATATGGACCGACCCTGAGGTATACGTCGTTGACCCCGGCGACAGGCTTCACGGTTGGATGCGTGTCTGCTATCAAATATTCCAGGGAGAGCCCACACTATACGTGATTGACGACTGCTCGGCCAAGGCGGCGATGACCAAAAAGAAGGACATGCTCTCTGAGCTCGCATTTTCTGGCCGCCATGCGAGGCAAAGCGTATGGATCTCCACTCAGAAGTACAACGCCGTCCTAAAGGATCTGCGCGAGCAAGCGAAATGGGTCGCCCTCTTCCACTGCAAGGACCGAGACTCATTCGATGACTGTCTTCGAGAGAACGACGTTATCAAAACCCGCGAGGAGCGTCTGGAGGTTGGACAGATACTTTCGGAAACTAAACACACCAAGCTTCTGCTAAAGACTGATCAACCAACTGCTTATAATGTAATTAATTAGTAACTGCTGAGTAAATGCTGAACAATACTTAACAATGCTGAGAAAATGCTTAACAATGCTGAACAAATGCTGAGCAATGCTGAACAAATGCTGAATAAATTCTTAGCAATGTTGAACAATGCTTAACAAAATGCTGAATAAATTCTTAGCAATGTTGAACAATGCTTAACAAATACTTAACAATGCTGAGAAAATGCTTAACAATGCTGAGCAATTGTTAAGAATTTGTTGCTCCGTTGCGAGCATAATGGTGATCATAAGTATCGGGTGGTGCGCTTGGCAATATGTTGTATAGACTTGTAAGAATAATTAAATTAATTTTAAGAAACTTAGCAATAATGAACTGCGACGAACTTCTCGATCAGCTAATGGAAGAAACAGTCGCTCTGACTGAAACTGTAGGAACACCTGTCAGCACGGCTGCCGATACGGTCCCGAAAGAAAATGAAAACGCGGCGCGACGCGAGCGGTTGGCTGCGCTGGTTGCTGGTGGACAATCGGAGCATTATCTCGGTAGGAGTCTCTCAGTTTGTCAGGTGGATAAGATGTCGGATGCGGAGGTCGATAAAATGTATGCGCGATACGAATCCAAATTAGGTGCGGAGATGACGAAAACTCTCGGATCGGCGGCTATTTATTTTTACGCTACCACCGTTAGTATAACTTCTCCCTATACCAGACACCGCGGGGTTGATTCGCGATCTAGAGACCGACCCCTTTATAGGACACACTCTTTGAGAACAGCCTGCTGCTCATTTTATCACAAGTTTGGAATGTACTTAGCTCCGCTGACAACCGCATTGACCACGGGTAAACACTGTCAATTTGGACATATATGCCCACGAACTATAAGCCCTAATATTATAAATGATGACACAAGACGCACCTGCGAGAGTGACGGAGTTGAACCCGATTGCTCCAACACAATCGAACCCGAGTGTTACTCCGCCACTGGATGACATTCAGCATATAAAAAAAAATCCCAAAAGACTGGGAGAGCAGCTGCTGCCACACGAAAAGCTAAACAAGATAAAATACTCGCCAAGCTTCGAGAGGCCAAACGGTCATTGCAATCGGAGACAGAGACGGCAAAACACCCGGGGGCAGCTGTTTCTCCCCCAATCTCGATTGGATTGGATTGGAACCGATTGCTCCAACTGATTGGATCCCGTGGGTTGTTGTTGGTGGTCTGTCGGTTGTGGGCACACTGTATGTGCTTTGCCGTTTCAACAACAGGTACCCCCAATCATCAACAAGGTTGAAATTGAAAAAACAACACCCAACACTGTTGGATGCGGTTCCAATCCAATCGCGTTCAACAGTGTTGAGGGATGCGCCCCATTTAAACATTAAACGCGATCCCTTTTATATGCAATAATGGCTGAACAAGATGGTAAAATGATAGTGAATGCGCTTTATCATGCCGTGGTGATATCGGGTTTCAGTATCGGGTATGCTCGACTATCAAAGATGGCCCTAGGAGGGTCCGCTCCCAAATTGGACTTTACTGTGAGAGACATAGGGCTCGCGACCTTAGATGTAGCTGCCGCAGTTTGGACCCGAGATTATCTAATTAAAAATGGAATTCTACCCGTTAATATATGGAAATAAAATGGCTTCGATCGGAATAATGATAGGTGGTGCGCTTGTAAACGCATTGGCGTTCAGCGGTAGCAACTTTCTATTCTCGAAAATGAGAAGCTCGAACGCGGATGAGGAGCGCGAGCGTCACGATTTAGCTGTAGAACAACTCAATAGCGCAAAGGAAGCATGGTCGAAAAAAACGAACCGGCCCATCTGGACTGGGTCAACGAAGAGCTTCGCCGCGAGAATCACGCCGCGCAAAAACTTTCCAGAACGTTGAAGAAGTCAACCGCGAGTACGCGCTGGCATATCCGCAGAGAAGTCTCGATCCAATGGATCGTGAGCCCCAACTTTCAGATTTCTATGTACCGTCAGAGGCCCAAAAAGACCGCGAGATCGCGTTCATCGTCGTGGGGATGGGTGGGTGTGGTGGGTTTCGTCGGCTACTATATTCAATCGAAATTTTAATTTTTACAAAATAATTATAATATTTTATTTTATTTTTTTTTTATAAATATATATATATATAGAACGATGTTAGTTGACAAACTTTATTACGCTATGATCGATGTAGGCTACACTGCCCAAAAACATCGTATAGCTGGTGCAAAGAGTATGATTCGTCTGGCCCAAGATTCTCTCGAGACGTGGCGCGAGGACAGAAAAGCGGCCACCCTTTTCGCAAAGCGGATGTTAGAATCCACCTCAACTCCAATCGATGAATTAGATTCCTCCGAGTTCCTTCAGAACTTAACCTCCAAATGTGATTGTACTTCCAACAAAGGTTTATTATTAACAACGCAGTTACCGGACGAACTGGTGAGTGCATGTTGGAGATTGTCCGATATATTAGAATACTTCGCATACGATGAACACGCGCAAACTTGATACCAAACTAACGCGCAAGCTGGCGAATACGTACTACAGCCCACGCGGCTACTGGAAGGGACTCGCGGCCATGAAGAACCTCGCGGCGGCGACCAATCTTTCCGAAAACGCTGTCAAGGAATGGCTCAAGAAGCAGGCCATCTGGCAGATCTATTTGCCCGCGCCGCGCAATATTCCACGCCCGAAATTCGACGTGCCGGTGCCAAACCAAGTTCACCAAGCGGATCTCCTGTTTCTCCCTCATGATCGCGTCGGTCGCAAAACGTACAAGTACGCACTGACAGTCGTTGACGTAGCGAGTCGCTATAAGGGGGCTGAGCCGTTGGCTACGAAAGAGTCTAAGGAGGTGGCCGAGGCTCTTTCCCGAATATATAAAAGGAGTCCTCTCAATTGGCCAAGTCTTCTCCAGGTCGATCCCGGCCGCGAGTTCATGGGCGCGGTCTCTCATCTATTGTCTAAGCACAAAGTTTCTATCAGACGCGGCCGCGTCAACATCCACCGGGACCAGGGGATCGTGGAGCGCTTCAATCGAACCCTGGATGAGAGACTGTTCGGACACCAATACGCTAAAGAACTTGTAGACCCTCATTCGCGATCGACCGAGTGGGTGGCCAGATTGCCCGCCGTTGGTCTCCGCACTGAACGGAGAGGTGACCAGATTGATAGGTAAGAAGCCTGTAAATGCTATCAAGTTTAAAAGGGTGACGAGCAAGCCCTCTGCCTGTCTCGCGCGGGCGACCCGTTGGTTTGAGGAGCAGCAATCGGCGATTGCACTTCCATCGGATGTTGACGTCCGGTACCTCTATCAACCGGGAGAGCTCGAAGGTGGCAGCCGCGCGCGACTGATCCGTGCGTCTCTCAATGTATATCATATAGATCGATCTATTACCAAACCCGATGAACCCGTGCTCTACTATTTGGCTGATGGTCCATCTCGCGGGTTTGTTCGCGAATAACTTCTTATGGTGCCTTCTGACACCCAGCTGCCCCCGGATCGACAGAGTCTTTAGAGAGGTTCCGTATGTATTCCGTCCGATAACACGCGTCTTTTATCGTAGTACGCCGATAGTCCTAATTTTCGTTGACAGTACGTTTTCATAACGCCGTCTTTCATTTTAAATCCTCTATTTTTGCGCTACATCTATAATGTGTTTTCCATCTTCTGTAGTTTCACTTAGTACTCGTTTATATCTATCCCATTTTAAATTGTTAGTTCTCTGGACATTCCTTTCGCAGAGTTTTTATTAATTGAATTAAGTTTTTCTACGAAATAACACTTACTAGATAACGCTATCGCCCTATATCCGCTAAATTCCATTTTGAAAAGTCCTGGCTCTCTTTCGCTCCATTTATCCCAAGCCAACCATTTCTTTTTTTCTTTTTCAAACTCGTCTAGTAAGTTAGGTCTAATCAATTCCTCTATCGTTTTTCCACTAACTCCTATATACATACTATCCGTGTCCATCTGTATTAATTCAAAGTCTTCTCTTTTTACGTATTTGTCTAGAAATTCGTAGTAAAATTCCAACATTCTCAATTTAGCGTGTTGATAAACCGCTATTCATCAGTGGAAGGGTCTCTTTACTGCACACCTGGGTTTTCGGGAAGATATTTCGTACGCATCTCGAGCTCCTATCTCTTCCAAATCATCAAAATACGCGGATCTTAATGCTTTGTCAACACAGGTTTCGTCTCGCGTATATCGTATTTAAATGTCTCTCCGTTGCCTCTATCATTTTTCCACAACACGAGTTTCCTATAATTTCATTATGTCGGCCACGGTTTCTTATTTGGTTCTACATCCCCCGTTCGTCTTGCGGCGGCTGTAACTTCTTTAGCGAACCACTTTCGAAGGGTTTACCACTAATATAATATATAACACGATGAACTCCCGTTATTTCTAGGCCGTGTTTTAAATACCATTCCAACAGTGGCGCGTACAGCAATACTTTAGTGGCCGACATAGATCCCACCAATTTTCTTCCATTTCCTCTAGTTCGGCCAGTATCTTTTAAATATTTTAACATGTGTGCGGGAACTTCATCAACCTCTACTTCTCTGTTTATAAAAAGTGGAGACATTTCAGAAAACTTATCCACCAAGTTGTGTGGAACTTCTATATCCACCTCCGCAAACCCAAACCAGTCTCCAGATAAAACTCTTTTACTAAACTTTTTAATAAGTTTAGGATTATGTGGGTTATCTATATGATGTATAGTTTCTTTCCCACACGGCATCTCTTTATTTAACGTAGATAAATATAACGCGTTTGCGTCGTACCCCAAAACAGCCTTGCAAGGTTTGGAACCCACTCTAATATTTGAAACACCGGCTTCTGCATATCGTGTAAATACTATTGATGGACCACCAACTAGAGCGTCTTTCATCATTTTGTATGTTTCTTCTTTCGGTGCGCATAGAGCATCCTCCGGTATAATCGTCTTTGAAGATTTTTGTTCTTTATGGTTCCTCTCAATAAATATTGTATAGCCACACCCGGTAGTGTTACCGCGTCTTTGAAAATATCTACACCCCTGTGTTTATAAAATTAATTCACACATTTTTCCCACAGCTTCTAGGAACGGTGCTACATCTAAATCGTTATTAATATTTCAACCAATCTCTGAAGGTTTCCATATTCTCTTCTTCGAAAATTCTACGACATTTGCTTAATTCTGTTTCGTCTAGTAACATTTTCCCAGATAGTTTGGAATACCAATTCTCTATATCCGGTAGTCCTGGGTAATCCAGCTTGTCTGTAGAATCGAACCACTCGTAAGGAAAGAAAGATTTCTGTCCTTTACAATCGTATGCTTTTATCCAACTATCGTAACTTACACCGGGTCCTAGGTAAAGTATTACATCAAGAAATCTAAACTCCGGAGTAAATAGAAATATTGTTGCGTTTGCACGTTTTCCGACCATTACTTTCTTCGTTGTTGATGACAGTTCACCTACTAAATATTTCTTTATTAAGTTTATATCGTACTTACTGCTGTTAAAACCTACAACCGGTACTTGCTCTATCCACTGTTCGATCTGTGCGATTTGTTTTTCACGTAAATATTCCGTATTAAATTCGTATCTTGACCATACTTCTTCTCTTATAGTTTTCCCCTGACTTTCAAATCTTCTGCGAATTTTTCTATAAGTTTTGCGGGGTGGCACGATTTACCCAAATCTACCCAAATCTTACCCAAATCTTCATGTAATTACTATATGTGTTAATAAATACAGCTATATACATCATAATAACGATGTTTGTAGTGTACATACATAATATCTGTCATTAATTTGCTCGTACCATGGCCCATTTTAATGTTTTGGTGCAAACTTGAAATATTTCGAAACAAAGGGGAGATTACCGTAATTTCCTTTTACTAGGAAGCCAAGGAAGATAATCCACTTTAAAATGGCTAAATGGGAAGGATTATTTTCTATTTAAATAAAATTAAATAAAAATAAAAATTAAGCAGAACCTCTCTAATGTTGACATCCTTGGCGACAGTGTGTGTTTTTATAATAATATGTGTGTACAGAATTTTGTATCAGGGAAAACACTGCATTATTCGGTTATTCAACATGCATATTTGAAGCTGTGACGGAGAAAGATGGAGTTTATGGGATTCGAGACCAGTGTAGATCCAGATGAAATAGCACACTCTTGTAGCCAGATTATAAGTTATATTGCTTGTTGTTAGAAGCATGAAGGGCGTTTCATTGGTGGAATCGCGAACAATGCAGATCCTGATCGGACTGTGAGGATGTACAGGCTGATCTGGATCCACGACTGGTCGCAAAACCCATAAGCCCCATTTCTCCAGTGACAGTCACAGCCACATGTATGTTTTACTTACCAGTAATACTGGTATAATTTATTCCAGAACAATGCTGGTGGTGGAAGTTCTAATGATGTTCCTGCCGGATGTCATTATTCTGTTGTTCCCGAGGACTCCATACATGTCATTCCAATATTAAACATGACATCATCAATTACTCAATTGTTTGTTTCCATTCTTGTCTATGTACGACATTAATATTGAACTGACATAAAACCCATATCAATCAATCAGTCAATTACTCAATTGTTTGTTTCTCAAACGTTTTTAATGGTAATGATATGTGGCTGTGATTGACGAAATGTGACATGGTATTGCGACCACTGTATATATCGGGAGATAAACAGTGGTAGCAAAACATCCCATAAACCCCATTTCTCCAGCCACATGTACGCAACATAATTATACTGGGATAAATTGTGATAAATAACAGAACAATGTTCAGGGATCATTTGTATTCTTTTCTAAAACATCATTATAATAAATACATGTTTACATTTCATTTTGGGGTGACTGTATCTTGTCTGGAGTAGAACTAGTCGGTTCAGACCGTTGTTTTTTCTGTTGATTGCCTTTCGGAGACCCTGGTCGCTTGACTGGTGTGACTGGTTCAGACTTAATGTTGACCGCGATATCGATACCTACTTTACGCTTTACTCACACTTATTTATAGCGGCGAACAGTGAAGACCGTGATTAGATCATGCATGTTTAATTAGTAATACGTTGCATACTTTCCAACGGAAAACAGTGTAGACGGTGATTAAACCGGAAATAGCAACATTTCACAATTATTGATAACGGCGAACAGTGCAGACCGTGCTTAGATCATGAATGTTTAATTAGTAATAAGTTACATGTAGTGTAAACAGTGTAGATCGTGATTAAACCGGAAATAGCAACATATTATATCGCTTAAGTAGTTGTGACGCGTGTCACGCGTAGCGCATCAAATACACAATGTGTTAATCTCGATACCGATACATGTGGAAAACGTGATCAGATCATGAATGTTTATTTATCAATATGACCATGAATGTTTATGTTTATTTACGACGGCGAACATTCCACAATTATTTATAACGGCGAACAATGCAGACCGTGATCAGATCATGAATGTTTAATTAGTAATAAGTTACAGACATACTTTCATACGGAAAAAAGTGTAGACTGTGATTAAACCGGAAATAGCAACATTCCACAATTATTTATAACGGCGAACAGTGTAGACCGTGATCAGATCAGGAATGTTTAAATTAGCACTAAGTAATCATATAGTACAAGTTAAATCGCATGTTTTTTTTGCATTTACAACGGCGAACAGTGTAGACCGTGATTAAACCAGAAATAGGGCCGCGAATAGAACACATATCACGAATTAGTGATTAATCGTCTATCATCATGATCATTCTATTTAAATAAATAATATATAATTATGATTAAAGGACAATACTGTTAGAAGTAAATAGCGACAGCTAATCTTATTACCGTACTTATAATTACGATCAAATTATCGGTCTAAGTCACATGAACATACTTGCCTTTGATCTAGTGTACAAAGTCTGTCAATCATCAAGAAATCAGACTTACAAATCAATTAGAAGTAACATTTAATAATATTAACATATATTATTATATTACTCTTGTGATTTTCTCTAAGAAAGGCAAACTATATTTTATTTGATACAATGTTATTCTTGTATTATTTTTGCTTAATTCTTCATGTTCTTTCGGATTATATCTAAAACTATTACTAAACAATACTAAGTTGGTATTTAGTAGTATAAATTAAAATTAAATTTGCAATTTCAATTATTCATACAATAAACGGGACATTATCGTTCTCTTAAATATATGATACGTTAGGAACCTGGTTTGTTCAATAGCTTTAATTTGGAGTTTTGTGATCAGATAGCAAACTCGTATTGGATCGAAATTGGATCGAAATTAAACTGCGGATGCACGGCCTGGATCCGCACTGTTCGTGGTGAATGTGAATTCCCTCCCGCTTTTCCACAGAGTACATCCAATCGATCGCACCATAACTGTTAGAACCTTTTGGGTAGAACGCTTTCTCGAACGACGAACGCGGGCGCTCTAAATAATTACCATCACATATTACTTTTGTCTCACCTTTCATACATTTTGGTCCGTGTCTCTCATATTACTCGCTTTCGTGAATTTCTGTTTGCAATTATCGCAGGCGTAAATTTTAGATAGGTTTTTAAGGTTTTTTATCAGAAATGCGTGATTATTAAACAGTCCTATTGTCATTGGTTTATTACCTATTGCATCATAGTGCGCTGGTACCTTTTTCAACCACCATACGTCACATTTGGTAGGTTGATATACTTCTATACCCCAATTTTAAAAAACTCTTCAACCTTTTTCAGATCGGAAAAAGGATTGGTGAAACCACATTACTACCGAAATATTGCTTACTAAGTTCTTTCGCTTTTTCTGTACATCTGTCAGGTCTGATTGTTTTGTTTTAACAAGGTTGCATTAGCTAGACACCTAGAACAGACAAAGATCGTCATTATACTTATCTAAAGAATACATACCTTTTCTATTCCTCAACCATTCTGGAAGTTCTCGTCCCGCTGCTTCTTTGGATTGTAGTCCCAAATCTATTACCCTACTACCCTGTATTAACTTTACTACCTCTACCCATCTTACAAACTTCCACTTTGTATTTGGTCTGTCTATTTTATCGGACATTATTCGTGTTTGCTCCTTATCTGACAACCATTTTTTAACGGTTTTCATTGATGATAGTGGTTCGCTACCACCGAGATTTTTGTGAAATATTATAGCTTTAGGTTTTCCATTTTTAGTTTCCTCCATATGTTCTAGCTTGTAAGAATATGAATATCTCAAATAAAAATTTGTTGTTAGATACGAAGCGAGTTTATCGGACATGCGTTCAGACTCGTTGATGTCAATGTTTTTACGAAAGGATAATGTAACTACCCGTCTTCCCTTTTCTACCTTTTCCAATGTTTCATCGTGAGCCCCCAATATTTCTTCACCTTTTTCCACTATCGCGCGAACGATAGATTTTTTCTTATTATTTGGGTCGCCTGTGCGTCTAATTTGGGACAAATTATTTGTGCTTGAAGGTTTGATTACACTGGCCCTTAACCCCGCAATACTTTCTTTTTGAATTCTGTTACCAACTTCTTCCGCTAGTGAGAGGTATTTAAAGGCTCCTCGTTTGTGGGCGCGGGTAAACCGCTTCATAAACGCCTCATTCTTTGTGGTGTTTATCAGATTTGTCAACCCCCTAACTCTCAACCGTTTACTATAAGTAATCCCTAGAGATTCGGCTTCTCTTCTCAAACTTTCGATTTCTGGCGTTATCATATTTTCTGTAATATACTTTTGTATAACCTATGAAATTTATCTGTTCAATTGGATGAAAAAACTTACATGATGTTTTTTTTCGCGTCCAATTGAATATATAAACATATACATATATACAAAATGGAGTGTGCGACTTGTTGTAAGACTTTTGCGTGTAAAGACTATCTACGAAGGCATCTATCGAGACGTAGAAAATTTCCTTGTGTCGCCCCACAATTTCAATGCCCCAGATGCCCTTGTAAATTCGTTAGTGCCCAAACTCTTTGTAGACATAAGCAACTACGCTGCCCTGTGGCTAAAGGTGAACGCGGTAGACTAGAGCTGGTAGAATTAGTTGCTGATCTGCGAAATAAATTAGCTATATTGGAGGAGGAAAATGCCGTGTTGGAAATAAACTATCGCACGCGGACGCATTGAAATTGCATTAATGATTTCTTCTAATCATTTTGCAATTTCTTCGTTAAAAGCGATATCGAACCCGTAAACGAATCGTTGATTTTAAACAGTTTTATAATATCATTTTGATAATGTTTCGGTAGTGTTTCTCCGATCCTATTTAGTCGCTTCATTTCGCGAATTTGATCCTTGTACCCGCGACACAACTGCCGGTATAATATTGTAAATGCAACGTTTTTATCGGAGCGTAATAAATTACGCTGATATTTCATGTATTCTATATTGCATAGTATTCTCATTATACCCACTTGTTTTGTAAAAAAAAACGGGTATATTGTTTTCGTCACGGGTGTCCGTCCGTCCGTACGTCCGTACGTCCGTCCGTACGTCCGTCACGTTTCTTGTAACTCGAAAAACTTTTTCACCTTCATACCTACGCGCCTGATATTTGGTATGTAGCTTCGTTATCATGTGCAGATGCGCAAAGTGAATTTGGATTTTTGATCCGACCCTCCATCATGGATTATCTCCCCCTTTCGGACTCAGAATTTCCCATTTTTTCCTCGTAACTCAAAAAACTTTTTCACCTTCATACCTACGCGCCTGATATTTGGTATGTAGCTTCGTTATCATGTGCAGATGCGCAAAGTGAATTTGGATTTTTGATCCGACCTCCATCATGGATTATCTCCCCCTTTCGGACTCAGAATTTCCCATTTTTTCCTCGTAACTCGAAAAACTTTTTCACCTTCATACCTACGCGCCTGATATTTGGTATGTAGCTTCGTTATCATGTGCAGATGCGCAAAGTGAATTTGGATTTTTGATCCGACCCTCCATCATGGATTATCTCCCCCTTTCGGACTCAGAATTTCCCATTTTTTCCTCGTAACTCAAAAAACTTTTTCACCTTCATACCTACGCGCCTGATATTTGGTATGTAGCTTCGTTATCATGTGCAGATGCGCAAAGTGAATTTGGATTTTTGATCCGACCCTCCATCATGGATTATCTCCCCCTTTCGGACTCACAATTTCCCATTTTTTCCTCGTAACTCAAAAAACTTTTTCACCTTCATACCTACGCGCTGATATTTGGTATGTAGCTTCGTTATCATGTGCAGATGCGCAAAGTGAATTTGGATTTTTGATCCGACCCTCCATCATGGATTATCTCCCCCTTTCGGACTCAGAATTTCCCATTTTTTCCTCGTAACTCGAAAAACTTTTTCACCTTCATACCTACACGCCTGATATTTGGTATGTAGCTTCGTTATCATGTGCAGATGCGCAAAGTGAATTTGGATTTTGATCCGACCCTCCATCATGGATTATCTCCCCCTTTCGGACTCACAATTTCCCATTTTTTCCTTGTACACGAAAAACTTTTTCACCTTCATACCTACGCGTCTGATATTTGGTTCGTAGCTTCGTTTTGATGTGCTGATGCGCAAAGTGAATTCGGATTTTTGATCCGACCCTCCATCATGGATTAATCTCCCCCTTTCGGACTCACAATTTCCCATTTTTTCCTTGTAACTCGAAAACTTTTTCACCTTCATACCTACGCTCCTGATATTTGGTATGTAGCTTCGTTTATCATGTGCAGATGCGCAAAGTGAATTCGGATTTTGGATCCGACCCACCATCATGGATTATCTCCCCTTTCGGACTCACAATTTCCCATTTTTTCCTCGTAACTCGAAAACTTTTTCACCTTCTTATACCTACGCGCCTGATATTTGGTATGTAGCTTCGTTATCATGTGCAGATGCGCAAAGTGAATTTGGATTATTTTTGATCCGACCCTCCATCATGGATTATCTCCCCCTTTCGGACTCAGAATTTCCCATTTTTTCCTCGTAACTCGAAAAACTTTTTCACCTTCATACCTACGCGCCTGATATTTGGTATGTATAGCTTCGTTATCATGTGCAGATGCGCAAAGTGAATTTGGATTTTTGATCCGACCCTCCATCATGGATTATCTCCCCCTTTCGGACTCACAATTTCCCATTTTTTCCTCGTAGGTCGAAAAACTTTTTCACCTTAATACCTACGCGTCTGATATTTGGTTCGTAGCTTCGTTTTGATGTGCTGATGCGCAAAGTGAATTCGGATTTTTGATCCGACCCTCCATCATGGATTATCTCCCCCTTTCGGACTTAGCATTTGGGGAAAGTGGGTATATTGCGATGGCGCGCCATCGACTTTTTCTAGTTTTAAAGTGTTTTAATGTTGTAGAAACACCGTAAAATTCTTTAACAGCATTATAAGATTCCATATGGTTGCGTATTATATTATCCATTTTGTTATAATATTTTTGTTATAACCTATTCAATTTATAGATCTGTTCAATTGGACGTGAATAAAACATGAGGTATTTATGACACCAATTGTCACGTTTTTGTGTTGGTGACTAGTTTGTGCTATTGGACGAAAACGGTGTTTTTCGCGGGGGGGGGGGGGGGCGGTGGAGTAGTATATAGGGTGGGGAAATGATACCACCGTTAGGTGGTATCATTTTGACTCCCTATATATATACTACTCCCTCGATCCCTCTCGCTTTCTCTCTCTCCACGACCTCTCTCCCTCTCCCACTCTCCCCCTTTCTACCGCTCGCTCTTATGAAACGTGCACTTCAGACTAGCAAGTGTTTGTGTTTCGTGTATGTCTGGAAGTCGGAAATCGTCCATTTCGCGCACCTGCAGGTTATAATTATCTCCTTTGTCGAGGAGCGCATGGGGATTTATGACCCGTTTTCCTATATAATTTAATACTTTTTGAAGGCTCCAAACAACTAAATTCCAATCGATACATTACATTTAAATTCAGATTCATATAAATGTTAAATGATCATTAAAAATATTATTTTCACCATTTAGTATTTTCGTAGTTCAAAATGTGAAATATTCTGGCATAAAAATGATGTATTTTAGAGCAAAATGTATCGATTGACCCGCAAACATATTGGGTCACGTGACTAGTGATACGTCAAGCCGACTTCCAGAGATTCTGGACCAACCACCGACCAAAAACGTTGTCAGGAGAAAGTTACAGCGGAAAATAGAAATACAACAAGATGACAGACAATAACAACAACAACCTGTCTATTGTTGCAATTCTCGCGAGATATTGGCGAGATGTCTTATAAAGAGCCTGGAAAAAAGTAAATAAAAGTGCACTCAAATTTTTATTGTAAACTTTGTGTAATGGAATGATATCTTCCGATTTGAGTTGCAGTGATAGACATTATGCGTGTGAGCATCGAATGAGACGGAAGTGGGCAGCGATTATGTAGCCAGTACGGTACAGTCCGAGTTTGAAACTTGTCATATTTCCTCACCCGTCTCTGCGATGGGGATTCTTGTGAAAGTTAGTTGAACGTTAACACAATGGGAAATACTCACAGCTCACAGCCATCAATGAAGCACCAACAGTTGAAGAACACCAGCATGCCGGTCCGCCTGCCTCTGCCAGACTCGGGCGAACTGGACCGCAGATTCACAAAAGTGTTGGTGGGTACAATACAATGGTGTCGGCTAATTCTGAGCACCTAAGGCTTTCCAAACAAATTTACGGCCACATTTATATATCATTATCATCTCCATATACAGTCAAACTTTCCTGAATATTCAACGCAGTTCAAAGACGTCAGTGCAGGTAAAATTTCATAATGTTCGGACGTCAGTAAGTGACGAAAATTGTGTGATGTATGACATCACATGCGTGAAATTTCATAATGTTCGGATGTCAGTAAGTGACGAAAATTGTGTGATGTATGACATCACATGCGTGTTTGCAACGTCTATCTATCTATCTCTATCTCTATATTTTGCTTGACCCCCGAGAGGATTATTAGCAGTTGCGCGTACGGACGAACAGAAAAATAATATAAAAGACACAGTAAAGTAAGGTAACAGGAATAGTATAGGTTTAAGAGTTAAAATAGTCAAAGTAGGTAAAAGAAGGTTAAAAACAATTTACAGCATATTTAAGGTTTAAGGTGTTGGAGGTTGCCAATCCTTGACCTGAACTGGTCAAGGTCTTCAAGTTTAGCAACATCCAAGGGCAGGGCATTCCATTGCACAACCGCCAAGGGGAAAAATGAGAATTTGTAATAATCTTTGGAAGTATGAATTTGTTTAAAGGTCATTGAATGGCAATATCGTGAGACTCTATTTGTAGTTTCGAAATAGTGTGGGAGAGGCGCAGCGACATTACCATGTACAATTTTGTGGAACAGGCAGAGTCGGGCGTCTGATCTGCGCTGTTCAAGGCTGCGCCATCCCCCCAGTCCCTCTAGCATATCTGAGACACTGGAGTAGGTGGAGTAGTCATTGAGTGTCCAGCGTGCAGCGCGACGCTGGACCATTTCAATCTTGCGTGTATTATCTTTAGTGTAGGGGTCCCAGATTGAGGAGGCATACTCAACCTGGGGGCGGACCAAAGCTTTATAGGTGTGTTCCTTAATTTTGCTGTTTGAAGTGCGGATGTTTCTGCGGACAAATCCTAGGGTTTTGTTTGCCTTATTTGTAATGTTGTCTATATGTGTGTTCCATGACAGGTTGGCTGAAAAGGTCAAGCCAAGATACTTAGCTGATGGAACTGATTGGAGGATTTGTCCGTGGAGTCTGTACAGTGTTTTGATGGGTGAGCGTGACCTGGTAATGTGGAGTACCTGACACTTGGACGGGTTAAAGTGCATGTCCCAGTTGGATTCCCAAATTTGGAGGGTGTCAAGGTCATCTTGTAAGGTTGTACCATCCCGTATATTGTTGATTGTTAAGTATAGGGCTGTGTCATCAGCAAAAAGTCGAACTTGAGAGGTGAGGTTTTCCGGGAGGTCGTTTATGTACACTAGGAAGAGAATTGGTCCAAGTACCGAGCCCTGTGGAACGCCGGAGGTCACTGGAATTTCATCAGACTCACCACCCTCGATGACAACTCTCTGTGTTCGATTATTTAGGAAGGCCTTGATCCAGGTAAGTGTATGTTGTCTGACCCCATACTGATGTAGTTTATGGGCCAGCTTGTTGTGACTTACCTTGTCAAAGGCCTTGCTAAAGTCGAGAGTACTAAGTCTGTCTGTTTACCTGTACTTGTAGTTTTGGCA
Source organism: Conchocele bisecta (assembly GCA_029237695.1). Classification (NCBI taxonomy): domain Eukaryota; kingdom Metazoa; phylum Mollusca; class Bivalvia; order Lucinida; family Thyasiridae; genus Conchocele; species Conchocele bisecta. Next base: position 30,502,707 of record CM055281.1, read on the forward strand.
AGGTCTTCTACTAGCATAGCAAGTTGGGTTTCGCACGATCGCTTCTCCCGGAATCCATGTTGTAAGTCGTATAAAATATTGTTTCGGTCTAGGTGTTTAACCAGATTGGAGGTGACAATGTGTTCCATTACCTTACAAAGGATGCAGGTCAGCGAGATAGGACGGTAGTTCTCCGCAGCTGATTTGTCGCCTTTCTTAAAGAGAGGGGTCACATTGGCACTCAGCCAGTCACTAGGCAGCTTACCTGTATCTAAGGAGGTCTGAAAAATTACCTGTATGATAGGGGCAATTTCCTGGTGTAACTCCTTTAGAACAATGGGCCGTATATTGTCTGGACCAGCAGCCTTACCTGGTTTGAGATTTTTAAGTAACTTACCTATTCCGTTGGTTGAGATGTGTATATCAGGCATAGTTGGAGTGGTATTTTGATGTGGAACAGGGGATGGGTTGTGGGGTCGAGGTGTCTGTAAGGTCCTGGATTTTTTCTTGGCAAAGCTGCGAAAGACGTAACGGTGATTTGGGTGAGAAAACAGACTGGAATTGAGAATTCAATATGTTTGCCTTTTCTGTTATCCCCGAGTGCAATGTTCCGTCTTTCGCTAGTGGTGCTATACCTTGCTGGTCCTGTCGCGAATTTTTCAAGAATGTAAAAAGTTTCTTGGTATTTACCTTTTCATCAGCAGGCTCGCAGGTGTTGTTAATGCCAAGAAGGTCCTCAATGTGGACAGCGTATGACTGATTTATTAGTCGTTTTACCATATACTTCAAGGTCAAGAATTTCTGACGTGTATCTGCAGAACCGGTCTTTTTATGAGACTTGTAGAGTTTATCACGCTTACGCATTTTTCGACGTATGTCCTGCGTGATCCAGGGTAATGATGACTTACCTCGAATAAGCTTCTTGGGGATAAATTGATCAAGATATGTCTCAAGGGTCTGAGTGAACTCAGACCACATGATCTCAACAGACTTACCTATGTGTTCCACAAGAAATTTGTCCCGGTATGCCACCATCTTACTTTTTAAGCCTCCCGTCCCAGTCTGCTTTCTTGTACAGGTGCACCAACCTTGGTTTTTGGGGTATTGTTTAGCCTTGAGTCTTACCTCAGCACAGACAATTTCATGGTCGCTTAATCCTGGAAGTGTGTAAACTTTCTCAACCAGAGTTCCATTTGTGGTTAGGAAAAGATCAAGGGTATTCTGAAGTCGGGTTGGTATAGTTACCATCTGTTGCAAGCCAAAGTCAGATAATATGTCTGTAAAATATTCATAAGTACATTTATGTTGACAGTCATTGCTAAAAATTGGGTCAGAGTTTTCCCAGATGAATTTAGGAAAATTAAAATCCCCCAGTATCCATACAGCACCCTTTTGTTTACAGACAGTTTCCAGTGACCTCCTGAGCTCCACGAGGCTAAGATGGTCATCTTCTCTTGGCCTGTAATAGGCTGCAATGTGAAGAGGTGATCCTAAAATTTCTAATTTTACCCATACAATTTCACAGTCAGTTTTACATTTTGGTAGTTCTGAGCAGATAAGGCTGTTGTGGATAAGAAGGAACACGCCCCCGCCTCGGTTTTTGGATTTTCTATCTTCCCGGTATACATTGTAGCCAAGGTTTGAAGGAAATATTTCAGTAGTAGAAATGTCTGGTGATAGCCAGGACTCTGTGCCTATGACAATGTCAGGGTGTTCGGTCTCAAGTAGTGAGTATAACTCTGCTTTTTTCTTTGCGACTGATTGGAAATTAATGTTGAATATTTTCAGAGATCTCGGTCTGTTTTTGCTAGGTTTGGATTGTGATGATCTGGTTTTTACTGGTGTGGAGGTGAGTTGCATTGCAGATGTGTCCAGGACTGAGAAAATGCTAGACGAAGACAGGGATGACAAAGACGGATCAAAATAACTAGAGTTGAAGTTTGGCATGCCACAGGTTAGGCAGTGCCAAGAGTAGCTTTCATGACTTGCTAGTATATCATGTACCTGTATACCAATGTTTTGACAGTTGATGTGATACCATGTGTTACACGAATCACACTGGATTGCATTTTGACCATTTTTGACAGATTTCTGACAAGTTCCACAAGGGTATTTTGGCGGTCTCGGCCCAGGATTGGTCTGGATGTCATTTGATATGGTGACCAGTAACATGCTAATGTACAACAAACTGGACCTGCCTTGGTTCCTATTTGTAAGGGCATACCATTTGTCAATTTTGTTTATTAGACATTGTTGTTTGGACTGGTCTGTTCCTGACATGAGACTAAACATATCATTTTGGTCGCATAGGCCCCTCCCACAGTCATTGTGGCTGAATAGGGAAGTGAAACAGGTCAGTAAGGTCAGTGAAACCAAGATACCTGGCAACATAATTGCAGTTTCTGAATTTGTTTTGTTGTTGTTGTTAAACTACCACAAACCGGATGTTTACCCCGGCGGTGAGCAATGGAGGTCACGTGACCAACTTTTCAGAAAAAATGCAATAAAACGATCATAGGGGGGTTTATAGCAAGAAAATATATTTCAAAGATTTGTTTCTGCTAATGCTGCGCATCTGCCTGATCTGGTAGTGTAAACAAAATGGTGAGCAGTATACTGGATCTGCATAGCAAAATTAGTATTACACTTGAAGCATAACTATCCAGTGACATCATGACAGGTCAATTTCTTCGTTTAACAGTTAATTTCGTAAATAAGACAGCTATTCCATCAGCAGGGTCTGTGGATTTTACACTTTTTGACTATATTCGGAATAACTTTTTACCAAACTATTGGAAATCATGTGATAAAATTGTGCCACAGTGTAGCAATTAATCAGCTTGTTTATTCCAAAATCCACATATTTTAATGTACGCAAGGCTAAATTTTATGTGAATTGCGCATTAGCCGATGGGCAGAATTAGCCGAACTGACAGTATTCGCAAAAGAACTTGGACATTGAACCTTGTACTTGTAGACATAATTACAGGCACTTTGTGTTATTAATGACAACATATAACATGCACTGTCAAAACTAAATCACAACAGCTGATCAAACCCTCCTATAATGTGTTTCGAATGGAACCTCCGAAAACGCATTTCACAAAAACATTTATGATTATGATACATCAAATTCATCAATGAATACCCGACTGGAGACCTGGTTTGGCCCTCACATACGTCTTTGGCATTTTGTATGTGACAGTTGAATCTGGTTATACCCCTTATGTGAGTATTACGATATTCGTAATCCTATTTTAGGGGAAGGGGCCAAGTGACTTGATGTGGTATGGACCTGGCACCAGGTCAGGTTATTCTAATTTCAGGGCTGAATATATTTGTTCTCGATGTAAATATTCCGTTCTGATTTTTGGGATTTTCCCCCCAATGCAGCAGGTTAAAATGGGATCGAACCCGTTTGCCCGGCCTAACATGACCTTAGCTGTTGATAGGCCGTTAAACACTAACAAACAAACAAACAAACAACTAATCAAAACGTACCCAAATAAGTCAAAACGTACCTATGGGTAGAAGTCAAAACGTACCCCTCATCAAGTCAAAATGTACTTATCATGAAGTCAAAGCGTACCCATGGGAAAAATAGTTGTAAAGGATTTCAAAACGTACCCATTGTTGTGAAATAGCCTGAGTGTTGGGGTAGTATATTATGGTCAATTTAGGTACACAACAGTCTGTTGCAGTTGCAATAAATGTGTATTACTGTAAAAGTATTACAATAATGTGATCTAATAGTTGCTCAAAATACTGTAATAAAGTTGAAAATTCACTTAATTGAGCTGCAAAAAGCAAACAGTAATCCATTTGTAAAAGTTAATTAAGCATTGATTTTGAAATCAGGGGGTATAGTACGCTTTAGATCTGGAGATCTGAAATACCTGTCCATTCATGTCGATGTCTAGTGCATAAAAGAGGCAGATAGAGCACATGGGCTTCTGAAGTAAACAATCCGCTCGTGCGTAACACAATTTGGGAAAGCTGTCATATGGTGTGTTATATAATTTGGCCAGAACTGGGAACCAGGTGATAAAATACATAAAGGTTAAAAGCGCAAAGTAGCATCACAACACCATCAAGAAGCCAAAACAATGGGAAAATATAGTTACATGTGATAAATATTTACTTTGTACATGTAAAAATTACATTGGCTTGTACATTCATAGAATATTGTCGATTAATTAGAGAAGACAGATATTGAAATTACCTGATTATGCTAATTAATGGTTATCATCAATCTGATTACACGAATCACCAATTAATATTATAGCAGACGATGTATTACACACATGGTAGGAATCTCTTGGTGAGCCTCGGAATTTCTTGGTACCGTATTTACTGGCCTTCTATATGTATTTGCTAATCAATATTTGCACATTTCTATTCTAGAATTCTATGGACTTACCACCGGACAAGGCGAAAGTATTGAAGAATTACGATGATGAAAAGAAATGGGATCTCATCTGTGACCAGGTACATGTAGACGGCAATTTTTTTTTTTTAAATCTTCTTATAGTGTTTAATTTCTCCATAAAAGTGTATGTTTTTTCCACTCATATTTGAAGCATCTCATCGCAACGATGGTTCAAATAAGTGGTAATGGCATTTATTTGTGAGAAGAAATATAGAAAATCTCATACTAGTCCAGTGATGTCTTTACAAATACTCACATTTTTTGGATTTGACATACCAAAATTCTGAAATTTTATTCTTTTTCCGTATTTTTCCATAAGGTGACACATCAGTTGAAAACGCGCCCGCCTTGCAGACAGCGCAATATAGTCGGCACATTGGTGTACGTACATACGTTACGTCCGTCTGGGTTAAAGTTTTTTGGTATGCTATCAAAGCCTCGGCGGGCGCGACATGCGGGCCACGGCCATTAAGAGACTAATTTGACGCACCAGCTCAAAAATGGTAGATGACTGATAAATCACTGTACTAGTCTACTGGCATTGTATCCCGCCTTTGAAGGTACATGTACAGTACAGCCACCGCGAAACCCGCTCATTTTTTGCTTTGCGGAGTTTTTTGCCAGCGCGGAATTTCCTACCTATTGCGGCAAATCGCTGGTTTGCCGCGAAATGTCGCAAAGCGTCGCAACGTTCTCGCGGTATTGCCGCAATTGTTAAAATAAATTGCCGCAATCGTGACCCAAGTCAATTGCGGCAAAACGCGGTAAAATCATAAAACAGATCACCGGCACATTTGCCACAATTTGCGGCGTTTTGATGGACAGAAAATGCGGCGTTTTGCGACGTTTTGCTTTATTATTTTATGCTTTATCAATTGCAAATCTAGGTTCCAATGCTCTGAAAGTTATTTACAATTACTTATAACTTTCACAAAGAATCGAGTACCGATTTTTCTTACATTCACATGCTTTAATTTTTATTAGCCAGGTTTTTTGGAAAAAAAATCCAGGCTATTGGATTGGCGAAAGCCGGGCGGGCGGGCGGCGTCCACAATCAATGTTAAGTTTTCGTGTTTGAGTCCATTTCTTTCTTACTGTACCACCTAGGACCACCAAACTTTCACAGCTTCATAATCAAGGGGTGCCCACCACATATCACTATCCAACATGTTACTTTTTTTTTAACTTGACCCATTTTTTCCGCGCAATCGACTTAGCCATTTTCAATGTTAAGTTTTCGCGTTTTCAATGTTAAGTTTTCGTGTTTAAGTCCATTTCTTTGGTACTGTACCACCTAGGACCACCAAACTTTCACAGCTTCATAATCAAGGGGTGCCCACCACATATCACTATCCAACATGTTACTTTTTTTTTAACTTGACCCATTTTTTCCGCGCAATCGACTTAGCCATTTTCAATGTTAACTTTTCGCGTTTTCAATGTTAACTTTTCGTGTTTAAGTCCATTTCTTTGGTACTGTACCACCTAGGACCACCAAACTTTCACAGCTTCATAACCAAGGGGTGCCTACCACATACAACTATCCAACATGTGACCATTTTTTTACCTTCACCTATTATTTCTACGTAATTGACTTAGCCATTTTCAACGTTAACTTTTTAACGTACGTCTGGTTAAAGTTTTTTGTTAAAATTAAAACTTTTTCGTTATACTATATCTCTGCAACTGCTTCGCCCATTACCTTGAAACTTCACATGGGTGTTTATCATCATCCATATTTTTATTCTAACCCCCAACCGTGCGGCCCCTGTGCCCAATGTCAAGGTCAAATTACTTTGAATTTTTTTGTTAAAGTTTTTTCGTGTACTATATCTCTGCAACTGCTTCACTCAATACCTTAATACTTCACATGGTGTTTATCATCATTGTCGCACCTGCTTGCGGAAAGCGCGATCCTGTGCCCAATGTCAAGGTCAAATTACTTTGAATTTTTTTGTTAAAGTTTTTTCGTGTACTATATCTCTGCAACTGCTTCACCCAATACCTTGATACTTCACATGGGTGTTTATCATCATTGTCGCACCTGCTTGCGGAAAGCGCGATCCTGTGCCCAATGTCAAGGTCAAATTACTTTGAATTTTTTTGTTGAAGTTTTTTCGTGTACTATATCTCTGCAACTGCTTCACCCAATACCTTGATACTTCACATGGGTGTTTATCATCATTGTCGCACCTGCTTGCGGAAAGCGCGATCCTGTGCCCAATGTCAAGGTCAAATTACTTTGAATTTTTTTGTTAAAGTTTTTCGTGTACTATATCTCTGCAACTGCTTCACCCAATACCTTGATACTTCACATGGGTGTTTATCATCATTGTCGCACCTGCTTGCGGAAAGCGTGATCCTGTGCCCAATGTCAAGGTCAAATTACTTTGAATTTTTTTGTTAAAGTATTTTCGTGTACTATATCTCTGCAACTGCTTCACCCAATACCTTGATACTTCACATGGGTGTTTATCATCATTGTCGCACCTGCTTGCAGAAAGCGCGATATTGTCGGCATTTTGGCATACATCCGTCCGTTCGTCCGTGTGTCCGGTTAAAGTTTTTTGGTTAAAGTTTTTCCATCTACTATATCTATTTTGTTAGTGTCCATGCCGCGCCCCAAGGCGCGACATGCAGGCCACGGCCATCTAGTCTACAAAAAGTGGGTATAATTATGTTATCCAAGTGTCTATGCTTGGAAAAAACCTGGCCTTCGTGGCTTTGCCTCGTTTCTTGTTTACATTTACGATAACCGATTCTTCGTCAAAACGACAGAATTATGAGATTAATGTCGCCGATACAATAAAAGGCGGCGTGTACCGCATTTGCTGCGGTATATATTTCATAAAAATATGTCATTCCATTAATAGATATTAAAGGAAATCTATTGTGAACACATCTAAAAAAAACATGACGTCACGTCGTTCGGAAACACCTTGTGTTCCATCTGTCCGAGATTTGCATTATGTTCGCCGAAAATAGTCTCAGGTACACAGTCGCCACACAGTTTGCCACTATGTCCGTCCTCGTGTCTGTCCGTGCGAGAAAACGCTAGAATGTAACTGGCCCTAACAGGACACTGTAGTATCATAATCGCCTTAGGAAACGATAATCATGTGCTGTAAAACATTATTTTAATTAAGAAATAGAAGAAATGTGGATATTGGGGAATATGTCAGATACATATGAAAGGGTTTTCGCGATCTCGTGTAGAGGTTGAAATCGAGTAAATGCGAGTTACATGACACTAACAGAACACCATTATAATTCTCGTGTTTTAGGAGGCAATTCTCATGTTTTGTCAAAAACTTTTTTTATTTTTTCTAATAAACATATTTTGGCAGCATATGAGAATCATCTCCTAAAACGATTTACGTGTCCTGTTACAATCTACTGATGGTGAACACGTGTTGGTCTTCGCTAGTCACATATGCAATAAGCCCGGTTTTGTCCGATCACGTCATACATCATCATTTGCACGTGCGGTGACCTACTGGGACGTGTGTCGGCATTGGAAAGTGGGACATGAAAGGTTACAAAATGACATCTAAAGGTTAAGTTGTGTCGATCGGATCTTTGAAACACGCCGACACAAGAGCACAGGTTGAAGTAACGGACCGAGGTCTATAAATACATTAAATATGCCTAAAATATGCCCTTTTTTTTACCCCCTCCATCTAATCATTATAAAGATTAGATGGAGGGGGTAAAACAAAATTTTTTTTTTTCTTTATTTATTGATGCTTTTAGGCATATTTAATGTATTTATAGACCTCGGTCCGTTACTTGAACCTGTGCACAAGAGCAGCACATTTACGATCAATTACATATTTATTAATGGAATGGAACTTATCTCTCTTATAGCATAGCGGTTTTCACCGCGTTTGATAAAAATATTTCTTCCATTTTATTGGTCGGAGAGAAGGTGTGGAATCACAAAAAAAAAAGGTAACGGAATCCTTATTTACTCAATAAATATGTACTGGCAGCACATCAGAATCGTCTCATTTTTTGTCAAACCATGTTTTTATTGTCAGAAATATTGATGTTTGTCCACATTTGTTCCATTTCTTAATAAAAACATGTTTTGGCAGCACATGAGAATCGTCTCCTAAGACGATTTGTACATATGTTGCAATTTCGCGAAACGAAAATGAAACATATTCTCAACAAAACATGTTTCGCGTTTTCGCGATCTTGCGCATAGGCCGAGATCGCGAAAACGCGAAGCGTGATGGATCGCGAAACTAAAAGTTAACATATTCACAACAAAACATGTTTTGACAGTACTGTGCATATGAGAATCGTCTCCTTTTGCGATCTTGCGCGTAGATCGAGATCGTGAAAACGCGAAGCGTGATCGTGAGAGCTTAAACGAAAATGTACCGTATTCTCAACAAAACTGATTGCCTGGGTTAATCATGCCCCTATGCGATAGCCAGGGGGGGGGGGGCATATTGCCTTGCTCTTGAGGTTCCATAAGTCCGTCCGTCTGTGTACATTTACATCAACAAGTTTGTAAGAGTTTCTCCAGTTAGAGTCCAGTATTCCAGAGGGGCACATCCATGTTTTACAAACATAATGTCTAGTATTAATGTTGGTACAAAAGCTAATTTATTAGAGGTATTAATACATATACATGTACTTACATTTAAAAAAAATATACCGCCGTACCCACCCATCCACAACTACAGTGCAACCTCTCTAAACCGGACACCCTGGGGCACATCCCAGGGCTGTCCGGTTTAGAGAGGCTCCACTGTGAACCATGTATATAACTACTTCAAGACACGCGTGGGTGCTTTGTGTTCATGAACAGAAATTATAAATGGAGATAAATGGACACGAACTATGTCAAAATTAAGCACAACTAACTTGTCTCTGTGTTCGGTTTAGAGAGGTTCGACTGTAGCACATTTGCGACATATCATTTTCGGTCTAGCTGCACAATCATCAGTCGGTAAACCATTTTCACGTGCAAAGTGTAACTGACCTTTAGAACTCGGCGGAAACGAACATACCAAAACCACGCTATGTAGTCGCTCACGTCATCGAATTGACGCATGCAGCTTGTGCAGTTTCACATTTGTTTGATTTCTTGATAAAAGCAAGATTTGGCAGCACATGAGAATCGTCTCCTAAGTAAGACGATTCTCATATTTTGTCAAAATATGTTTTTGTAAAGAAATACCAATATATTCAGGTTTTCTTTTCACATTTGTCCGATGACTTAATAAAACATGTTTTGGCAACACATAAGAATCGTCTCCTTAGACGAGTCTAATATTTTGTAAAAACAAAATTTGTTTTCACATTTGTTTGATTTCTTAGACCGTGCAAACGATTGACAAATTCAGAAATAACAACTTAATTTGTGTTTCTCGAGTCGGGTTTTATATGGTGGCGAGGAAATACGATCGATTACACACCGTGAAAATCTGAATATGCCTGTTTGATATCTACATCCTACATGATCAATATTCTGAATATGCCTGTTTGATATCTACATCTTACATGATCAATATCGGTATGACCATGGATGTTCGAACATGATTTATTGACAGATATACCAAATCGATCCATGCGAAATGTATGTCTACAAGGGTAAAACTGACTTCATTCAATCAAACAATGTACACATTTTCAGAGTGAATTGCCGAGTTTTGCCGCATTTTACCGTGTCCATTTTGCCGCAAAACGCGGCGGTAAAGGTGCGATAACATGTACATGTACGTTGTACACACTGGAAAGTTTTGCCGAGTTTTGCCGAGGATCGCCGCGAAACGACCGCGTAAAATTTGCGGAGTTTCGCGTTATGCCTCAAACGGCCATGGGACGTTTTGCGAGAGATTGCGGCAATATTCCGCGCTAAAGCTAAATTAGTTGCCGCAATTACAAAAAATGTGCGGGTTTCACGATGGTTGTACTGTACATTGTACATGCCCACTCAGTAGGCACAACATGTTTTTTTATATCAGAGACATCATCTGAGACATTTCTGGCAAATTAAACATTCATTCACCATTAACCCACGTATTGATTGCCATTATTATACATTTTATATCAGACGTAAATTTCCACATTGATATTAGGGGCGAAAATCATGTTTCCTTAAAATGTTAACGGACATTACTATTTATTCTCTGTATTTATTTTTTGATGTGCAATGATCATACATGTACTTTATAATCTGTCGAAAATATTATTTTTTCAGGTGACGCATTTAATTAGTACATGTATATATAATTGAAAAATATCATGTCTCATTTGCATATGAAAATAGCCTGATACCACCGAGTCACTATCAGTAAAATAAATATTACTAAATGATTATATCTGTATAGTGGGCCAGGGCACTCGTAATTTTTAGAACTGGTGGAATAGTAACACAATTCTACAATTATTAAATTCCTATAAATAAAAGTTTGTGCCTACTGAGTGGGCATGTTCCTTTAATGAGCAAATCTTACTGGGATTCTTACCTGGGACAAAATAATCTGGTGTACCTGTAGTGAGTGTGCCTAGTACTGCATCAATGTTTTTGTGATTTTATTGCTGACTATGCAGTGACCACTTACATGTATTTTCGCATGTTAATTAATGTAATTTCAAAAGTTAAAATGTCCATGTATTATGCCATTATAAGTGGTCATACAACAGTCTCAGAGGTTATTAAAATACTTACTGTAGTTTCATTGAGAAATACAACAAATGAAATGATGATAATTTTGCAACAGTGAATCAGTATCCCACATGACATAATTGTAGGCCGAGTTGTGAGTACAATATTCACATGTACGGCTGTTTCTTTTATGTGACAAAAAGCCATATATTGTACATCCAATAGCTTTGTAGTTCAGAGATCAACTGACATACTTTATTGTATGTAGATAAGTGAAGTGGTTTGCTTTCTTAACCCTTACTATGCTGAATTAAATTTTGTTGTTTGCTAGAAATGTGTTATTTTCAATATTTCTTGATAAAAACCTGTTTTGGCAGCGCATGAGAGACAGTTCTCATGTGCTGTCAAAACAACTTTTTTTTTAAGAATTAAGGCAAAAAAGAAAAACAGCAGACGACAATTTTCGTCTCCCACATACTGAGGGTTAATCCTTTCAACCTTTAATCTACCATCCATGTATATATAGCATAAAGCAAACATTTACAAACACTGTTGATCAAGATGAGTTAATCTACCGTACATGTATTTAGCATAAAGCAAACATTTACAAACACTGTTGATCAAGATGAGCTACACTGGTTGCAAACTCAAACCCATTTTGTCACAAGAAATCCATTATTTCAGAGTAAATTCCCACGTCATGTAGATTCGCTGACATCTGCAGGAAATTACACGATTACCGGCAATTACATGGCTGTCATTGTCACAATTAGGTTTTACATGAGGACTGAAGCAACTCATTTCTCATTTAACACATTATTCACAGCATCGGCAAATGCAGCAAACAATGAATTAGTTTTTAGCTCGCCTGCACGAGCTTATGGCATACCCCCCGAGCGGCGGCGCGTCCACAAACTTAACGTTGGGGTAAATGTCTTATAACTTCTGTTTCCTTTCATGGAACACCTTGTTATTTTATACATGCATTCTTCAGATGACCCTCTATCATGCTGTAGCAAATCCATGACCCACCACCGAGCCCTTACCCCAAGGTCAAGGTCACAAACTTAGCACATTCATAAACTTAACGTTGGGGATAACATCTGTTTCCTTTCATGGAACGCCTTGATATTTTATACATGCATTCATCTGATGATACTCTATCGTGCTATAGCAAATCCATGACCCACCGCCCATCCCTTGCCCCAAGGTCAAGGTCAAGGTCACAAACTTAGCACATTCATAAACTTAACGTTGGGTTAAATGTCTTATAACTTCTGTTTCCTTTCATGGAACACCTTGTTATTTCATACATGCATTCCTCAGATGACCCTCTATCATGCTATAGCAAATCCATGACCCACCACCCAGCCCTTACCCCAAGGTCAAGGTCACAAACTTAGCACATTCATAAACTTAACGTTGGGGTAAATGTCTTATAACATCTGTTTTCTTTCATGGAACACCTTGATATTTCATACATGCATTCATCTGATGATACTCTATCGTGCTATAGCAAATCCATGACCCACCACCCATCCCTTACCCCAAGGTCAAGGTCACAAACTTAGCACATTCATAAACTTAACGTTGGGGTAAATGTCTTATTACATCTGTTTCCTTTCATGGAACGCCTTGATATTTCATACATGCATTCCTCAGATGACCCTCTATCATGCTGTAGCAAATCCACGACCCACCACCCAACCCTTACCCCAAGGTCATGGTCACAAACTTAGCATGTTCATAAACTTAACGTTGGGGTAAATGTTGTGTAACTTCTGTTTATTTACAGGGAATGCCTTCATATTTCATACATGCATTCATCTGACTCTATCGTGCTATAGCAAATCCATGACACCCCATCACTTTCCCCAAGGTCAAGGTCACAAACTTCGCACATTTGTAAACTTAACGTTGGGGTAAATGTAACATCTGTTTCCTTTCATAGAACGCCTTGATATTTCATACATGCATTCATCTGATGATACCCTATCATGCTATAGCAAATCCATGACCCACCGCCTACTCTTACCCCAAGGTCAAGGTCACAAACTTAGTACATTCATAAACTTAACGTTGGGGTAAATGTTTTATAACATCTGTTTCCTTTCATGGAACGCCTTGATATTTCATACATGCATTCATCTGATGATACTCTATCATGCTATAGCAAATCCATGACCCACTCCTATGGTCCTACCCCAAGGTCAAGGTCACAAACTTAGCACATTCATAAACTTAACATTGGGGTAAATGTCTTATAACATCTGTTTCCTTTCATGGAACGCCTTGATATTTCATACATGCATGCATCTGATGATACCCTATCGTGCTATAGTAAATCCATGACCCACCGCCCACCCCGTACCCCAAGGTCAAGGTCACAAACTTAGCACATTCATAAACTTAACGTTGGGGTAAATGTTTTATATCATCTGTTTCCTTTCATGGAACGCCTTGATATTTCATACATGCATTCCTCAAATGAACCTTTATCATGCAGTAGCAAATCCACAACCCACCAACCCTTACCCCAAGGTCAAGGTCACAAACTTAGCATGTTCATAAACTTAACATTGGGGTAGATGTTGTGTAACTTCTGTTTCTTTACAGGGAACGCTTTGATATTTCATACATGCATTCATCTGATGATCCTCTAGTGTGCTACAGCAAATCCATGACCCACCCCACCCTTTTCCCCAAGATCAACATCATAAACTTAACGTTGGAGTAAATGTCTTTTTATAACTTCTGTTTCTTTACGGGGAACGCCTTGGTATTTCATACATGCATTCATCTGATGATACTCTATCGTGCTATAGCAAATCCATGACCCAACCCTTACCCCAAGGTCAAAGGTCACATTAGCACATTCAAAAACCTAAACCTAGTTGGGGTAAAATGTCTTATAAACATCTGTTTCCTTCCATGGAACTTCTTGATATTTCATACATGCATTCATCTGATGATACTCTATCGTGCTATAGCAAATCCATGACCCACTGCCCACCCCTTATTCCAGGGTCAAGGTCACAAACTTAGCACATTCATAAACTTAACGTTGGGGTAAATGTCTTATAACATATGTTTTCTTTCATGGAACGCCTTGATATTTCATACATGCATTCCTCAGATGACCCTCTATCATGCTGTAGCAAATCCACAACCCACCACCCAACCCTTACCCCAAGGTCAAGGTCACAAACTTAGCATGTTCATAAACTTAACGTTGGGGTAAATGCATTCATCTGATGATCCTCTATTGTGCTACAGCAAATCCATGACCCACCCTTTTCCCCAAGATCAACATCATAATCTTAACGTTGGAGTAAATGTCTTTTTATAACTCCTGTTTCTTTACAGGGAACGCCTTGATATTTCATACATGCATTCATCTGATGATTCTCTATTGTGTTACAGCAAATCCATGACCCACCCACACCACCCCTTTCCCCAAGGTCAAGGTCACAAACTTAGCACATTCATACATGCATTCCTCATGTGAATAGCTATCATGCTGTAGAAAATCACCAACTTAGTGCGTTCATAAACTTAACGTTGGGTTAAATTTTGTTTTACTTCTGTTTTCAGGGAGCGCATTGATATTTCATACATGCATTCATCTTAATATGCTATATCATGCTATAGCAAATCCACGACCCACCTTCCACCACTGACCCCAATGTCAAGGTCCATCGCACACCCCTTAACCCAAGGTCAATTTATATAATATTCATGTTTTTTTATACAACTGCCAAGTTTGAGTGAAGGCTGCCAACAGGCGAGCTTTGTTGTCTTCTGACAACTCTTGTTGTTAGCTGTCAGAATTTTGTAGATTTAACTACTGCTGTATATGTCGCGCATTCTTTTGCTACATTCAGCTACTATTTGTGAATATCATATTTTGCTTACCGTATTTATTCTAATATTAGCCCTCTCTTTAAAAGTAGTTCCCGTCCCTTATTTGCATTCAAAACAATGTATTAAATGGCTTTTGTATGTGAAAACAACATATTTCGATCCTCACAGATCCTGGGGAATTTATTAGAATAAATACGGTATAATGAAGAAAAAAAATTATGTACCCGAAAATTGGTTTTCTGGGTACAAATCGTCGCCACCCTGTTTGTTTGTCCATCTGTCTGTCGAAGGTATGCGTTAAAGTTTTCGGCTACATAAATTGTACTATCTGTTACCGTAAGACAAATTGGCTTGAAATTTCATATATTTGTTTGTAATCATCCATATCATCATTCTTCAGCCCACCCATATGATCCCTGTGCTCAAGGTCAAATGACTTAAATTTGTGTTAACGTTTTTGAGGGCAGTGTTGCTGATTTCTTGTTTGCTAATTTCTCAACGAAAGTAGCGGTTGTGGTAATTATTTACGTCGTGCTGGCCTGGGCTGCACGTCGGATCGCGGGATCATGATACACAAGTTGTGTATCATGGTTTCGCAGTTTGACGTATGGCCTACTGTCTGTTTCACGAAACCTGCCCAAATTTTACGGCAATGCAAATGCAATCTTTTTTTTCGATAATATTAAATTTTATAAAAATTTAAGAATAAGCCTTCTTTTTATTTCATATTTTTTTTTTATAAATGTTCAACGCTATATTTATAACTGATTTTATGCCTTGTTGTCGTCAGTTCACGAGACGCAAAGCATATTACTGCCCACACACTAACTTCGTGTCACACCGCCAATCACATACTAGTATAGCGATTTTAAATCAAGTTTAGGGGCGGAGCTTCGCGACTGGGCTGGGTAAACAATAAGTAAGTTATAGTATACATATTGAATTTTTAGCTCATGTGAGCTATTGTTACCGCAATGTGTCTGTCCGTCGTCCGTCCGTGAACATTTTCAAACGTCTTCTCCTCGGTAACCATTTGGGCTTATAGTCACCAAACTTCATGGTCATGGTCCTTAGGTAGGGGGATTACAAAAATGTTAAAATGACGTCATTACGTAATCCAAGATGGCCACCGTCTAAAAATAGCACAAATTCTTCAAAAATCTTGATGGCCCCCGAAAGGTCAAAAGGTCGTTCTTTTATTAGAGATTTCAAAATTCTTCTTCACATGAATTTTGGCCCATGATAGCCAAACTTAAAAATTATGGTCCATGGGTGAAGCCTTTTCAGATTTGTTAAAATGGAGGTCATCGCTAATCCCAGATGGCCACCGTCTAAAAATAGCATAAATTCTTAAATAATCTTCTTCTCATGAACCGCTAGCCGGATTTCGACGAATCTTGGTGGGAACGATCGATGTACAATGCTCTTTCAAAGTTGTTAAAATGGTGACCCTGGGGTCAAAATTGGGCATGGCCCGTGGGTTCAAATTGGGGTCAAATTTTATTTTGGACCGAATATGGTCATGTCTATATCAAATCGAAGGTATCAAAGAGGCGATCGCTCTGGTACATTTATTGTCGAAATTGGATTGTCATGTCATCCAAGATGGCCACCGAAAGGTCAAAAGGTCGTTCTTTTATTAGAGATTTAAAAATTCTTCTTCACACGAACCACTTGGCCCATGGTGGCCAAACTTCACAGTTATGGTCCATGGGTGAAGCCTTTTCAGATTTGTTAAAACGGAGGTCGTTGCTAATCCGAGATGGGCACCGTCTAAAAATATCAGAAATTCTTAAAAATTCTTCTTCTCATGAACCGCCAGCCGGATTTCGACGAAACATGGTAGGAATGATCGATGTAGAATGCTCTTTCAAAGGTGTTAAAATGGTGACCCCGGGAACAAAAATGGGCGTGGCCCGTGGGGTCAAATTGGGGTCAAATTTTATTTTTGACCGAATATGCTCATGTCATATATTAAATTGAAGGTATCGATGAGGCAATTGCTCTGGTGCAATATTTGTCGGAATCGGATGATTATGTCATCCATGATGGCCGCCAAAAGCTCCATTTATTCGAGATTTTTAACGTCTTTTTCTCAGGAACCACATGGCCGATGCTGGCCAAACTTCATGGTTACAGTGCAATCTGCGTTTTTGTTCCACCGTAGACAACACTTGCAAACTCAACGCGAACGCAACGCAAACGCAACGGTTTGCTGCAGCGTTGTATACGTTGTTTAAACGTATGATACGTTTCGTACACGTGTAATACACATTGTCAATCCGTTTAGTTTAAAAGCTTTGTATACGTTGTTTTAAACGTATAATACGGTCCGCACACGTGTAACAACATTTTCAAACCGTTTAGTTTAAAAGCGTTGTATACGTTGTTTAAACGTTATACTACGGTTCGTACACGTGTAATACACATTGTCAAACCGTTTTAAAGCGTGTAATACGTTTAGCTCAAAGGCGTATAACACGCTTTGGCGTATACATATGTAGCGAGGTGAAAGCGTTGAAAAAACGTGCACAACGCTTTACCTGTGAAAGCGTTGAAACGTGTACAACGGTTACACGTTTTAACGCGAATACCTGTTCGGTCGCGATCGCTTCGAGGCGGCCTTGTTTCGTCCCTTTTAAAAATATCGCGAATACATGTACATGTTCGGCCTGGATCGTTTACATGCGGATCGTTTAGCACCTACATGTCCACCATTCCGCACATGCGAATTATTGTAAGGCAGACTCATTTCGCCCTGATATGGAAAATGAATTATACGGGTGTAAACAACAATACATTGCAGTCTCCATTATACGGGCGGATGGTCGGGGTACGTTGTATAGTGCTCGCGATAGACAGACGCTTATTACAATGCGATCAACAGGCGCTTAAAAGGATTAATTGTTAATAAATAATGGTCACGTGTCCTGCCTATTCATGCGGACGATTAGCTGTTGATACGTGCATAATCCCACCGAAATTCCGCATGAACTCTGAATTTTGTGTCAACTTTTCAACACCATTTACGGAAAATATTTTCGAAATCAATATCGGCGAAACATGGCGACAGATCTGCGTATAATCCAGTGTTTTTTTGTAATCCATTCCTTTCGGAATACACATTTACGGGTATGAAATTATTAAATAATTTATTTTTGTTATTTCTCAATGAAAGTATACGTTGTGACCACTCATTTGAACCGTCTCGACGAGACGGTTTACATGGTGCTCGCGGCATATACTTCTGAGTGCATATAAGGAAAATATTTTCCCGCAAACATAATCGTATCCTCAGCATGAAATGGGTTACTGAATGATTGCCCCATGAGTCACACATTCGCGATGTCTGCAGAACATCAAAGGGCGTGTTGACCAATCAGTAACATTTCAAAACATAGCCTAAAGGAGTGGTCACGACGCATTTTTCGTGCTGAATGATGTCATACAATAAGCACCTGTTAGTTGACAGGGCTTAGTGTTATCGATTTTTTTGCCGAAAGCAACACACAAATCTCGTCTGTGTAATATCAAAGGTTGAAGTAACGGACCGAGGTCTATAAATACATTAAATATGCCTAAAATCTTCAATGAATGAAGAAAAAAATATTTATTTTTTTATTTTTCACCCTTCATATAATTTTTTTTTTTTCTTCATTCATTGATGCTTTTAGGCATATTTAATGTATTTATAGACCTCAGAAATGGCGAATCTAGGAACTCTGGTATCTTTACGCTGAAGCCAGTCTATTTCAGTCACTAATCCGCTATACACCTCTCCCACGCGTGTGTTAAGAAAAATCGATATATGGAGAAACTGAATACACAGCGAGCTGCACACTGGTTTAACACGGATATGGCCCGCGGATATGTGTCATAAATTACTTGGTGGTCAAAACCGGTAAATTTACAAGGTTTATAGCGAAATAGCAGCCGACTGGCAATTTTTCTCGGACCGATTTTTAAGACTAGTTTTCAAATCTCAATCGGTCTGAGAGTTCAAAAATCGGTCCAGAACCGGAAAACTGAAAATTGTAGAAGCCCTGCAGTCTAGAAGTATATATACACACATGAAGAACGATCTGAGCATGCGCATTCTACGCGATACACGGTTGGCATACCAAAACAAAACGTGTAATGCGTTAACACCCGTGGAAACGTGTTATACGTATAACACGGTTTCATCTGTACGGTGCTGTGTACATGTAGAAGCGTGTAACCGTTCGTCAAAGAAAGCGTTAAATCGTTGTATACGTTTACAACCGTTGTACACGGATTACACGCTTTTGAAACTCAATGCGATGTTTACAACCGTTGTATACGTTTACATCCGTTGTACACGGATTACACGCTTTTGAAACTCAATGCGTTGAACACGGTTTGCTCGACTTTAGCGCATGCGCAAGAGTGGGGAAACGCAACGCATGGCCGAAAACGTATTACACGTAGACGACACACGGTTTGAAACGCAACTAACGGAAACTCCACGGATACGCAACGCACAACACTTTGTACACGTATAAACCCGGAACATTTTGACAGAAACGACTGTAGTAAGTTAAGATCCTTGGGTGAAGCATTTTCAGATTTGGTAAAATGAGAGTCATCGCTTAATCCAAGATGACCGCCATCTAAAAATAGCACAATTTTTTTAAAACACGTATAAACTCAATGTCACATTCTCCTCTGGTGTTCATGGAGTCAGGTGAACGAATTAGGGCCATCATGGCCCTCTTGTTAATAAACTGATTTCTTGCTCACTAGCTGTTGCTCGAATTAACTATTGCTTGTTGCAAATGTCATAAGGTACCTTCTTTTATCAACTAGGGCCCATCCATGATCTTCTAGTTCTGAGATAGTGTATACAAACATTTCCCCCTGGTGAAACTTAGCACAGGTGGTGCAAATTACATTGTTACCTTTGTATAATGTTTTGTAATTACACGTTTGCATAGGTATATCAACTCATTATATTCTTAGGATACACCGTTTTACTGATGGAAAATTGTACATTTTCTTTTTATACGCCCGCTTGAAAAAACGGAACGTATTATGCATTTACCTTGGGCGGGCGGCGGGCGGCGGGCGGCGGGCGGCCGGGCACAGCTTGTCCATGCAATAACTAGAGTTCTACTTGACAGATCGTAACCAAATTCAGTATACATGTTTATCACGGCAAGACGAAGAAGCCTATTGATTTTGAAAATTTTCTGATGACTTATCTCCCCTTGGTAATCGCTTTGGCATCCAGAAAATGGCATGAACTTAATTTTAACAATTTTATTTTCCTGCGATAATGTTTTTATTTGCAAAATTTAACTCGCCGTAAACTGTGAACAGTCCAATTTTCACCAGTCTAATCAATCAGGCACTGGTCAAGACTGTGGTTTGGACATTTCTTTGTAACCGCGTATGAATTGTGATTAGGTCGCATTGACAGGATATCAAATATGTACGGTATCAGAGAAAATATCTATGGCAAACACTAAAACATTATTTACTTTCCCGAATGGATTTGAAGAAGTAATTTGATTATTATAACAATGGTCCTAATGATTCTGCACACTTTTGCGGTTGGTCTAATTTATTGGCTGATGGCAGTAAGCATGCCTCAATGATTGGAAGGCGAACAGTGTAGGCCCTGATCAGACTGCGCGGATGCGCAGGCTGATCTGGGCCTACCCTGGTCGCAAATGTCGTACGGTCCTATTTCTCGACTGGTTGCCAATTTATGCCAGGTGAAAACAGATTGTGCAATGTTTTGTGATGGAATGGCTCACTCGAGATGGGTGTTTCCTTGTTGCATTGTTGTGTTCTGTAACAAATCTGATAAAGCCATATATATTATCGCAGCCTCAAGTTTTCTGACTACATGTATGTTGTGTCTATGTGATCTTGATTACTTACCGAGGATGTACTCTTTCCTCGGGCTCGAAATCAGGAAGTTTGATTGGCTGAGTCTGACCTCTGCCTGATATACTCAAGTACAACTGTAAAGAAGATACGCATAATGAACAGAACATAATTTACCTTCATTAGATTAAATACATCTCTAGCCATAATTATAATCATACTATGCTTTTTGTTGCGCCCACTTGCGGACAGCGTGATATAGTTGGCACATTGGTGTATGTACTGGTATGTCTGTACGTACGTGCATCTGGGTTAAAAAAAGTTTTTAGGTAAAGTTTTTCGGTATACATGCACTATCTAAGCCTCGGCGGGCGCAACATGCGGGCCGCAGCCATCTTGTAAATATCTTCCCTGATGTGGGTGTCCGTATTATGACACTGCTTTAATCAGGATGCTGGATGAGAATCCTGAACATCCTGAAATTCTTCGCAGTATGTGTTTGAGGATGACACGTAGTCTAGACTAATAAATAATCTAGAGTGGAAAGCGTTTTGTGAAAAATAAGCCAGGGAATTTCACAGCAGCAACAACAACTACAACGAGTTAAAAATAGATTTTTGGAAAAACGCAAGATTGTATTTGTGCACTGAACAATGGAGCTAAGCATCGCGAATATTCGAGTATGGCGGTTAATCGTCGCACCCTTAGACTGCGGGAACATCGGCAATAACATAAATTTAGCACAAAAAAGGCAAACAAAACATTTATCACACTGAAAAGACGGTCAAGCTAAGTTTTTTTTATGGCGTAAGGCCGTGTTTTTAAAAAGTTCAACCTGTAAAATATGTGCTGCAACCGACATTAGCTTATTTGCATAAAAGCTGGAACACTTCAAATTTGTATGTTGGTTGTATAATTCTTCGCTAGCGCTGGAATAAAAAATGCCCTTCCCAAAATTGTTGACTTCTCACAGATAGTTTTTGTGGTAAGTCTATTTCCTGTGATATTCTCATCCAGCAAGTTTTATCAATGAAATAATGAGGTCATAAAATCCCTGCTGCCACTCCACTTATGATTTGGGCGGCCATAAAAACATAAGATGCCCAAGCATGGTAAATCACCTTATTGTTACCTGGGGCCCCACTGAGAAATGGGGCCTTACCAAGTTTGGTACCAGTCCCAGATAAGTCTTGAGAAATCTTAGAGGGTCATACAGTATAAACATAAGATGCCCCAGCATGGTCAATCACCTTATTATGCCACCGCACTGATAGTTGTCCGTGGCATATAGTGTTTACCCTGTCTTCTGTCCTTCTGTCCGTAGACAATTTACCTTGTCCGGCGAACTACTTCTACAGTTTTTGGCTGATTCTCTTCATACTTGGTATACATCCCAACCATCAAGTGCAGGAGTGCGTAACATAAAATGTTCCCTGTCCCACTGATCCATCCGCAGTTAGGCCCCTTTTTTTACTCTGAAAATATTTTTTTCAGCTATCACTCCGTCAGTGATTGCTGTTGTATTCATGAATGCTCAACAGCAGTGGCATTTTGTTTTACAAACAATTTTCTAGTTGTTACTTGATCCTTGATGAGAAATGGGACCTTATCAAGTTTGCTACCATCCCAGATAAGTCTTGATAAATTAGGTCTTACTTATATGAAAACATATGAACTTATTGATACCTGGGTACAAGTCTCAGTCTGGAGAAATCGGATCTTAGTATGAAATGTGATCTCCCTAAGTAGTGTCACTTCTCACTATTTTGAGTTGATGGAGATTTTTTTCACTTAAAACAGAAAAGGTTTTTTCACCTAATTATTGTAAAACTTCTCCCTGTTTTGCAGGACTAGTTTAAACCCTGCAGTATTATTACACAGTGTAATCAAAATCGTAATACACTAGTGTGATGAATTACATTTTATACAAATAAGACCTTGCAATTGAGGCTGTGTGCAATATAATCTAACATTTGTGTTCATTTAACATTAATATTTATTAAACAATTTTACTGCATAGCACCGTTTCTTATGAAATCAGTAAACTTCTTTAATACATATCATATTAAATAGGATACCAATTGTGTTAGATTTTATTGACATGTATATTCGTTCAATCAAATCCAATTATTGCATTTGCTTCTTGACTGAAAACATTAACAAATCTCTCTTTTTTGTGGAAATGGAAGTGCAATTCAACCTTATTTATTCATTCAGTCGTTGGTTTGAAAATGTGTAGCAGGGTGTACTTTTTATCTGTCGGGGGGGGGGGGGGATATAATGAAATCAACACTTTTTGGGATACATATGAAATAAGGTTTCCAGTTGTAAATTAGTGAAAGGGAGAAATTTGCATGTAGTAAATCTGTCAGTGGGGAATTTGTTAAAGAAAGGAAAAGTTGATGTAAAGGGCGTCTCTGATTTCATCAATGTGCCCAGATGACTAGTGAAATGTCAGTGTTCCTTTTCACTATTTTGGGAATGTGGCATGTGACTTCGAACAAGGAATTAGAAAGCAGGAATCCCAAAATTCAGAAATTTAACCCTTAGAATGCGGGAAACAAAAATTGTCGTCTGCTGAAACGTTTGATATTTTACCTTCTTTCTAGAAAAAAAACATGGTTTAACAGCACTTTAGAATCATTTCCTTCCTTTGAAAATGATTCTAACCTGTTTAATGAGAATAAATGGAAAATAAAAAATAAGCAGCAGACAACAAAATTGAATTCAGCATTGTAAGTATCCATGGGTGCCTTGGGTTGGGATATTGGATGTGCACAAGCCAATAATTCCAGCACAAAAATATTTACACAATTCCCTAACATTTGATTGGTCCGTAGCAAGTCTCCGTCCAAAATTTATATCCCAGTAAACTCCATGCCAAACTACTTTCCGTAACCGTGAGGCACAGTTAAAATAATTCTTAAGAAAACGGAAAATAAACACATTTTCTTGATGAATTTATTTCAAATGCTGGAATTATAAGGAATGAATGGCCTTTTTGTTGAATTTATCGGGGATATAAACTTGGAAAAGTCGCGGGAATACTGGACGAGGCCTTCCGGCCTTCGTCCAGTATTCCCGCGACTTTTCCAAGTTTATACCCCGATAAATTCCACAAAAAGGCCATTCATTCCTATAGTGTGTCTAGGAAAGTGCGGCTCACACACCACAATACTTAGAGAGGAATTTAATTATGATGCAGGAATTAGATGGTTGACTTGTTTTAAATCTATTTAGGTGTGGGTTAGGGGGTACTCTCAACAACAATATGTTATAGGAAATGAGTCATATGAATTGGTCTTTGTTTAACCCTTTCAACCTCAAGTAAATGGAATGGATTTTAAAGGTACATACCCACTCAGTAGGCACAAACTGTTATTTATATAGAGACATCATCTGAGACATTTTCTGGCAAAATAAACATTCATTCAACATTACCCAACGTATTGATTGGCATTAATTATTATACATTTTATATTGATAAATTTCCACACTGATATCAGGGGCGATAACCGTGTTTCCTTAAAATGTTAACGGACATTACTATTTATTCTCTATATTTATTTTTTGATGTGCAATGATCATACTTAGAAACTATTATTTTTTTCAGCTAACGCATTTAATTATTATAAATAATTAAAAAATGTCATGCCTCATTTGCATATGAAAATATCCTGATACCACCGTGCGTCACTATCAGTAAAATACATATTACTAAATGATTATATCTGTATAGCGGGCACTCGTAATTTTTAGAACTAGTGGAATAGTGACACAATTATACGCTTATTGAATTACCATACAGAACATATTGAGCCTACTGAGTGGGCATGTACCTTTAATGATTATTTTACTTTTGCAACCAATCCAATCATCACAAAATGGTTTGCAGACTAGTCCATTTATGAAAAGGGGGCATTTTTGTTCACAAAAATATGAAAATTACTTGCAAAAAGTGCAGATCCTGATGAGACGGCTCATCACGAGCTGGCTCATCTGGATCTACACTGTTTGCCAATACCACTATACAGGCATGTGGGGTTGAAAGGGTTAACCCTTAGAAAGAGGGAAACAAAATTTGTTTGCTGTTGTTTCATATTTTATCTCTTTTTTTCTCTCAATAAAAACATGGTTTGGCAGCAATTTAGAATAATTATACCCCCACAAACATTTTGTTTGAGGGGGTATATAGGAGTCAGCTTGTCGGTCGGTCTGTTGGAAATTCCCTTCCGCTCTATATCTTCTACACCCATGCATGAATTATCAAATGGCTTGGCACAAATGTTTCTCATGATGAGAAGGTGTGTCGCGATCAATAACCACGCACCTGCGTCCAAGGTCAAGGTCACAGTTGAAGTTCAAAGGTCAAACCTATAGAAATTCCCTTCCGCTCTATATCTTCTAGACCGATGCATGGATTATCAAATGGCTTGGCACAAATGTTTCTCATGATGAGAAGGTGTGTCGCCATCAATAACCACGCACCTACGTCCAAGGTCACAGTTGAAGCCCCATGCAGGTACCGGGGCGGGATCAACTGATCCTGAGAATAGTGCTGCAGTAGCCATTGCTTGTCGTAAAAGGCGACTAAACTGGCTTAACGATTGGGTTCATACTTTCCGGAACCCACTATACTGGATTTGGCCCTCGTGTACATTTTTGGCTTTCTTGTATGTGAGAGTTGAGTCAGGCTATGCCCCATATATAAAAGTAAGATTAGCGCTAATCCTATTACTTTTAGGGGATGGGATAAATGATGCTGGTGTGGTGAGGGCCTGGCACCAGATCAGGTTGTTCTTATTTCAGGACTGAATATATATTTTGATTGTAAATATTGAGTTCTGAAGTTGGGATTTACCCCCCTCGGACAGGTGGATACGGGACATGACCCCGTTGACCCGTCTGCGTGTAGACTCCCTGAGGCTTGTACCTCTATGTCAGAAAAGCGGACGTTAAATCCCTATTCACTCACTCACTCACTCACTCACTCACAGTTGAAGGTCAATGGTCAAACCTATTGAAATTCCCTTCCGCTCTATATCTTTTACACCGATGCATGGATTATCAAATGGCTTGGCACAAATGTTTCTCATGATGAGAAGGTGTGTCGCAATCAATAACCACGCACCTATGTCCAAGGTCAAGGTCACAGTTGAAGGTCAAAGGTCAAACCTATTGAAATTCCCTTCCGCTCTATATCTTCTACACCGATGCATAGATTATCAAATGCCTTGGCACAAATGTTTCTCAGGATGAGAAGGTGTGTCGCGATCAATAACCACGCACCTACGTCCAAGGTCAAGGTCACAGTTGAAGGTCAAAGGTCAAACCTATTGCAGGCGGCAGACAGATAAACTGCATAGTTTGTGTACACAACTCCTCTGAAACCGGTCAGTGGATTGATCTGAAACTATACACACTTTTTATGCCGAACAAATATTTTTTTTACAAAAATATCATCCTTTTAACTTAGCCATTTTTTCTATTTTTTATTAAATTGATTCATTGCGTTCTTGACAAACTCGGCACAGAGTTTTTGATCAAAATCATATTAATCCATTACTCGTGTAAGATCCTCTATAACTGATGAATGAATTTTCAAATGTTTTCAGATTATCTCATTTTCATTGACCACGTACGCAGGTAAAAGGTCAATGTCACATATCTCTAAGGCCAGCATTAAATAATGATCATGAAATTTGTATTCAAGCCTATAAAACTCTTCTAATGTTAAGCTATTTGTAAGTCCAACTCTTTGTGGGGGTATTATGATCACTCCTGTGATAGTTCTAGTTTCTAATGTTCTATCATATCATGTTTGTATTTAGGAAAAAGACTGAAAAAAAATAACAGCAGACGGCAATTTATCCAGCATTCTAAGGCCAGTGTTATAGTGTACCAATTTGATGGACTGAATGGCAAACAGTATAAACCCTGACTGAACCATGCAGATGCATTGACCAATCTGGGACTAGACTGGTTGCAAATGTAGTTGATTTGTTTATACATTGAGAACAGATTGGTTGAATAGATTAGTGGTCAGAACCTACACTGTTCACTATATTAATGGAGTTGAGATGAAATATAACATTGCTACAGATACATAATGAGATTATGTAATAATTACAAGTTAGGGCTGGTGATAGCGAAGACAGTCCGATGTCTAAATTGACTTTGATATTCGTATTAAAAGCCAATTTAGACATACATGTAGTTCTAATTTCATTTCTTCATTGATATTTGCTGTGTGTATGTAGATGAATGGATGAAATGTGCATGTAAAATATCTAAGGTTTGCATTCAATTGGTAATTAATTATAGCAATTTGAACTGTGTTGAACAAACACAGTTCTGAGAAAAAGTCTGCATTGTGAGCATTTGATGCAGCACTCAGAGATGCTTTCTATAGCGTCCGCTTTGCTGAGTATAAAGGGCATTGTTTGGGTTGCCAGGGAGCTCTTGGGAATATTACAGTATAGAATCAGCATGTGTCTTTGTCTTTTAATCTTTCGATCAAGTTGAGCCTAATTCCCCAAGTCTAAAATAAGTAAAAATTAATAATAATAGTAACATATACAAAAACCAGCCTAACTATAACAGTTTGGATTGAAAATGTCCTGGATGAACCTGTCAAGAAGAAAAATTCTCCAGTAGCAACACAGTATTTCCGGAAATTACAACAACAACTGGAAGTAACACAGAAAGTCGCACAAGACAACATTACCAAAAGACAAGAAACCTATAAGAAGCAATATGACAAAAAGGTAACAGAAACAAACTACATGTTGGGACAGTGTGTCTGGCTGCATAATTCAAAAATTCCATTAGGCAATTGTGCAAAATTTCAAAATAAATGGACGGCCCATACTACATCAGCGATATAGGACCAAACGATACTTACCTATTACGGGACATTACTACACACAAACAGAAATCGACATTGGTGCACGCAAACCGCTTAAAGGTATTCCATGACCCAGAACCTTGAGACAACAACCTAATTGAGCCACAGTCCAAAGTGGCCAAGCCAGAAATCTCCGACCCGGGGTGGTGAGGGACCCTTGCCGCACACCCTGTAAGACAACTACAACACCATCAGATCCAGAGTGTGCGACGGCGCCTACCCGCACACTTTCTGATACCACTCCAGGACCTTCGAAAACGTCTGACAAACCAGTGGAGTGGGGAATTGTTGATAAACTGCTCGCGTTTTCTCCATACCGCAGGACCAAGCTGTACAAGGTTAAATGGCGTGATCACAGAAACACCACATGGGAGCCTGCAGACAATTTGCCTTCATTTTTAATTCGCGAGTACCATGTGCATAAAACGCAGAATGGAAAAGCGCGTAAGAAGAAACGATAAACACATAAACACATTATTGGAATTTTAATGACAGTTTGCAGGTTCATGTTGCGATACCATTCATTCACATTCATGTTTCATATTGGGTGGAACTTTCTCTTGCGCATTCTATCGTCTTTCTTTCTTCTTGTCTTATTTCTTACAATCCACACAGTGTGACATAGAAGGTGATATTTGTGCTCAATACCTGAATCTGCAACTTTAACATGTCGTTTAATTTAAAATATTCCAATTAAAATGGATTACATGTACATTTTTGTATTACGATGAACTGCGCTGATCAAGACTGTTGATGGAACGTATACGGACTATACCATATTTATTCTAATGCTATCCTCTTCTATGCTTTTAGTTTAATTGTGTTTTTTTACCATATCAAACACACTTTTACATAACAAGTGGAAATGTTTTTAGTTACATCATTTTAATTTTTCAAATGTTGCATAGATGAGGGTGTTTATTAGAGGAAGTACGGTATAATGTATTTCATGTCTTACTGCATGTATTTGTTTGATATTTTTCCTGGCACCCAGACATATAATTTGAAAATAATAAGCATAGGATTGTAGTGTGTGAGGTGTGTGAATGCGATATTTCTTGTGTTACAATATTCATACTTATTTCTTGTACCGTTACATGTAATATTTGGTTCACATGGTTGTTTCTCCATATTTCATTTGGGGACCAAACGTTTCGAACCAGGAGGGTATTGTAGTGTACCAATTTGATGGACTGAATGGCAAACAGTATAAACCCTGACTGAACCATGCATATGCATTGACCAATCTGGGACTAGACTGGTTGCAAATGTAGTTGATTTGTTTATGCATTGAGAACACATTGGTTGAATAGGTTAGTGGTCAGAACCTACACTGTTCACTATATTAATGGTGCTGAGATTAAATATAACATTGCTACAGATACATAATGAGATTATGTAATAATTACAAGTTAGGGCTGGTGATAGCGAATATACATGTTTTGAATTGTCATTTGAACCATACCATTCTTTGTTCATACATGTATGGAGCTCTTAGGAATATTACTTTGTAGAATCAACATGTGTCTTTGTCTTTTAATCTTTCGATCAAATTGAGCTTAATTCCCCAAGTCTAAAAATAAGTATAAGTAAATTAATAATATACAAACACCACACTAGCTATAACACCAGTAAGGGTTTTGAATTAAGGAAATGAGTCACATGAATTGGTATTTGTAGTAATTCATTCCCATTCAGCTTGAGACCAATTATCCCAATTAATTTCAAGCTTTATAGGTAATTACCTCCTGTTGAAATCTCCACAGCTCCTCTGTTGAATCTACTGTTATGTAATTCTGTATTCTTGATACGCTGAATGACTCCCTGTGTTGGTGGCTGATGAAAGGGGCTATGTTGTACACTGTTGAGTTCAATTTTGTTGTCTGCTGTTTTTTCTTTATTTTCCATATTCTTGATGAAAACATGGTTTACAGCATTTTAGAATCATTCTAAAATGATTTCAAACCATGTTTTCATTGAACAAGAAGACAAATAAAAAAACAACAGAAGACGGCAATATGCATTTTCTGCATTCTAGGGTTAACCCTTTCAACACCACATACATGTACCTGTATAGTGGTATTGGCAAAAAGTGTAGATCCAGATGAGCTGGCTGATGACGAGCCGTCTCATCAGGATTTTGTAAGAACAAAAACACCCCTTTTTCATAAATAGACTAGTCTGAAAATAATTTTGTGACGGTTGGATTGGTTGCAAAATTAACATATCAAAATCCATTCCAGTTGAAAGAGTTAAACCATACACTGCTGAATTCAATGTCTCTTGTTTATTTTTTAGTTCCATTTTCTAGACAAAAACTTGGTTTGACAGAACTTTATAGTGCTGTAGAAGAATGTTTTTATTGTGAAAGAAATAAAAATATAGTAAAACAGCAGACAACAATTTACCAAGTCTCCCACACTCTAAGGGTTAAGAATAACGTAGCTACAGGGTAGGTCTTAGTAAGGGGTGTATTTTGTACATGTAGGTCTGGAGATTGATTGATTGATTTAGTGGATGTGTAACCCCACTCAATCAAGACTTGTTCTGGCACATGTAGCTATGAAACGCTTGTGGGAGGTGTAACTGTTGAGTTGGTGGGAAGCAGAAAACTCCAGGGCAACTTGACACACTATTTCAAGGCCCCGTGCAGGCACCGGGGCGGGATCAACTGATCCTGAGAATAGTGCTGCAGTAGCCATTGCTAGTCGTAAAAGGCGACTAAACTGGCTTAACGATTGGGTTCATACTTTCCGGAACCCACTATACCGGATTTGGCCCTCATGTACATTTTTGGCTTTCTTGTAAGTGAGAGTTGAGTCGGGCTATGCCCCATATATAAAAGTAAGATTAGCGCTAATCCTATTACTTTTAGGGGATGGGATAAATGATGCTGGTGTGGCGAGGGCCTGGCACCAGATCAGGTTGTTCTAATTTCAGGACTGAATATATATTTTGATTGTAAATATTGAGTTCTGAAGTTGGGATTTACCCCCCTCAGACAGGTGGATACGGGACACGACCCCGTTGACCCGTCTGCGTGTAGACTCCCTGAGGCTTGTACCTCTATGTCAGAAAAGCGGACGTTAAACCCTATTCACTCACTCACTCACACTATTTCAACTACTGGTATAATGTCTGTTTTCTATAGTTCTGAACTATTTCTGTTTCTAATTCTGGAGAGCCCCAGGGTATTTCATAGACATATAATTTCCCATGGTGCACCACCAGAGACATGCAGGTTTCTTGAGTTTGAGACATTCCTAATATGAGACACGCCATGTGATTTTGTACCTTCGGACATCTGCGCAATTTCATTTAAACGTACATGTCCACTCAGTAGGCACAAAATGTTCTTTATAGGAATTAAATAAGTGTATACTTGTGTCACTATTCCATCAGTTCTAAAGATTATGAGTCGCCGCTATACAGGTATAATCATTTAGTAATATTTATTTTACTGATAGTGACGCGCGTTGGTATCAGGCCATTTTCATATGCATTTGAGGCATGGTATTTTTAGCTCACCTGAGCAAAGCTCATGTGAGCTATTGTTACCGCAATGTGTCCGTCGTCCGTCGTCGTCCGTGAACATTTTCAAACGTCTTCTCCTCGGTAACCATTGGGTCTATAGTCACCAAATTTCATGGTCATGGTCCTTAGATAGGGGGATTACAAAATTGTTAAAATGACGTCATTACGTAATCCAAGATGGCCGCCGTCTAAAAATAGCACAAATTCTTAAAAATCTTCTTCTCAAGAACCGCCAAGCGGATTTCGACAAAACTTGGTAGGAATGATCGAGGTACATTGCTCTTTCAAAGTTGTTAAAATGGTGACCCCGGGGTAAAAAATGGGTGTGGCCTGTGGGGTCAAATTGGGGTCAAATTTTATTTTTGACCGAATATGGTCATGTTATATATCAAATCGAAGGTATCAATGAGGCGATCACTCTGGTACATTTTGTGTCGAAATCTGATTGTTATGTCATCCAAGATGGTTGCCGAAATGTCAAAAGGTCGTTCTTTTATTAGAGATTTCAAAATTCTTCTTCACATGAACCGCTTGGCCCATGGTAGCCAAACTTAAAAGTTATGGTCCATGGATGAAGCCTTTTCAGATTTGTTAAAATGGAGGTCATCGCTAATCCAAGATGGCCGCCGTCTAAAAATAGCATAAATTCTTAAAAAATCTTCTTCTCATGAACCGCTAGCCGGATTTCGACGAAACTTGGTAGGAATGATCGATGTACAATGCTCTTTCAAAGTTGTTAAAATGGTGACCCCGGGGTCAAAAATGGGCCTGACCCGTGGTGTGAAATTGGGGTCAAATTTTATTTTTGACCGAATATGGTCATGTCTATATCAAATTGAAGGTATCAGAGAGGCGATCATCTGGTACATTTTTTGTTGAAATTGGATGGTCATGTCATCCAAGATGGCCGCCGAAAGGTCAAAAGGTCGTTCTTTTATTAGAAATTTCAAAATTCTTCTTCACACAAACCGCTTGGCCCATGGTGGCCAAACTTCACAGTTATGGTCCATGGGTGAAGCCTTTTCAGTTGTTAAAACGGAGGTCATCGCTAATCCAAGATGGCTGCCATCTAAAAATAGCACAATTTTTTTTTAAAACACATGAACTCAATGTCACATTCTCCTCTGGTGTTCATGGAGTCAGGTGAGCGAGTTAGGGCCATCATGGCCCTCTTGTTTAATTATTTATACTAATTAAATGTGTCACCAGAAGAAAACAAATATTTTCGACAGATTATAAAGTATGATAATCGCACATCAAAAAATAAATGCAGAGTAAAATAGTAATGTCCATTAACATTTTAAGGAAAGACGGTTATTGCCCCTAATATCAGTGTGGAAAGTTACGTCTGATATAAAATGTAACATAATGCCAATCAATATGTGGGGTAATGGTGAATGAATGTTTATTTTGCCAGACATTTTGTGCCTACTGAGTGGGCATGTACCTTTAATACGTTTACAAAATTTACAATATTTTTCATAAATAAAGTAAAAAGTTGACAACGTTTTCAGAGTACATGCGGAATTATGTACTCTGAAATTTTTTCCATTTACGGAAAATATTGTAAATTTTACAAATGTACTTCATAAAGTTACGCAGATGTCCGAAGGTACAAAATCACATGGCGTGTCTCATATTGGGCATGGCATACACTTGCAAAATAAATGTAAATAGACACCTGTACAATGTACATGTACACTGAAACTGTTACCGTTAGCCTTTTTGGAAACTGTTGGCAAGAGGAGTTGTCATGCCGTCATAGAGACAAAATATTTGTAAATCCTCCAACTGTGGAAACTGGATGTACAACGTAAATGTAGTCCATGTGAAATGTTACCGTTAGATGGTTAGGAAACTGTTGACTAGCGGAGTTGTTTTGCCATCAGCAGGTTCGATATCAAACAAGCACATGTGGTTTGGATAAGGTGTAAACCAGCATCGCTGGCTGTAAACATTAATTTACAATTGGCCATACCCTGTACACACTTCAGCTACCCTGTACACACTCCAGCTATGTGTGTTTATAGACTAGCACCATGATTGTTTCATGCTCAATTATTAACCCTTACATTGCTGAATTAAATTGTTATGCCCCACCATGATAGTGGAGGGGGCATTTAGTGTTATTCTTGTCACAGGTTCTTGAAGAACTGTTGAATATTTCGGTGTTTTATGGGTTATTTCTGTATATCTGGTGGTCTGTGCATTGTTACCAAGACTGGCCACAAAGGCATTGAGCTCCATTTCTCCAGTTACAGATTAGGCGCTAGACTGGCCACAAAGGCATTGAACTCCATTTCTCCAGTTACAGATTAAGAGCTAGACTGGCCACAAAGGCATCAAGCTCCATTTCTCCAGTTACAGATTAGACGCTAGACTGGCCACAAAGGCATTGAACTCCATTTCTCCAGTTACAGATTAAGAGCTAGACTGGCCACAAAGGCATTGACCTCCATTTCTCCAGTCACATATTATGAGCTAGACAGGCCACAAATGCATCCAGTTCCATTTCTCCAGTCACAGATTAAGAGCTAGACTGGCCACAAAGGCATTGAGCGCATTTCCTCAGTCACATATTAGGCGCTAGACTGGCCACAAATGCATCGAGCTCTATTTCTCCAGTCACAGATTAGGAGCTAGACTGGCCACAAAGGCATTGAGCTCTATTTCCCCAGTCACATATTAGGCGCTAGACTGGCCACAAATGCATCAAGCTCTATTTCTCCAGTCACAGATTAGGAGCTAGACTGGCCACAAAGGCATTGAGCTCTATTTCCCCAGTCACATATTAGGCGCAAGACTGGCCACAAATGCATCAAGCTCTATTTCTCCAGTCACAGATTAGGAGCTAGACTGGCCACAAATGCATCAAGCTCTATTTCTCCAGTCACATATTAGGAGCTAGACTGGCCACAAAGGCATTGAGCTCTATTGCTCCAGTCACATATTAGGAGCTAGACTGCCCACAAATGCATTGAGCTCTATTTCTCCAGTCACATATTATGAGCTAGACTGGCCACAAATGCATTGAGCTCCATTTCTCCAGTCACATATTAGGCGCTAGACTGGCCACAAATGCATTGAGCTCTATTGCTCCAGTCACATATTAGGAGCTAGACTGCCCACAAATGCATTGAGCTCTATTTCTCCAGTCACAGATTAGGAGCTAGACTGGCCACAAATGCATCAAGCTCTATTTCTCCAGTCACATATTAGGAGCTAGACTGGCCACAAATGCATCAAGCTCTATTTCTCCAGTCACAGATTAGGTTAGAGCTAGACTGGCCACAAATGCATCAAGCTCTATTTCTCCAGTCACATATTAGGAGCTAGACTGGCCACAAAGGCATTGAGCTCTATTGCTCCAGTCACATATTAGGAGCTAGACTGCCCACAAATGCATTGAGCTCTATTTCTCCAGTCACATATTATGAGCTAGACTGGCCACAAATGCATTGAGCTCCATTTCTCCAGTCACATATTAGGCGCTAGACTGGCCACAAATGCATTGAGCTCTATTTCCCCAGTCACAGATTAGGAGCTAGACTGCCCACAAAGGCATTGAGCTCTATTTCTCCAGTCACATATTATGAGCTAGACTGGCCACAAATGCACTGAGCTCCATTTCTCCAGTCACAGATTAGGCGTTAGACTGGTCACAAAAGCATTGAGCTCTATTTCCCTAGTCACAGATGAGGAGCTAGACTGGCCACAAATGCATTGAGGTCCATTTCTCCAGTCACAGATTATGAGTTAGACTGGCCACAAAGGCATTGAGCTCTATTTATC
The DNA here is from genome assembly GCA_029237695.1 of Conchocele bisecta. Lineage (NCBI taxonomy): Eukaryota > Metazoa > Mollusca > Bivalvia > Lucinida > Thyasiridae > Conchocele > Conchocele bisecta. The sequence continues at coordinate 30,537,690 of CM055281.1, forward strand.
CAGTCACATATTAAGAGCTAAACTGGCCACAAAGGCATTGAGCTCTATTTCCCCAGTCACATATTAGGCGCTAGACTGGCCACAAATGCATCAAGCTCTATTTCTCCAGTCACAGATTAGGAGCTAGACTGGCCACAAAGGCATTGAGCTCTATTTCCCCAGTCACATATTAGGCGCAAGACTGGCCACAAATGCATCAAGCTCTGGATTTCTCCAGTCACAATTAGGAGCTTACTTGGCCACATGCAAAATCAAAGCTTTCCCATTTCTTCTGTCACATAATAAGGAGCTAGGACTGCCACATAGCATTGGAGCTAACTATTTGCGTCCAGGTCACATTATAGGAAGTCTACTGCCCACATGCATTGAACTCCTATTTTCTCCAGTCACATATTAAATGAAAGCTACTGCCACATGCAATTGAAACTCCATTCTCCCAGTCACATTATAGGCCGCTTAGAACTGGCACATGCTGAGGCTCTTATTGGCCTCCAGTCCACATTATAGACTAAAGAATGCCCCCACAAAATGCAGTTGAGCTCTATTTCTTTCTCCAGTCACATATTAGAGCTAACTGGCCACAAATGCATTCAAGCTCCATTTCTCCAGTCACATAGGCCTTAGACAAATGCTCAGATCTGCAGCTTAGACTCAAATGCATTGAGCTCCATCTCCACTCCACAGCAGATTAGGGCTCCAGCTTAGAGCTAGGAAACTACACAAAAGCAATTGAGCTCTATCTCAGTCTAGTCACATATGAGCTAGACTGGCCACAAAGCATGAGCTCCATTTCTCCAGTCACAGATTAGGAGCTAGACTGGCACATGCATTGAGCTCTATTTCATTGAGTCACAATAGGAGCTAGACTGCCACAAATGCCATTGAGTCATTTCTCCATCACAGATTATGAGTTAGACTGTCCACAAAGGCATTGAGCTCTAGTTTGATCCAGTCATCATATAAGAGCTAGACTGGCCACAAAGGCATTGAGCTCATCCATCATATCAGTCACAGATTAACGAGCTAGACTGGCCACACAGGCATTGCGCTCTATTTCTCCAGTCACAGATTAAGAGCTAGACTGGCCACAAAGGCATTGACCTCCATTTCTCCAGTCACAGATTAGGAGCTTGACTGGCCACAAAGGCATTGAGCTCCATTTCTCCAGTCACATATTAGGAGCTAGACTGGCCATAAAGGCATTGTACTCATCAGTCACATATTAGGAGCTAGACTGGCCATAAAGGCATTGTACTCTATTTCTCCAGTCACATATTAGGAGCTAGACTGGCCATAAAGGCATTGTACTCTATTTATCCAGTCACCATTTTAGGAGCAGTCACATAGGAGCTAGATGGCCTAAAGGCATTGTACTCTAGTTCTCCAGTCACAGATTAAGAGGTAGACTGGCCACAAAGGCATTGAGCTCTATTTCTCCAGTCACAGATTAAGAGCTAGACTGGCCACAAAGGCATTGACCTCCATTTCTCCAGTCACAGATTAGGAGCTTGACTGGCCACAAAGGCATTGAGCTCCATTTCTCCAGTCACATATTAGGAGCTAGACTGGCCATAAAGGCATTGTACTCTATTTCTCCAGTCACATATTAGGAGCTAGACTGGCCATAAAGACATTGTACTCTATTTCTCCAGTCACATATTAGGAGCTAGACTGGCCATAAAGGCATTGTACTCTATTTCTCCAGTCACAGATTAGGAGCTAGACTGGCCACAAAGGCATTGAGCTCTATTTCTCCAGTTACAGATTAGGTGCTCAACTGGCCACAAATGTCATAAGCCAACAAACAGAAGGAAGACAAATGTCATAAGCCTTAAAATCCATTTCTTCAGTCACAGTCACTTATCAGGCACTAGACACACCACAAATGCATTGAGTCCCATTTCTCCATTCACAGCCACATTTTATCAGCTGTGAATAATGGGTGTGGAGAACTTGTGAAAAAACTGTTGAACTGTGCAAAAACAACAACTATCTTGTCAACCATCTTCACTCCAGAATGCCTTGGGGTAAGGGTTGGGTGGTGGGTCATGCATTTGCTACAGCATGATAGAGGATCATCTGAGGAATGCATGTATGAAATAACAAGGTGTTCCATGAAAGGAAACAGATGTTATAAGAAATTTACCCAACGTTAAGTTTATGAATGTGCTAAGTTTGTGACCTTCACCTTGACCTTGGGGTAAGGGTTGGGTGGTGGATCATGGATTTGCTACAGCATGATAGAGGGTCATCTGAGGAATGCATTTATGAAATAAAAAGGTGTTCCATGAAAGGAAACAGAAGTATAAGACATTTACCCCAACGTTAAGTTTGTGGACGACGCCGACGACGCCGGGGGTATGCCATAAGCTCTTCTGCACTTCGTGCAGGCGAGCTAAAAATGAAAGGTGTTAGTAATGTACACACGTACTCACGCACGTATGTTCATGGACTAACGCTATATCCCCTCTTGCCTATCGGCGAGGAAATAACAATAACCTTGCTGGCACTGTAACTTCAAACTCATGATCTGGTGCCAGGCACAGTTAAAAGACCAGATCCCAGGTGTCAAACTAGTAACATTCAACATTAAAACAGCAAACATTGTCACAAAGTCAAAAATGTCACCATCTTAAAATGACTGACAAGATAATACAAGGATGAATAAATTGTTTCCGGGGAAATTAATATAATGACAAGAATTCAACACAAATCACACTCCAACCTTTACAACATTTGCAACCAACATAGCCCCAAATCAGCCTGAGCATCCACGGAGTCTGATCAAGAGCTATATGCTGGTCACAATTCAGTCACACAGCCAATGTTTATTACCATCAGCAAATGGATTAGACCCAGGTGCAAAGTGCAAGTGAAAGGGTTTAACATCCCAGCAACAGCTATGGTCATATAGAGACTGGACCACAGTTTAAAGTCTCATCCGACAGACCAGTAGAATGGAAATACATTTGTATTATGAAAGTATTTTTTGATGCCACAATAATACTCTTTCTCACCCGGGAACCCAAACATTTCCATCAAAGTCTAGTGAAAATATTAAGAATTTTCATGCCCTGACTGATGATAGAAGATGCACAATTTTTCTAACTGAAATTTTAAATATTTTTGATTTTCCTGCACATACATTGCCAGTACATGTATATACATATGTTGTGACAATTCATTTGAACTGTCTCATCAAGACCGGTTCAAATGAGTGGTAACAGCAGATACTTTCATTGAGAAATGAAGAAAATTGCAGTGGTACATGTAGATGTTGATAAAAAATTTGGCAAACTTTATAACCGGAACCACACGCGGACACACAATCCAGACAATACATTTTCCCGGCTCTGCCAAGACAGGGGACATGGAAAATGTTTGTAAATTTAGATACGTGTGAATAGATACCTCACAGCAATGGCCCAGGGGTAATGATAGATTTTATTGGTATGTCGCTGAAACAATACCACGAGCAATGCTAAATGCCGCATGCCACAGACGAGTAACATTCTTCTCCCCATTTCAACAAGTCATTGAATACTTTGCCTCGGTGTTTCTGTTGTTGTCTTGCTATTGTTATTGCATAGTCACTTTGAGCTCACCTGTTGCTTCCACCTTTGATGTGAATTTTCATGTATGAGTGGGGGAAAGCATTAACCCGTAAACCTCTATTTAACTGGAATTGATTTAGATATGTTAATTTTGCAACCAATCCAATCATCTACAAAATGTTTGTTTGTTTGTTTGTTTGTTTATTGGTGTTTAACGGCCTATCAACAGCTAAGGTCATGTAAGGCCGGGCAAACAGGTTCGATCCCGTTTTAACCTGCTGCATTAGGGGGAAAATCCCTAAATCAGAACTGAATATTTACATCGAGAACAAATATATTCAGCCCTGAAATTAGAATAACCTGACCTGGTGCCAGGTCCATACCACACCAGTCACTTGGCCCCTTCCCCTGGAATACGATTACGAATAATCGGTGGTGTATAACCAGATTCAACTGTCGCATACAAAATGCCAAAGACGTATGTGAGGGCCAAACCAGGTCTCCAGTCGGAATTGTGGTAAGGATGAACCCCGATCATTAAATTACCCATTGTATTCTCCCACCTGCCACCCACTACAAAATTATTTTCAGACTAGTCCATTTATGAAAAGGTGGTGTTTTTGTTCTTAAAAATGTGAAAATTACTTGCAAAAAGTGCACAAGCTGATGAGACGGCTCGCCACGAGCCGGCTCATCTGGATCTACACTTTTTGCCAATACCACTATACAGGCCTGTGCTTTTGAAAGGGTTAATGGATAACGACAACTGACTGGAGTTTTGAGCATTTAATTGACCTTGTCCTTACATACATACATACCCGGCCGCATGGATGGGCTATAGAATATAAATATAGATGATGATACACAAGCAAATGGAGTTTTCCAGCACACATTTACAGGTACGGTTACAAATTTACAAGTAATTTCAAAATATTTAACACAGACAGATGGACAGATGTACAGACTCACAGCATCATTGTGATCACTACATGTATGTCCGAATGTGGGTTCGACAAAAACTAACATCATTGGAATTATTTTTACTGGGAAATATATGTAAATAGGCTGATCAATTCCACACTCATTTGAAATTCACCATAGTTCTGGAAATATTTAACATGCAAGTGTTGTTGTACGCGAGAAATCAAGCAAGATGAATTGGGTGCAAACAGAATCAATTCAGAACACTCATGCATTCTGCAATAATATATCGATTTCCATGACTTTCTGCCATCAACACATACCTGCGGCATCAGCTGCAGAACCCATTAGCGACACCTGTTTAAACCAATTTTATGTGGATACACATTCAACATGTAGGTATCAAGATTAACTAGATGGCCTTGGCCCGCATGTCCACCCTTTCATAGGATACTGAAAAACTTTACCAAAAACTTTAACCCGGATGCACGTATGGACGTACAGAATGGAATGTGCCGACTATATCGCGCTGTCCAAAAAAATCTATTTCACTCATTTCTTGACGAAAGTATATGTTGTTACCACTCATTTGAACCATCTCAATGAGACGGTTCAAATGAGTGGTCATAACCTATACGACCATGCATAAGATAACTAGAAATGTGGCCTGTCGGCACACGAATGCCCCCGCTGGCAGCCAAAGAAAATGAGGCATATTTGATTATAAGCCATTTACCCGAGCATTAAGGTTTTGAACGCACCTTAACCCTGGGCTTAGTGGGGGCGGAACGAATGTGGATTTGTCACAGGGCGGTAGAGGACCATTGTAGCAATGCGTGTGTGAAATGTGAAGCAGATCTGAGCAAGGAAACACAAATTATAAGCCATTTAACTGAATGTTAAGGTTTTAAACGCACCAAGTCTGTGACCTTGACCCTGTGCTTAGCGGGGGCAGGACGAATGTGGATTTGTCACAGGGCGGTAGAGGACCATTGGAGCAATGCGTGTGTGAAAGTTAGTGTAGGATTGAGAAACGCGCACGTAGATTTGTCCCAAAGTGGCAAGTAAACAATTAAAGTGGAAAAGGTGAAGGTCAAAGGTGAAGGTCGAAGTAATGGGTGGTGGAGTGTGTAAGGCATGTTCATATGTATCATGTGTATAAATATTTAAGCGATTGGCAAAAGTATTGAGAAGTTATTGTAGGATTGAGAAACGTGCACGTAGATTTGTCCCAAAGTGCTAAGTAAACATTTAAAGTAGAAAAGGTGAAGGTCAAGGTCAAGGTCGAAGTACTGGGTGGTGGAGTGTGTAGGGCATGTTCATATGTATCATGTGTATAAATATTTAAGCGATTGGCAAAAGTATTGAGAAGTTATTGTAGGATTGAGAAACGTGCACGTAGATTTGTCCCAAAGTGCCAAGCAAACATTTAAAGTGGAAAAGGTCAAGGCCAAAGGTCAAGGTGGAAGTACTGGGGGGGTGGAGTGTGTAAGGCATGTTCATATGTATCACATGTATAAATATTGACATAATATGTGAAGCCATGTAGAAGTTACTAAAGAATATGGTAATATCGGGACGTACGGACGGACGCCGGTAACACTATATGTTCCACAGCATGGAATGCATTTACTGAGCTTTGTTTTTTGTTGTTGTCCGGAATCATTCACCATTTCATCAAGTTCTACAGAAAACAGTATAATTATGTTCTTACCACTCATTTGAACTGTCTCGAGGAGACGGTTCAAATGAGTGGTTGACACATATATTTCCATGCATAAGATATACGGTAAATATGAAAATATTTTTGCCACAAGACTTTTTTTTGTATCACAGCATGATATGCATCAACCATTTCACTGTTTCTCTGCACTTCGTTTTTTTTATTATCAAGAATCATTCACCATTTGATCGAGTTCTCGTGAAGGCAGTTTTATTGCCTCCTTGGCCAGAGTAAACCCAGATCAAACCATCTGATAACAGTTTCCTCTATCACACCGATCAGTAAAATGAGGGCAAAGTAAACATTGTGATTGCTTCATTCAATGAGGGGTACATGTAGTTTGTTATTTTCTTTGCAAATATATTTATAGAAATCCAGTCAGAGTCCTATGGTTTATTTTATTGTTTATTTCTTACTGAATAGTGCAAAAGAAATAAGACTGTGAACAGGGTAGACCCAGATCTGTGCATTCTGATCTGAGTCTACACTGATTGCAACTAGATTGGTCAGTAAGCGAGGCTTACAGAATACCCCCTGCATGGGCCCAGGTACCCTTAAATATGTAAACATTTTCCAAGTGTGTGGGCTTGTGACCTCGACTCTGAGCTTAGCGGGGGCGGCACAAACATGAAATTTGTCACAGGGTGGTAGAGGTCCATTGGAGCAATGCGTGTGTGATATGTGAAGCAGATCCGAGCAAGGAAATAGAAGTTATAACCAATTTCTCTGATGTTAAGTTTTGTAAAGAGACTAAGTATGTGACCTTGTTTGTTTGTTTGTTTATTGGTGTTTAACGGCCTATCAACAGCTAAGGTCATGTAACGCCGGGCAAACAGGTTCGATCCCGTTTTAACCTGCTGCAAAATCAGAACGGAATATTTACATCGAGATACAACATATTCAGCCCTGAAATTAGAATAACCTGACCTGGTGCCAGGTCCATACCGCACCAAAGTCACTTGGCCCCTTCCCCTATTTAAAAGTAATACCGGTAGGATTACTCTTATAAGGGGTATAACCAGATTCAACTGTCACATACAAAATGCCAAAGACGTATGTGAGGGCCAAACCAGGTCTCCAGTCGGGATTCCGGTAAGGATGAACCCGATCGTTAAATTACCCATCGCATGCTCCCACCTGCCACCCACCGTATGTGACCTTGACCTCGAGATCAGCGGGGATTTGTCACAGCATGATAGTAGAGCTTTAGAGGAATGCATGCATGAAACAATAAGAATTTTTGATGAAAGAAATAGAAGTTATAACATATTTCTCTGATGTTAAGTTTTGTAAAGAGACGTATGTGACCTTGACCTTGGGATCAGCGGGGGCTGGACGGTCGTGGATTTGTCACAGCATGATAGTACAACCTTAGAGGAATGCACGAGTGACATATTAAGAATTTTCAATGAAGGAAATAGAAGTTATAACTTATTTCTCTGATGTTAAGTTTTGTAAAGATACCAAGTATTTGACCTTGAGCTTGGGATCAGCGGGGTTGGACGGTCGTGGATTTGGCGCAGCATGGTAGTAGAGTTACAGGAATGCATGTGTGAAATATTAAGCATTTTGGATGAAGAAAATATAAGTTATAACATTATTTCCCTGATGTTAAATTTATTGACTGACGGACACACGGACGGACAACCTGACTCCAGTATAACCCACCCCCCACAACTCGTTGCGGGGGCTATAATAACATTAATACCCAAGTGTGAAAATATGAATCTGGCAAATAATGCAGTCCAGGATCAGATTGCGCAGATATGTATGATGATCTGGATCAACACTATAGTCTGTTTCACGAAAGCTGCCCAAATTTTACGCCCATATAAACAATTCGAAAACAATATTTTTTTCGATAATATTAAATTAAAGGAAAATTTAAGAATGAGCCTTCTTTTTATTTCGTGAAATTTGGTCAAATATTGGTTTTATTACGAAAAATTGGTTTCTCTATGGGAATTTAACATGGGGAAAAAGGTAGAGGAGTTGTGGGAGAAGTCAAAAAACGAAAAAATTTGGAAATGGACTCCGAAACCTAGCTACAGTACAGCCACCGCGAAACCCGCACATTTTTAGCTCGACTATTCGAAGAATAAGTAGAGCTTATGTTGTCACCCCGGCGTCGGCGTCGGCGTCGGCGTCACCGTCACGCCTTGGTTAAGGTTTTTAGTCAAGCTTGTATATGGAATACTACTGGCCCTACACCAACCACCATACTTGGACAACTTCATCTCCTAGTGATGTACATCAATAACCCCCCCCTGATCTATATTTAGACCTTGACCTACATTTCCTCTTGAATTACTTTGGTTAATTCCCCTTGGTTTAAGGTTTTTTATAGTCAACCTTGGTTAAGGTTTTTAGTCAAGTTTGTATATGCAATACACTGGCCCTACACCCACCATACTTGGACAACTTCATCTCCTAGTGATGCACATCAATAACCCCTGATCTATATTTGACATTGACCTACATTTCCTCTTGAATTACTTACTTAATTCCCCTTGGAGGTTAAGGTTTTTAGTCAACCTTGGTTAAGGTTTTTTTTCAAGCTTGTACATTGAATACTATTGTGCATCCAGACATCATACTTCGACAACCTTTTCTCATAGGTATGTACATCAATAACCCCTGATCTATATTTAGACCTTCACCTACATTTCCTCTTCAATTACTTACTTAATTCCTTTTGGTTAAGGTTTTTAGTCAACCTTCTATATGGAATACTACTGGCCCTACACTCACCATACTTGGACAACTTCATCTCCTAGTGATGTACATCAACAACCCCTGATCTATATTTGACCTTGACCTACATTTCCTCTTGAATTACTTAATTCCCCTTGGTTAACGTTTTTAGTCAAGCTTGTAGATATAATACTCCTGGCCCTACACCAACCATACTTGGACAACTTCATCTCCTAGTGATGTACATCAACAACCCCTGACCTATATTTGACATTGACCTACATTTAACCTTGAATTACTTACTTAATTCCCCTTGGTTAAGGTTTTTACTCGACCTTGGTTAAGCTTTTTACTCAAGCTTGTACATGGAATACTATTGTGCATACAGACACCATAATTGGACAACCTTTTCTCATAGTGATGTACATCAATAACCCCTGATCTATTTGACCTTGACCTACATTTCCTCTTGAATTACTTACTTAATTCTCTTTGGTTAAGGTTTTTAGTCAAGCTTGTAGATGGAATACTCATGGCCCTACACCAACCATACTTGGACAATTCATCTCCTAGTGATGTACATCAACAACCCTGACCTATATTTGACCTTAACCTACATTTAACCTTAAATTACTTACTTAATTCCCCTTGGTTAAGGTTTTTACTCAACCTTGGTTAAGGTTTTTAGTCAAGCTTGTAGATGGAATACTATTGTGCATACAGACACCATACTTGGATAACTTTTTCTCATAGGGATGTACATCAATAACCCCTGACCTTTATTTTACCCTCACCTACATTTAACCTTCAATTACTTGGTTAATGTTTATAGTCAAGCTTGTATATGGAATACTTCTGGGCCTACATCAACCATACTTGGACAACTTCATCCCCTAGTGATGTACATCAATAATCCCTGACCTATATTTGACCTTGCCCTACTTTTATCCTTGGATTACTTTGTTATCTCCCCTTGGTTACGTTTTTTACTCAAGCTTGTATATGGAATACTCCTGGGCCTACAGCAACCATACTTGGAAAACCTATTGAAATTCCCTTCCGCTCTATATCTTCTACACTGATGCATGGATTATCAAATTGCTAACCACGCACCTACGTTCAAGGTCACAGTTGAAGGTCAAAGGTCAAACCTATTGAAATTCCCTTCCGCTCTATATCTTCTACACCGATGCATGGATTATCAAATGGCTTGGCACAGATGTTTCTCATGTTGAGAAGGTGTGTCACAATCAATAACCACGCACCTACGTCCAAGGTCAAGGTCACAGTTGAAGGTCAAAGGTCAAACCTATTGAAATTCCCTTCCGCTCTATATCTTCTACACCGATGCATGGATTATCAAATGCCTTGGCACAAATGTTTCTCAGATGAGAAGGTGTGTCGCGATCAATAACCACGCACCTACATCCAAGGTCAAGGTCACAGTTGAAGCTCAAAGGTAAACAATATTGAAATTCCCAAATGGCTTGGCACAAATGTTTCTCACGATGAGAAGGTGTGTGTCGCGATCAATAACCACGACACCTACGTCCAAGGTCAAGGTCACTGTTGAAGGTCAAAGGTCAAAACCTATTGAAATTCCCTTCCTCTCTATGTCTTCTACACCGAATGCATGGATTATCAAATGGCTTGGCACAAATGTTTCTCATGATGAGAAGGTGTGTCCCGATCAATAACCACGCACCTACGTTCAAGGTCAAGGTCACAGTTGAAGGTCAAAGGTCAAACCTATTGAAATTCCCTTCTGCTCTATATCTTCTACACTGATGCATGGATTATCAAATTGCTAACCACGCACCTACGTCCAAGGTCACAGTTGAAGGTCAAAGGTCAAACCTATTGAAATTCCCTTCCGCTCTATATCTTCTACACCGATGCATGGATTATCAAATGGCTTGGCACAGATGTTTCTCATGATGAGAAGGTGTGTCACAATCAATAACCACGCACCTACGTCCAAGGTCAAGGTCACAGTTGAAGGTCAAAGGTCAAACCTATTGAAATTCCCTTCCGCTCTATATCTTCTACAACCGATGCATGGATTATCAAATGCCTTGGCACAAATGTTTCTCAGGATGAGAAGGTGTGTCTCGATCAATAACCACGCACCTACGTCCAAGGTCAAGGTCATAGTTGAAGGTCAAAGGTCAAACCTATTGAAATTCCCTTCCGCTCTATATCTTCTACACCGATGCATGGATTATCACACTATGCCCAGGGTCAAGGTCACAGACTTGATGCGTTTAAAACCTTAACGATCGGCTAAATGGCTTATGATAAAAAATGCCTCGTTTTCTTTGGCTGCCAGTGGGGGTATTCGTGTGCCGACAGGCCACATTTCTAGTTTCCCTTGGTTAATGTTTTTAGTCAACCTTGGTTAAGGTTTTTATGTAGGCCGCAGCTAGCCACCTTCTTTGTCAAGCTATGTGTACATCGACAACCCTCGTAGTCGAGCTATGCTGTTCTCCTACAGCTCTTGTTTGTAATTGCGGCAACCAATTTAGCTTTAGCGCGGAATATTGCCGCAATCTCTCGCAAAACGTCCCATGACCGTTTGCGGCATAACGAGAAACTCCGCAAATTTTACGTGGTCGTTTCGCGGCGATCCTCGGCAAAACTCAGCAAAACTTTCCCGTGTGTACAACGTACATGTACATGCTATCGCACCTTTACCGCCGCGTTTTGCGGCAAAATGGACACAGTAAAATGCGGCAAAACTCGGCAATTCACTCTGAAAATGTGTACATTGTTTGATTGAATGAAGTCAGTTTTACCCTTGTAGACATGCATTTCGCATGGATCGATTTGGTATATCTGTCAATAAATCATGTTCGAACATCCATAGCCATACCGATATTGATCATGTAAGATGTAGATATCAAACAGGCATATTCAGAATATTGATCATGTAGGATGTAGATATGAAACAGGCATATTCAGATTTTCACGGTGTGTAATCGATCGTATTTCCTCGCCACCATATAAAACCCGACTCGAGAAACACAAATTAAGTTGTTATTTCTGAATTTGTCAATCGTTTGCACGGTCTAAGAAATCAAACAAATGTGAAAACAATTTTGTTTTTACAAAATATTAGACTTGTCTAAGGAGACGATTCTTATGTGTTGCCAAAACATGTTTTATTAAGTCATCGGACAAATGTGAAAAGAAAACCTGAATATGTTGTTATTTCTTTACAAAAACATATTTTGACAAAATATGAGAATTATCTTACTTAGGAGACGATTCTCATGTGCTGCAAAATCTTGCTTTTATCAAGAAATCAAACAAATGTGAAACTGCACCAGCTGCATGCGTCAATTCAATGACGTGAGCGACTACATAGCGTGGTTTTGGTATGTTCGTTTCCGCCAAGTTCTAAAGGTCAGTTACACTTTGCACGTGAAAATGGATTACCGACTGATGATTGTAAACACCATCAGGTGTGCAGCTAGACCGAAAATGATATGTCGCAAATGTGCTACAGTCGAACCTCTCTAAACCGAACACAGTTGTGCTTAATTTTGACATAGTTCGTGTCCATTTATCTCCGATTATAATTTCTGTTCATGAACACAAAGCACCCACGCGTGTCTTGAAGTAGTTATATACATGGTTCACAGTGGAGCCTCTCTAAACCGGACGTCCTGGGATGTGCCCCAGGGTGTCCGGTTTAGAGAGGTTGCACTGTAGTTGTGGATGGGTGGGTATGGCGGTATATTTTTTATGCCACCGGGTTTCGAAGAAACGGGTGGCATATAGTGTTTGGACCGTCCGTCTGTCTGTCCGTCTGTCCGTCCGTCACACTTTTCGGTTAACCAATTTGTCACAGTTTCTCAAATATGCTGCAGGTGGCATCCGCATTCGACAGACGCATTTCTTGTTTAAAATGTAAGTACATGTATATGTATTAATACCTTTAATAAATTAGCTTTTGTACCAACATTAATACTAGACATTATGCACTGTAGTTGTGATGGGTGGGTACGGCGGTATAATTTTTTTAGCTCACCTGAGCGAAGCTATTGTTACCGCAATGTGTCCTTCGTCCGTCGTCGTCCGTGAACATTTTCAAACGTCTTCTCCTCGGTAACCATTGGGCCTATCGGATCTGCTTCACATTTCACACACGCATTGCTCCAATGGTCCTCTACCGCCCTGTGACAAATCCACATTCGTCCTGCCCCCGCTAAGCCCAGGGTCAAGGTCACAGACTTGGTGCGTTCGAAACCTTAACGCTGGGTAAATGCCTTATAATTTCTGTTTCCTTGCTCGGATCTGCTTGACATTTCTTTCACACACGCATTGCTCCAATGGTCCTCTACCGCCCTGTGACAAATCCACATTCGTCCCGCCCCCGCTAAGCCCAGGGTCAAGGTCACAGACTTGCTGCGTTCGAAACCTTAACGCTGGGTAAATGCCTTATAATTTCTGTTTTTTCCTTGCTCCGATCTGCTTCACATTTACACACACGCATTGCTCCAATGGTCCTCTACGGCCATGTGACAAATTCACAGTCGTCCCGCCCCCGCTAAGCCCAGGGTCAAGGTCACACACTTGGTGCGTTCGAAACCTTAACGCTCGGTAAATGCCTTATAATTTCTGTTTCCTTGCTCCGATCTGCTTCACATTTCACACACGCATTGCTCCAATGGTCCTCTACCGCCTTGTGACAAATCCACATTCGTCCCGCCCCCGCTAAGCACAGGGTCAAGGTCACAGACTTGGTGCGTTCGAAACCTTAATGCTGGGTAAATGCCTTATAATTTCTGTTTCCTTGGTCCGATCTGCTTCACATTTCACACGCATTGCTCCATGGTCCTCCTTTACCGCCCTGTGGACAAATCCACATTCGTCCCGCCTCCGCTAAGCGCCCAGGGTCAAGGTTACAGACTTGGTGCGTTCGAAAACCTTAACGCTGGGTAAATGCCTTATTATGCCCCCGCCACCGAATGGTGAGGGGGGCATATAGTGTTACCGGCGTCCGTACGTACGTACGTCCCAAAACCCGAAACCTTAACGCTGGGGTAAATGGCTTATAATTTCTGTTTCCTTTCACAGAACACCTTGTTATTTCATACATGCATTCCTCAGATGACCCTCTATCATGCTGTAGCAAATCCATGACCCACCACCCAGCCTTTACCCCAAGGTCAAGGTCACAAACTTTTGCACATTCATAAACTTAACGTTGGGTAAATGTCTTATAACTTCTGTTTCCTTTCACGGAACACCTTGTTATTTCATACATGCATTCCTCAGATGACCCTCTATCATGGTGTAACAAATCCATGACCCACCACCTATCCCTTACCCCAAGGTCAAGGTCACAAACTTGGCACATTCATAAACTTAACGTTGGGTAAATGTCTTATAACTTCTGTTTCCTTTCATGGAACACCTTGTTATTTCATACATGCATTCCTCAGATGACCCTCTATCATGCTGTAGCAAATCCATGACCCAACACCCAGCCCTTACCCCAAGGTCAAGGTCACAAACTTGTCACATTCATTATGCCCCCGCCACCGAATGGTGAGGGGGGCATATAGTGTTACCGGCGTCCGTACGTACGTACGTACGTAACGTACGTATGAAACCTTAACGCTCGGGTAAATGGCTTATAATTTCTGTTTCCTTGCTCGGATCTGCTTCACATTTCACACACGCATTGCTCCAATGTTCCTCTACCGCCCTGTGACAAATCCACATTCGTCCCGCCCCCGCTAAGCCCAGGGTCTTTGTCACAGACTTGGTACGTATGAAACCTTAACGCTGGGTAAATGCCTTATAATTTCTGTTTCCTTGCTCGGATCTGCTTCACTTTTTCACAAAACACGCATTGCTCCAATGGTCCTCTGCCACCCTGTGACAAATCCACATTCGTTACCACCCCCCGCTAAGCCCAGGGTCAAGGTCACAGACTTGGTGCGTTCAAAACCTAACGCTGGGTAAATGCCTTATAATTTCTGTTTCCTTGCTCGGATCTGCTTCACATTTCACACATGCATTGCTCCAATGGTCCTCTGTCACCCTGTGACAAATCCACATTCGTGCCGCCTCCGCCAAGCCCAGGGTCAAGGTCACAGACTTGGTGCGTTCGAAACCTTAACGCTGGGTAAATGCCTTATAATTTCTGTTTCCTTGCTCGGATCTGCTTCACATTTCACACACACATTGCACCGATGGTCCTCTTGCCACCCTGTGACAAATCCACATTCGTGCCGCCTCCGCCAAGCCCAGGGTCAAGGTCACAGACTTGGTGCGTTCGAAACCTTAACGCTGGGTAAATGCCTTATAATTTCTGTTTCCTTGCTCGGATCTGCTTCACATTTCACACACACATTGCACCGATGGTCCTCTGCCACCCTGTGACAAATCCACATTCGTGCCGCCTCCGCCAAGCCCAGGGTCAAGGTCACAGACTTGGTGCGTTCGAAACCTTAACGCTGGGTAAATGCCTTATAATTTCTGTTTCGTTGCTCGAATATGGTTCACATTGCACACACGCATTGCTCCAATGTTCCTCTACCGCCCTGTGACAAATCCACATTCGTCCCGCCCCCGCTAAGCCCAGGGTCTTTGTCACAGACTTGGTACGTATGAAACCTTAACGCTGGGTAAATGCCTTATAATTTCTGTTTCCTTGCTCGGATCTGCTTCACTTTTCACACACGCATTGCTCCAATGGTCCTCTGCCACCCTGTGACAAATCCACATTCGTACCACCCCCGCTAAGCCCAGGGTCAAGGTCACAGACTTGGTGCGTTCAAAACCTTAACGCTGGGTAAATGCCTTATAATTTCTGTTTCCTTGCTCGGATCTGCTTCACATTTCACACATGCATTGCTCCAATGGTCCTCTGTCACCCTGTGACAAATCCACATTCGTGCCGCCTCCGCCAAGCCCAGGGTCAAGGTCACAGACTTGGTGCGTTCGAAACCTTAACGCTGGGTAAATGCCTTATAATTTCTGTTTCCTTGCTCGGATCTGCTTCACATTTCACACACACATTGCACCGATGGTCCTCTGCCACCCTGTGACAAATCCACATTCGTGCCGCCCCCACTAAGCCCTGGGTCAAGGTCACAGACTTGGTACGTTCGAAACCTTAACGCTGGGTAAATGCCTTATAATTTCTGTTTCGTTGCTCGAATATGGTTCACATTGCACACACGCATTGCTCCAATGGTCCTCTGCCACCCTGTGACAAATCCATATTCTGCCGCTCCGCCAGCAAATCCATTCGCCGGGCCTCCGCCAAGCAGGTCAAGGTCAGACTTGGTGCATTTTGAAACCTTAACGCTGGGTAAATGCCATATAAATTTCTGTTTCCTTGCTCGGATAATGCTTCACATTTCACACACGCATTGCTCCGATGGTCCTCTGCCATCCTGTGACAAATCCACGTTCGTACCACCCCCACTAAGCCCTGGGTCAAGGTCACAGACATTGGTGCATTCGAAACCTTAACACTGGTAAATGCCATTAATAATATGTCCTTGCTCGGATCTGCTTCACATTTCACACACGCATTGCTCCGATGGTCCTCTGCCTCCCTGTGACAAATCCACATTCGTGCCACCCCCACTAAGCCCTGGGTCAAGGTCACAGACTTGGTGCGTTCGAAACCTGAACGCTGGGTAAATGCCCCACATTCAAATATGCCTTGTTTTCTTTGGCTGCCAGCGGGGGCATTCGTGTGCCGACAGGCCACATTTCTAGTAATTTCTGTTTCCTTGCTCCGATCTGCTTCACATTTCACACACGCATTGCTCCAATGGTCCTCTACCGCCCTGTGACAAATTCACATTCGTCTCGCCCCCGCTAAGCCCAGGGTCAAGGTCACAGACTTGGTGCGTTCGAAACCTTAACGCTGGGTAAATGCCTTATAATTTCTGTTTCCTTGCTCCGATTTGCTTCACATTTCACACACGCATTGCTCCAATGGTCCTCTGCCACCCTGTGACAAATCCACATTCATGCCGCCCCCGCTAAGCCCAGGGTCAAGGTCACAGACTTGGTGCATTTCAAACCTTAACGCTCGGGTAAATGACTTATAATTTCTGTTTCCTTGGTCGGATCTGCTTCACATTTCACACACGCATTGCTCCAATGGTCCTCTAGCGCCCTGTGACAAATCCACATACGTCCCGCCCCCACTAAGCCCAGGGTCAAGGTCACAGACTTGGTGCGTTCGAAACCTTAACGCTCGGGTAAATGGCCTATAATTGTATCCCCCGGACTCCGTCGGGGGATACTATGGATTTGACAGCGCGCCGCGTCTGCGTCCGCCGCAGACACTTCTTGTCCGAGCATAACTCGAACACCCTTTGGTTTGGAATATTTTCATGAAACTTCACACATGCATAGACCACGACCCGAAGGTGTCGCGCACAAGAATGACAACTCTTGCATAGCTAATTTTTAGTTATCTCCCTTTTTTGTTTCTCGCACTGATTTCGTGTCCGGAGCATAACTCCACCACCACTTTGGAATATTTTCATGAAACTTCACACATGCATAGACCACGACCCGAAGGTGTGTCGCGCACAAGAATGACAACTCTTGCATAGCTAATGTTTAGTTATCTCCCTTTTTTGTTTCGCGCACTGATTGACCATAACTCGACCACCCTTTGGAATATTTTATGAAACTTAACACATTCAATTAGACCACGAACCGAAGGTGTGTCGTGCACAAGAATGACAACTCTGCATAGCTAATTTTTTATTTTTTAGTTATCTCCCTTTTTTGTTTTCGCGCACTGATTTCCTGTCCGGAGCATAACTCGACCACCCTTTGGAATATTTTCATGAAACTTCACACATGCATAGACCACGACCCGGAGGTGTGTCGCGCACGCACAAGAATGACAACTCTTGCATAGCTAATGTTTTAGTTATCTCCCTTTTTTGTTTCGCGCACTGATTGACCATAACTCGACCACCCTTTGGAATATTTTTATGAAACTTAACACATTCAATTAGACCACGAACCGAAGGTGTGTCGTGCACAAGAATGACAACTCTTGCATAGCTAATTTTTTAGTTATCTCCCTTTTTTGTTTTCGCGCACTGATTTCCTGTCCGGAGCATAACTCGACCACCCTTTGGAATATTTTCATGAAACTTCACACATGCATAGACCACGACCCTGAGGTGTGTCGCGCACAAGAATGACAATTCTTGCATAGCTAATTTTTTGAGTTATCTCCCTTTTTTGTTTTGCGCACTCTACAAACTGACAATAATGCATGAAGACCCGTTTTCTCGTCTGCTCTGTACACCATTTTCTCTTGTGCTCTGTACACCTTACCTGTAGAGAGAACAATAGAGACTGGGAGAACCATGTGCTAGCATGGGCTAGCATGTGCAAATGTCCATTGTCTTGACCACTGTTGACCACAGGTAATTTATACAGGTAAATTATTACATTGGATATTACATTTCCGTAAACTGTGTTGAAAATATGTGGCATTATGTGGACCTGTGCAGATATATGTAGATAAAATAATAGAACTATTACAAAAAAATTCTGGGCTCCAGTAGCAAGCATTATTTTTATTTTTTAAACTTTTTTTTTTTTCCATTTTTTTTTTTTCCATTTTTTTTTTTCATTTTTAGCCAGGTTTTTTAGAGAAAAAAATCCAGGCTATTGGATTGGCTAAAGCCGGGCAGGCGGGGGGCGGGTGGGGCGGGGCGCGGGCGGGCGGCGGGCGGCGTCCACAATCAATGTTAAGTTTTCGTGTTTGAGTCCCATTTTTCTTTGTTACTGTACCACCTAGGACCACCAAACTTTCACAGCTTCATAATCAAGGGTGCCCACCACATATCACTATCCAACATGTTACTTTTTTTTTTTTTTTTTAACTTGACCCATTTTTTCCGCGTAGTCGACTTAGCCATTTTCAATGTTAAGTTTTCGCGTTTACAATGTTAAGTTTTCGTGTTTAACGTCCATTTCTTTGGTACTGTACCACCTAGGACCACCAAACTTTCAACACTTCATAAATCAAGGGGTACCCTCCACATATCACTATCCAACATGTTACTTTTTTTTTAACTTCACCCATTTTTTTCCCTTTTTTCCGCGCAGAATCGACTTAGACCATTTTGAATGTTAAGTTTTCGCGTTTACAATGTTAAGTTTTCGTGTTTAAGTCCATTTCTTTTGGTTACTGTACCACCTAGGACCACCAAACTTTCACAGCTTCATAACCAAGGGGTGCCTACCACATACAACTATCCAACATGTGACCATTTTTTTACCTTCACCTATTATTTCTACGTAATTAGACTTAGCATTTTCAACGTTAACTTTTTAACGTACGTCTGGTTAGAGTTTTTTGGTTAAAACTTTTTCGTTATACTATATCTCTGCAACTGCTTCGCCCATTACCTTTGAAAACTTCACATGGGTGTTTATCATCATCCATATTTTCATTCTAACCCCCAACCGTGCGGCCCCTGTCCCAATGTCAAGGTCAAATTACTTTGAATTTTTTTGTTAAAGTTTTAAATTTTTTCGTGTACTATATCTCTGCAACTGCTTCACAATACCTTGATACTTCACATGGGTGTTTTTATCATCATGTCACACCTGCTTGCGGAAAGTGCGATATCGTCGGCATTTTAGCATACATCCGTCCGTTCGTCCGTGTGTCCGGTTAAAGTTTTTTGGTTAAAGTTTTTCCATCTACTATATCTATTTTTTTAGTGTCCATGCTTCGCCCCAAGGCGCGACATGCAGGCCACAGCCATCTAGTCTACAAAAGTGGGTATAAATTATGTTATCTAAGTGTCTATGCTTGGAAAAAACTGGCCTTCGTGGCTTTGCCTCGTTTCTTGTTTTTTTTCAAATATTTTTCAATTTTTAGCCAGGTTTTTTGGAAAATAAAAAAAATCCAGGCTATTGGAATTGGCGAAAAGCTTTGGGCGGGCGGCTCGGAGCGGTCCGGCGGGCGGGCTGGCGGCGGGCGGCGTCCACAATCAATGTTAAGTTTTCGTTGTGTTTGAGTCCATTTCTTTGTTACTGTAACCACCTAGGACCACCAAACTTTCACAGCTTCATAATCAAGGGGTGCCCACCACATATCACTATCCAACATGTTTCTTTTTTTTTTTTAACTTGACCCCTCTTTTTATTTTTTTCCGCGTAGTCGACTTAGCCATTTTTCCAATGTTAAGTTTTCGCGTTTACAATGTTAAGTTTTCGTGTTTAAGTCCATTTCTTTGGTACTGTACCACCTAGGACCACCAAACTTTCACAGCTTCATAATCAAGGGGTACCCCACCACATATCACTATCCAACATGTTACTTTTTTTTTTTTTTTTTTTTAACTTCACCCATTTTTTCGCGCAGTCGACTTAGCCATTTTTAATTTTGAATGTTAAGTTTTCGCGTTTACAATGTTAAGTTTTCGTGTTTAAGTCCACCATTTCTTTGGTACTAGTACCACCTAGGACCACCAAACTTTGCACAGCATTACATTACCAAGGGGTGCCTACCACATACACTATCCAACGATGTGACCATTTTTTACCTTCACCTATTATTTCTGAACGTAACCTTGACTTAGCCATTTTCAACGTTAACTTTTTTTAACGTACGTCTGGTTAGAGTTTTTTTGTTTAAAACTTTTTCGTTAATACTATATCTCTGCTAACTGCGTTCGCCATATCCTTGAAACTTCACCATGTCCTTTATCATCATCCTATTTTTCATTCTAACCCCACCCCCAACCAAAGATGCGCCCCTGTGCCCAATGTCAAGGTCAACAAATTACGAAAAAAAATTTTTTTGAATTTTTTTGTTAAAGTTTTTTCGGGCTGTACTACTATCTCTGCAACTGCCTTCAAATTTCACCCGAATACCTGATACTTCACATGGGTGTTTATCATCATTGTCACACCTGCTTGCGGAAGTGCGATATCGTGCGGCATTCTTTTAGCATACATCCGTCCGTTCGTCCGTGGTGGTAAACCGGTTAAAGTTTTTTGCGGTTAAAGTTTTTTCCATCTACTTATAACATATCTATTTTTTTTAGTGTCCTTTATGCTTCGCAACCCCAAGGCGCGACATTGCAGGCCACAGCCATCTAGTCTACAAAAAGTTGGTGGTGATAATTATGTTATCTAAGTGTCTATGCTTGGAAAAAAACCTGGCCTTCGTGGCTGTTTGCCTCGTTTCATGATTTTTTTTTTTTCAAATTATTTTTCAATTTTTAGCAGGTTTTTTGGAAAAAAATCCAGCTATTGGATTGGCGAAAAGCCGGCGGTGGGCGTGTCGGGCGCGGTCGGTCCGGTGGCGGGCGGGCGTGCGGCGGGCGGCGTCCACAATCAATGTTAAGTTTTCGTGTTTGAGTCCATTTCTTTGTTACTGTACCCACCTAGGACCACCAAACTTTCACAGCTTCATAATCAAGGGAGGGTGCCCACCACATATCACTATCCAACATGTTTCCTTTCTTTTTTTTTAACTTGACCCATTTATTTTTTTCCGCGTAGTCGACTTAGCCATTTTCAATGTTAAGTTTTCGCGTTTACAATGTTAAGTTTTCGTGTTTAAGTCCATTTCTTTCGGTACTATTGTACCACCTAGGACCACCAAACTTTCACAGCTTCATATCAAGGGGTACCCACCACATATCACTATCCAACATGTTACTTTTTTTTTTAACTTGTTCACCCATTTATTTTTTCCGCAAAGCAGTCGACTTAGCCATTTTGAATGTTTAAGTTTTTCCGCGTTTACAATGTTAAGTTTTCGTGTTTAAGTCCATTTCTTTGGTACTGTACCACCTAGGACCACCAAACTTTCACAGCTTCATAACCAAGGGTGCCTACCACATACAACTATCCAACATGTGACCATTTTTTTTACCTTCACTATTATTTCTACGTAATTGACTTAGCCATTTTCAACGTTAACTTTTTAACGTACGTCTGGTTAGAGTTTTTTGGTTAAAACTTTTTCGTTATACTATATCTCTGCAACTGCTTCGCCCATTACCTTGAAACTTCACATGGGTGTTTATCATCATCCATATTTTCATTCTCACCCCCCAACCAAGTGCGGCCCCTGTGCCCAATGTCAAGGTCAAATTACTTTGAATTTTTTCTGTTTTTTTAAAGTTTTAATTTTTTTCGTGTACTATACTCTGCAACTGCTTCAAAACACCCAATACCTTGATACTTCACATGGGTGTTTTGTCGCACCTGCTTGCGGAAAGCGATTCCTGTGCCCAATGTCAAGGTCAAATTACTTTGAATTGTTTTTGTTAAAAAAGTTTTTTTCGTGTACTATATCTCTGCAACTGCTTCACCCAATACCTTCATACTTCACATGGGTGTTTATCATCATTGTCGCACCTGCTTGCGGAAAGCACGATCCTGTGCCCAATGTCAAGGTCAAATTACTTTGAATTTTTTTGTTAAAGTTTTTTCGTGTACTATAACTCTGCAACTGCTTCACCCAATACCTTGATACTTCACATGGGTGTTTCATCATTGTCGCACCTGCTTGCGGAATAGCGTCGATCCTGTGCCCAATGTCAAGGTCAAATTACTTTGAATTTTTTTTGTTAAAGTTTTTTCGTGTACTATATCTCTGCAACTGCTTCACCCAATACCTTGATACTTCACATGGGTGTTTATCATCATTGTCGCACCTGCTTGCGGAAAGCGCGATCCCTGTGCCCTATGTCAAGTTCAAATTACTTTGATTTTTTTTGTTAAAGTTTTTTTCGTGTACTATATCTCTGCAACTGCTTCACCCAATACCTTGATACTTCACATGGGTGTTTATCAATCATTGTCACACCTGCTTGCGGAAAGCGCGATATCGTCAGCATTTTGGTATACGTCCGTCCGTGTCGTCCGTGTGTCCGGTTAAAGTTTTTTGGTTAAAGTTTTTCCATCTACTATATCTATTTTTTTAGTGTCCATGCCTCGCCTCGAAGGCGGCGACATGCAGGCCACGGCCATCTAGTCTACAAAAAGTGGGTATAATTATGTTTATCCAAGTGTCTATGCTTGGAAAAAAACCTGGCCTTCGTGGCTTTGCCTCGTTTCTTGTTGTCTAGTAGCATAAGGTCGTAAGTGCTATACAGACTATTCACCTGTGCATGTGCTAGCATGTGCAACTGACCACTGACCACTTACAGGCCGTTAAATATAAGCAAAAAAAACAACAAAAAAACTTACAGGTAATTTATACAGGTAAATGATTATATTACATTTCGTAAACTGTGTTGAAAATATTGTGGCAATATGTGGACCTGTGTATATATGATATGTAGATAAATATAGGACTATTAAAAGAAACATTCTGGGCTCCAGTAGGGAGCATTATTCTTTTATTTTTTTTTAATTTAATTTTTTTTTCCATTTTTTTTTTTGCATTGCATTCAATTTTTTCAATTTTTTAACTGACCACTAACTTATTACAGGTAATTTATACAGGTACATTATTACATTTCCGTAAACTGTGTTGACAATATTGTGGCAGTATGTGGACCTGTGCAGATATATGAGATAAATATAGGACTATTAACAAAAATTCTGGGCTCCAGTAGCGAGCATTATTATTTTATTTTTTTTTGTATATTACATTTCTGTAAACTGTGTTGAAAATATTGTGGCATTATGTGGACCTGTGCAGACATACGTAGATAAATATAGGACTGTTAAAAAAAAATTCTGGGCTCCAGTAGCAAGCATTATTATGCCCCCGCCACCGAATGGTGAGGGGGGCATATAGTGTTACCGGCGTCCGTACGTACGTACGTACGTACGTACGTCCCGAAACCTTAACGCTGGGTAAATGGCTTATAATTTCTGTTTCCTTGCTCGGATCTGCTTCACATTTCATTTCACACACGCATTGCTCCAATGGTCCTCTACCGCCCTGTGACAAATGCACATTCGTCCCGCCCCCTCTAAGCCCAGGGTCAAGGTCACAGACTTGGTGCGTTCGAAACCTTAACGCTGGATAAATGGCTTATAATTTCTGTTTCCTTGCTCGGATCTGCTTCACATTTCACACACACATTGCTCCAATGGTCTCTACCGCCCTGTGACAAATCCACATTCGTCCCGCCCCTGCTAAGCCAGGGTCAAGGTCCACAGACTTGGTGCTTTCGAAACCTTAACGCTGGGTAAATGGCTTATAATTTCTGTTTCCTTCCTCGGATCTGCTTCACATTTCACACACGCATTGCTCCAATGGTCCTCTACCGCCCTGTGACAAATCCACATTCGTCCCACCCCCGCTAAGCCAGGGTCAACGGTCACAGACTTGGTGCTTTCGAAACCTTAACGCCCTGGGTAAATGGCTTATAATTTCTGTTTTCCTTGCTCGAGATTTGCTTCACATTTCACACATGCATTGCTCCAATGGTCCTCTACCGCCCTGTGACAAATCCACATTCGTCCCGCCCCCCGCTAAGCCCAGGGTCAAGGTCACAGACTTGGTGCTTTCGAAACCTTAACGCTGGGTAAATGCTAGCTTATTTTCTGAATTTCCATCTTTGCCTTGCTCGGATCTGCGGTTCACATTTCACACATGCATGCTCACCAATGGTCCTCTACCGCCCTGTGACTTCAAATCCACATTCGTCCCGCCCCCCCAGATAAGCACAGGTCAAAAGGTCACAGACTTGGTTGCTTTCGAACCTTAACGTCTGGGTAAATGGCTTATTTAATTTCTGTGTTTTCCTTGCCTCGGATCTGCTTCACATTTCACACACGCATTGCTCCATGGTCCTCTACCGCCCTGATCCGGACAAATCCACATTCGTCCCGCCCCCGCTAAGCCCAGGGTCAAGGTCACAGACTTGGTGCTTTTCGAAACCTTAACGCTGGGTAAATGGCTTATAATTTCTGTGTTCTTGCTCGGATCTGCTTCACATTTCACACACGCATTGCTCCAATGGTCCTCTACCGCCCTGTGACAAATCCACATTCGTCCCGCCCCCGCTAAGCCCACCAGGGTCAAGGTCACAGACTTGGTGCGTTCGAAACCTTAACGCTGGGTAAATGGCTTATAATTTCTGTTTCCTTGCTCGGATTGCTGGTTCACATTTCACACATGCATTGCTCCAATGGTCCTCTACCGCCCTGTGACAAACTCCACATTCGTCCCGCCCCCGCAATAAGCCCAGGGTCAAACAAAGGTCAACAGACTTGGTGCTTTCGAAACCTTTAAGCGCTGGGTAAATGGCTTTATAATTTTCCTCTTCACCTTGCTCGGATCTGCTTCACATGTTCACATTTCACCATGCATTGATCCAATGGTCCTCTACCGCCCTGTGACAAATCCACATTCGTCCTGCCCCCCGATAATGCACAGGGTCAAGGTCACAGACTTGGTGCTTTCGAAACCTTAACGCTGGGTAAAATGGCTTATTTTAATTTCTGTTTCCTTGCTCGGAATCTGCTTCACATTTTTCACACACGCATTGCTCCAATGGTCCTTCTAACCGCCCTGTGACAAAATCCACATTCGTTCCCGCCCCGCTAAGCCCAGGGTCAAGGTCACAGACTTGGTGCTTTCGAAACCTTAACGCTGGGTAAATGGCTTATAATTTCTGTTTCCTTGCTCGGATCTGCTTCACATTTCACACACGCATTGCTCCAATGGTCCTCTACCGCCCTGTGACAAATCCACATTCGTCCCGCCCCCGCTAAAGCCCAGGGTCAAGGTCACAGACTTGGTGCTTTCGAAAACCTTAACGCTGGGTAATGGCTTGTAATCAAATATGCCTCGTTTTCTTTGGCTGCCAGCGGGGGCATTCGTGTGCCGACAGGCCACATTTCTAGTAATTTCTGTTGTCTTTCACGGATCATCTTCATACTTCATATACGTATTGCTCTAATGGTCCTCTACCGCCCTGTGCCAAATCCACGTTCGTCCTGCCCCCGCCGAGCCCAGGGTCAAGGTCACATACTTGGTGCTTCAAAAACTTTAATGCTCGGGTAAATATCTTATAATTTCTGTTTCTTTCACGGATCAGCTTCATATTTCATATACACATTGCTCTGATGATCCTCTACTATCCTGTGCCAAATCCTTGTAAATCCACATTCGTTCTGCCCCCACCGCCAAGCCCAGGGTCAAGGTCACATACTTAGTGCTTCAAAAACTTTAACGCTCAGGTAAATATCTTATAATTTCTGTTGTCTTTCAAGATCATCTTCATACTTCATATATGCATTGCTGTAATGGTCCTCTACCGCCCTGTGCCAAATCCACGTTCGTCCTGCCCCTGCCGAGCCCAGGGTCAAGGTCACATACTTGGTGCTTCAAAAACTTTAACGCTCTGGTAAATATCTTATAATTTCTGTTTGCTTTCACCGATCCGATCACTTCATATTTCATATACACATTGCTCTAATGGTCCTCTACTGTCCTGTGCCAAATCCACGTTCGTCCTTCCCCTGCCAAGCCCAGGGTCAAGGTCACATACTTAGTGCTTCAAAAACTTTAACGCTCAGGTAAATATCTTATAATTTCTGTTTTCTTTCACGGATCAACTTCATCCACGTTTCTCCTGCGCCAAGCCCAGGGTCAAGGTCACATTCTTGGTTCTTCAAAAACTTTAACGCTCGGGTAAATATCTTATAATTTCTGTTCCCTTCCACGGATCAGCTTCATACTTCATATACGCATTGCTATAATGGTCCTCTACCGCCCTGTGCCAAATCCACATTCGTCCTGCCCCCGCCAAGCCCAGGGTCAAGGTCACATACTTGGTGCTTCAAAAACTTTAACCCTCAGGTAAAAAAAAAATTGACTTGGAATTTGGCCTGAATTTGGCCTCATTTATTATCAAAGCGATATGTGGGGCATCCGTGTTCTATGAACACATTTTCTAGTTATTTTTAATTTTTAAACTTTTTTTTTCCATTTTATTTTTCTTTTTTTTTTTCAAATTCTTTTTCAATTTTTGTCTAGTAGCATAAGGTCGTAAGTGCTATATACAGACTATTATCATATAATAAAACAATTATTGACTAGTGAGCCATAGAATATAATCTGATATTCTATGGCTCACTAGTCAATAATTGTATAATATGTTCGGGCCAGTGAAAATTGCTTTCGGGCCCAGGCTCGAGGTCAAGGCGGGACAAGGCGAGGCATCTGATTCCGCGGAATTCTTGTTTACTTATCTCCCTTTGTTGTTTCGTGCTCTGATTTTGTATCCAGAGCATAACTCGAACACCCTTTGGAATATTTTTTATGCCCTACCACGATAGTGGAGGGGGCATTTAGTGTTACCCTTGTCCGTCCGTCCGTAACCGTCCGTCCGTCCGCACACACGAATGGGTACTTGTTGTAAGCGTACGGGGATCTTATTGGGTAGGGTTAGGATAGTGTTGGGTACTCTTGTTGGGTATTTGTATACAGTAAAAACCCAACAAGTATTCATTCGTAGGAACGTGCGTCCCGTCCGTCTGTCCGTCCGTCCGTCACAAAACTTTAACACTCGGGTAAATGTCTCATAATTTCTTCATCCTTCGACCGATCTGCTTCATATTTCATATACACATTGCTCTGATGGTTCACTACCGCTCTGTGCCAAATCCTGTGTTCGTCCTGCCCCCGCCAAGCCCAGGGTCAAGGTCACATATTTGGTGCTTCAAAAACTTTAACGCTCGGGTTAATATCTTATAATTTCTGTTTTCTTTCACGGATCAGCTTCATATTTCATATACACATTGCTCTAATGGTCCTCTACCGCCCTGTGCCAAATCCACGTTCGTCCTGCCCCCGCCAAGCCCAGGGTCAAGGTTACATACTTGGTGCTTCAAAAACTTTAACGCTCGGGTAAATATCTTATAATTTCTGTTTTCTTTCACGGATCAGCTTCATATTTCATATACGCATTGCTCTAATGGTCCTCTACCGTCCTGTGCCAAATCCACGTTCGTTCTGCCCCCGCTAAGCCCAGGGTCAAGGTCACATACTTAGTGCTTCAAAAACTTTAACGCTCAGGTAAATATCTTATAATTTTTCTTTCCATTCACGGATCAACTTCATATTTCATTTATGCGTTGCTCTAATGGTCCTCTACCGCCCTGTGCCAAATCCACGTTCGTCCCGCCCCCGCCAAGCCCAGGGTTAACATCACATACTTAGTGCTTCAAAAACTTTAACGCTCAGGTATATATCTTATAATTTCTGTTTTCTTTCACGGATCAGCTTCATATTTCATATATGCATTGCTCTAATGGTCCTCTACCGCCTTGTGCCAAATCCACGTTTGTCCTGCCCCCGCCAAGCCCAGGGTCAAGGTCACATACGTGGTGCTTCAAAAACTTTAACGCTCAGGTAAAAGAAAATTTTGACTTGGAATTTGGCCTCATTTATTATCAAAGCGATATGTGGGACATCCGTGTTCTATGAACACATTTTCTAGTTTATTAAACTTCACACATGCATAGAAGACGACACAAAGGTGTGTCGCACGTAAGAATGACAACTCTTGCGTCGTTAATTTCTTAGTTATCTTTATCTCCCTTTGTTGTTTCGTGCACTGATTTCGTGTCTGGAGCATAACTCGAACACCCTTTGGAATATTTTCATGAAACTTCACACATGCATAGACCACAACCCTAAAGGTGTGTCACGCAAGAATGACAACTCTTGCATCACTAATTTTTTAGTTATCTCCCTTTGTTTTTTCCGTCACTGATTTTGTCTCCGGAGCATAACTCGAATACCCTTTTTTCAAACTACTTGCGTATCTGGGGAGGGGGATACACATGCGCTTGTCGACAAGCGTCCATTTCTAGTTACTGTTTCCTTGCTCGGATCTGCTTTACATTTCACACACGCATTGCTCCAATGATCCTCTGCCACCCTGTGACAAATACACATTCGTCCTGCCCCCGCTAAGCCCAGGGTCAAGGTCACAGACTTGGTGCATTTCAAACCTTAACGCTCGGGTAAATGGCTTATCATTTCTGTTTCCTTGCTCGGATCTGCTTCACATTTCAAACACGCATTGCTCCAATGATCCTCTGCCACCCTGTGACAGATCTACATTTGTCCCGCCCCCGCTAAGCCCAGGGTCAAGGTCACAGACTTGGTGCATTTCAAACCTTAACGCACGGGTAAATGATTGATAATTTCTGTTTCCTTGCTCGGATCTGCTTCACATTTCACAAACGCATTGCTCGAATGGTCCGCTACCTCCCTGTGACAAATCCACATTTGTCCCACTCCCGCTAAGTCCAGGGTCAAGGTCACAGACTTGGTGCGTTCGAAACCTTAACGCTCGGGTAAATGGCTTATCATTTCTGTTTCCTTGCTCGGATCTGCTTCACATTTCAAAGACGCATTGCTCCAATGGTCCTCTACCGCCCTGTGACAAATTTACATTCGTCCCGCCCCCGCTAACCCCAGGGTCAAGGTCACAGACTTGGTTTCTTTCGAAACCTTAATGCTCGGGTAAATGGCTTGTAATTTCTGTTTCCTTGCTCGGATCTGCTTCACATTTCACACACGCATT
The DNA here is from genome assembly GCA_029237695.1 of Conchocele bisecta. Taxonomy (NCBI): domain Eukaryota; kingdom Metazoa; phylum Mollusca; class Bivalvia; order Lucinida; family Thyasiridae; genus Conchocele; species Conchocele bisecta. The sequence goes on from CM055281.1 coordinate 30,567,122, forward strand.
GCTCCAATGGTCCTCTGCCACCCTGTGACAAATCCACATTCGTCCCGCCCCCGCTAAGCCCAGGGTCAAGGTCACAGACTTGGTTTCTTTCGAAACCTTAATGCTCGGGTAAATGGCTTGTAATTTCTGTTTCCTTGCTCGGATCTGCTTCACATTTCACACACGCATTGCTCCAATGCTCCTCTACCGCCCTGTGACAAATCCATATTCGTCCCGCCCCCGCTAAGCCCAGGGTCAAGCTCACAGACTTGGTGCGTTCGAAACCTTAAGGCTCGACTAAGGAAGGAAGAAGAGCTTATGGCATACCCTCGGCGTCGTAGGCGTCCGTCTGTCTGTCCATCCGTCTGTCAGTCTGTCTTCAAAACTAATAATGGCCCATCTTTTCTGTTGTGCGTTCCAAACCTTAACGCTCACGTAAATGGGCTTATAATCAAATGTGCCTCGTTTTCTTTGGCTGCCAGCGGGGGCATTCGTGTGCCGAAAGCCCACATTTCTAGTAACTTCTGTTTCTTTACAGGCAATGCCTTGATATTTCATACATGCATTCATCTGATGATACTCTATCGTGCTATAGCAAATCCATGACCCACCACCCACCCCTTACCCCAGGGTCGGCGTCACCGTCGCGCCTTGGTTAAGGTTTTTAGTCAAGCTTGTATATGGAATACTACTGGCCCTACACCCACCATACTTGGACAACTTCATCTCCTAGTGATGTACATCAATAACCCCTGATCTATATTTGACCTTGACCTACATTTCCTCTTGAATTACTTAGTTAATTCCCCTTGGTTAAGGTTTTTAGTCAACCTTGGTTAAGGTTTTTAGTCAAGCTTGTACATGGAATACTATTGTGCATACAGACACCATACTTGGACAACCTTTTCTCATAGGGATGTACATCAATAACCCCTGATCTATATTTGACCTTGACCTACATTTCCTCTTGAATTACTTTGTTAATTCCCCTTGGTTAAGGTTTTTAGTCAAGCTTGTATATGGAATACTACTGGCCCTACATCCACCATACTTGGACAACTTCATCTCCTAGTGATGTACATCAATAACCCATGATCTATATTTGACCTTGACCTACATTTCCTCTTGAATTACTTAGTTAATTCCCCTTGGTTAAGGTTTTTAGTCAACCTTGGTTAAGGTTTTTAGTCAAGCTTGTACATGGAATACTATTGTGCATACAGACACCATACTTGGACCACCTTTTCTCATAGGGATGTAAATCAATAACCCCTGATCTACATGTATATTTGACGTTGACCTACATTTCCTCTTGAATTACTTAGTTAATTCCCCTTGGTTAAGGTTTTTAGTCAACCTTGGTTAAGGTTTTTACTCACATGGAATACTAGTGTATATACAGACACCATACTTGGACAACCTTTTCTCATAGTGATGTACATCAATAACCCCTGATCTATATTTGACCTTGACCTATCTTCCTCTTGAATTACTTACTTAATTCTCTTTGGTTAAGGTTTTTAGTCAAGCTTGTAGATGCAATACTCCTGGCCCTACACCAACCATACTTGGACAACTTCATCTCCTAGTGATGTACATCAACAACCCCTGACCTATATTTGTCCTTGACCTACATTTAACCTTGAATTACTTAGTTAATTCCCCTTGGTTAAGGTTTTTACTCAACCTTGGTTAAGGTTTTTACTCAAGCTTGTAGATGGAATACTATTGTGCATACAGACACCATACTTGGATAACTTTTTCTCATAGGGATGTACATCGATAACGCCTGACCTATAGTTTACCTTCACCTACATTTAACCTTGAATTACTTGGTTAATGTTTATAGTCAAGCTTGTATATGGAATATTCCTGGGCCTACATCAACCATATGGACAACTTCATCTCCTAGTGATGTACATAAATAATCCCTGACCTATATTTGACATTGACCTACTTTTATCATTGCATTACTTAGTTATTTCCTCTTGGTTAAGGTTTTTAGTTAAGCTTGTATATGGAATACTCCTGGGCCTGCAGCAACCATACTTGGAAAACTTCATCTCCTAGTGATGCACATCAATAACCCCTGACCTATATCTGACATTGACCTACATTTAACCTTGAATTACTTACTTAATTTCCCTTGGTTAAGGTTTTTAGTCAACCTTGGTTAAGGTTTTTATACAGGCCGCAGCCACCTTGTTTGTCAAGCTATGTGTACATCGACAACCCTCGTAATCGAGCTATGCTGTTCTCCTACAGCTCTTGTTATAACTTCTGTTTCTTTTCAGGGAACACCTTGATATTTCATACATACATTCATCTGATGATCCTCTATTGTGCTACAGCAAATCCATGACCCCCCACCCCTTTCCCCAAGGTCAAGGTCACAAACCAAGCACATTGATACATACATTCCTCATGTGAATAGCTATCATGCTGTAGAAAATCACCAACTTAGTTTGTTCATAAACTTAACTTTGTGTTAAATTTTGTTTTACTTCTGTTTTCAGGAAGCGCATTGATATTTCATACATGCATTCATCTCAATATGCTATATCATGCTATAGCAAATCCATAACCCACCTTCTACCACTGACCCCAATGTCAAGGTCCACCGCACACCCCTTAACCTAAGGTCAAGTTATTTAATATTCATGTTTTTTATACAACTGTGCCAAGTTTGAGTGAAGGCTGCCAACAGGAGAGCTTCGTTGTCTTCTGACAACTCGTGTTGTTTTAGGAGCGAGTCCAGGCCAAAGATCCATCCTATATCTACCATCTTTAAATTCTTTATATGAACGAAGGTAAAACCCCATTCAATAAAACAATAAATCATTTCCACCATCCTAATAATAAAATATTTTCTGTTTCAGGAGCGAGTGCAGGCCAAAGATGCGCCCGATGTCTACCTCACAAAGTTGCGCACGTACCTGGATCCCCGCTCCACCCGCAGTACAAAGGTAAGGGAACCAGACTACCAAAGGGGGAGAATTCATGTATTCTCTTTTAGAAAAAGTTCAATAATTCAGGATTTTCATTTGGTTTTGAAATTCAAGTGAGAAAATGGCTGATCAAGTTTAAATTTTAAGTGTGAAATTTAGTTTTCATGTTTTATATGCCAATATTGACCCTGGTGTTGAAAATTCCAAGAGGGTCAGTGAAAATTATTTTCCAAGGGTAAAATGTCCCTAATGTATCACTAATGAACACCCTGAATATATATTTTGTGGTTATGATTTAATTCAACATTCTTGCTTATTCTTATGCCGTTATAGAACGCGGGTTATAATGCTTGTACACTAGTCATGGTAATGTTACATTCTGAAGTTCAACTATTTTGGATATGGACAATTCTAAATATTCTTCTTACTTATTTCTCCACAAAAGTATATGTTGTGACCATTCATTTGAACTGTCTCGGTGAGACGGTTCAACTGATGGTCACAACACATGCTTCCGAGCAGACATTAGGAAAATAACAATTTTCTGCAAGGGAAATTTGGCTTATCATCCAGGCCCTGGATTCCAGGGCATGCATATTCCACTCGTCCGCTTGTCCTGACGAGTGGGAATGTATGCAGGATGAGTAGAAATTCTGAATTTTCTAATGTAAATTTCTTATTTTTGCCATGTAGAAGTAAGGACGAGTGACAATTGTAACATTTTTCGTGCCTGTCATCAATTGTTAATGTTTTTGTACCGCATTTTGAATATATTTGGCAAACTGGTACATAGCCTCGGCGTATAAGTTAACATATTTTTGGCATATATTGAGTAAATAAATAACAAAATAATTTATTTTAATAACGTTCAGAAATGATGTTCAATGTATGCAGTACAAATTGCTCAATATCACCACTGGTATACACGCATGTATATAACCTGGTCGAAATTTGTTCACATTTTAACTAATTGTTTCCCCTTTGATATTTAATGCTAATTGTTCTCTGCTTAAAGGTACATACATGTATGCCCCTAGAGTGTGAATTGTGGTGATAATTTCATGTATTCTCCACAAGTTTAAAAGTGAAAAAGATGAGAATGTCGGTCTGAGATGTTGATTTCCAAAGCCTTGGTTGTTTTATTGCAGTATCGTAGTTTGAAGGGTTATACGATGTTGCTCTCCGAATCACGACTATTTTATTTCCACTGGTCTATGAGCAGAGCAATCAGACAGAACTGGACTTATTTGTGGCTGTAACTGGATAATGGAGTTTGTTGCATTTGCAATCAGTGTCGACCCAGATCAGCCTGTGCATCCACACAGTCTGATCAGTGTCTCCACGGTTTGCCATTCAGTCAACATATGTTGAATATGTGTCCATCAATAAACCAATCAATCACACAAGCAGACACTTACTCAATTACTCTGTGACTGGTCTATGACCTTTGCTACAAGTGTAGACCCAGATCAGCCTGTGCATCCGCACAGTCTGATCAGGGTCTGCACCAATCAATATTTCATCAATTAAGCACCTGTTATGCTTCTAACAAACTGCATAGAGTGAGTGTTATCTGGCTGCAGAAATCCTCTAGCATATCAGGGTCAACTTTTATCGTACATCCAATAAGGCCCATTTTGTCAGATTGTCGCTCAAACTCTATCTGGACATGGGGCAATTCCATAGCTGTGATCGATTTGGAACGTCTCTGTTTCTATGCATGTTTGATTATGTTGGCTTTGGACATTTGCCCTGGCTCAAATTAAATTGATAAATGGTCTGTTTTGTATCAGAAATTATTAATTATTATTATATACAATGTAGAGGATCATACATGCGTGATGTTTTAATATGATATTTGTTATACTTGTTGTATACTGATTCAATAAGAAACGAGTCTACATGTACATGCATGCCTGGTTTGTTATGAAATCAGTCAATGAGTTAATACATGATAAATAATGATACATGTACATGTATCCAATCAACACAAATCTGCATAATCACCGCATCATACATGGAAACTGTACTGATCACCTAACATGTCTCGTTTGCATATTTATTATCCCCTCGCCGATAGGCAAGAGGGGATATAGCGTTAGTCCATGTACATGTACGTATGTAGTGTGTAAGTACTTGCATACGTCTTTTAATAACACCTTTCATTTTTCAATAACTTATATACTTCTTCACCGATTTTGATGATATTTGGCCACAATGTGTGTCTAGGGATGGTGCTTTGTTTTGCAAAGATCACTGAGGACTTATGTTCACAATTTTTTGTTTATTATCAAGGCTGCCAGTGAGGGGATCTGTTTAGTGATAACGATGCCCTTGTTACATTAGTGTAATATGATTTAATACACGCTTAAATCCAATTTGATGTGTGTAATGCTATTATTTCTAATATAACTAATTGTTTGAAATATGTTGTTTGTCAAGTTCAGATTGTTGTTTAACCATTTCATCCCCACATACAACTTGTGTAAACACTGTAGATCCAGATGAGCCGGCTCCTAACCTGCTGTCTCATCAGGATCTATAGAATTTTTCGGTATTATTAAATTCTAAAACAAATCCATAGTTTTTGACTAATGGAATATTCCAAATAATAGTCCAAAGCCAATTTTAGGTATATAGGTGTGAAAACTGGTTACCATAACCAGTAGGAATTCCAGGCTTACCTGTATTTGATATCAAATTTATCAAACCCTGCTCGGAAATGTTGGAATTCTTTTCCTAGCCTCACCCAATAGTCTGGTTTCTTCAGTCACATTTATGTTATGACCAGTGTAAGCCCTGGCTGTCCAGCATATGCATCCACACAGTCTTTACCAGGGTCGTCACAAATCTACAGACCCTTAGGCGTATGCAAACACTGTAGATGCTGATGAGACAGCTCGCTACTACGAGCTCACAGTTTCATCAGGATCTACAGTGTTTATCGGTATTATTCAATTCGAAAAAAATATGCACTTTCCCGTCTCATCAGGATCTCCAGCTGTATTGTTCAATTGAAACAAAAATCTGCATTTTCTAAAAGAAAATAGCATGCAAAAGCTAATGTTGGATATTTAGGTGTACATCCATACAGTGTGAGCAGGGTTGTCACTGTTTGCCATTTGGTTGTTGCATGAAGATAGTTGTCTGTGTTCAGCATCGTGGATAACATGTGATGCTGCAGCGGCACAGCTGTCGATCAATCAACATCACTGCCACTCGGTGATGCCAGAAAATATCATTTTGTTTGCATGGTTGCAGGACAATCATGTGGACATTATTATGCCCCCTATGCGATAGCAAGAGGGCATATTGCTTTGCTCTTGAGGTTCCGTACATACTTCCGTACGTCCGTGTACATTTACGTTGAAAAGTCGAAAAGTTTGTAAGAGTTTCTCCATCATGTAATATCTTCAATATGACTTAAAGGATTGCTTTAATATTTGGACAGTTCATTCACCTGAACATGTCTGACACACTTGCACCACCAATGACATGACCTTCACCTTTGTGCCCTTCAAAATGGTGCTGAAACACTTAGTAATTTTCTTACATCAAAAAGTTTGTAAGTGTTTCCCCATCATGTAATATCTTCAATATTACTTGAAGGATTGCTTTAATGTCTGGAAAGTTTATTCAACTGAACATGTGTGATGCAATCACACCACCAATGACATGACCTTGACCTTTGTGACCTTCAAAATGGTGCTGAAACATTTCACCATTTTCTTATGTCAAAAAGTTATAGGAAGACTTTTTTCAAATGACTTTGAAATTTGTGTAAATTTAAAGTTTTATTACTTTTTTTATACACAATCTATAGTTATAGTCCAGTATGACATGGGGGCATATCCATATTTTACAAACATAATGTCTAGTTATAATTTCCCCAAGATTATATGCCCAAATTTGTTGGCACCATGTTGTCCTCCCCCCCACCCCCCTCTACATAATTTTGTATTCCTTCTGTACATCATAGGAAGAGCACCATGACCCTCAACATTACTAGTGAAACATACACAGGGCTGTACAAATTGGCACGCCTGACGCCCGGGACAAGTCGGTTTTAATCTCGGGCAAGTGCCTCTATGCTGGAATTTAGTCCCGGGCAAGTCACTATTTTCTGTTAGAACGTCCCGCCACAAGCCCGTTTTTTGGAACCGGACTGTCATAAACTTAATCCCAAAACTGACCACTTTATCGATCGATAACGCTGCGGGCGTCCTGGCGATTCGCAGCTACTGTGTTACACAGTACCTGTGTATCGCAATAAAGTGATACAGCAATCTACAGCGACCCTGATTATTATTAATTTATCGAAGTTGAAAGTAATTAGCGAATTAGCGAAAATATTCTGCGGCGATCGATGGTTATTGATTTATTTTATGTATGTTAACGTTTTCGTCTCACTGCGTCGACAGGCCAAGAGACCTAACTTTAGAGAAATAAATGTATGTTCCTTCACGGGGTGGAAATGGAATTTAAGGTTCTTAATTTAAATTATCGTTTCTACGCGGCATATAAACGAAAAAAAGTGAAATTGAATGGGATGGACATACTATGAAGGTATGTTTGATTCCCAAGGCGATGTTTGAACCCACAACCTCCAGATTGGAAGTCGGTGTTCTAAGCCCTAGGTCACAACCCATACCTTACAAACGAAGGAAAGAAATGCTCCAAACGAGAGACAATACGTACTTAGAATAACAGCTGACGTAACGCGCGGTAAACTGAAATGGCCTACGTGACAATTGACATTTACGTTCCAACAAGATTTTCACGGTGTGTAATCGATCGTATTTCCTCGCCATCATATGAAACCCGACTCGAGAAACACAAATTAAGTTGTGGATTTCTGAATTGGTCAATTGTTTGTACAGTCTAAGAAATCAAACAAATGTGACCATTCTTTTTACAAAATATTAGAATCGTCTAAGGAGACAATTCTCATGTGTTGCCAAAACATGTTTTATTAAGACATCGGACAAATGTGAAAAGAAAACCCGAATACATTGATATTTCTTTACACAAACATATTTTGACAACATTTGAGAATCGTCTTAGGAAACGATTCTCATGTGTTGCCAAATCTTGGTTTTATCAAAAAATTCAAACAAATGTGAAATTCCACAAGCTAATGCGTAATAATTATCAATTCATCGGCTATGCGATGACGTGAGCGACTACATAGCGTGGTTTTGGTATGTTTGTTTCCACAGAATTCTAAAGGTCAGTCACACTTTGCACGTGAAACTGGATTAGCGACTGATGATTGTAAACACCATCAGGTGTGCAGCTAGACCGAAAATGATGTCGCAAATGTGCTAATTGGGGATGGGTGGGTACGGCCATATTTCTTTTTTGTTACAATCTCGCGTTTTTGCGATCTCGATCGATCTCGCCCTCCGCTTTTGGAAATACGATTTGCCCATGCATGTGTAGACAGCATGCGTGTTGGATTTGCACTCTACGTACGTACATGCATATAAAGCATGCTAGTTCGAATTGCATTCTACGTACGTACGTACGTACGTACATGTAATGTATGCGCAAAACGCAACACGCATGCATTCTACACACACATATTACAGGCCCGTAGCCAGACCTATTTGAAGGGGGGGGGGGGGGTGTCGTTTCGAAGGCCCAAGGGGCCTGAGGTATCTAGGGGGTCCGGCGGCATGCCCCCCCCCCCCCCCCCCCCCCCCCCCCCCCCCCACGCCACCCCACCCCTGAACCCCCCCCCCCCCCCCCCCCCCCCCCCCCCCCCGGGGGGAAAATTTGAAATATAGGTGGGTGGTCTGAAATGCAATTTCCTGCATTCTCCGCAACAGCCGAGCTTCTAACTGTGACCTTCCATACCCGATTTTTTTCCCTGAAAAATTGGACCTCGAGGCTGGGCCCCCCCCCCCCCGGAAGGCGACATTGTGAAAAGGCCGAGGCGAAAACGAAACATCGCGGTCTCGAAAACGGGAGATAGCCAGGCGAAAACGCGAGAATGAATACAATAGAATCTCACGTTTTCGCCTCACGATTTGGTCTCGCGTTTTCACGATCTTGTGTATAGGTCGACGATGCGATGCAGTAGTCTAACCAATAACACATATCGAAATATGTTTTTTTTTGCTCAATAAACGTGTATTGGCAGCACATGAGAATCGTCTCCTAAGACGAGTATCATTTTTTGTCAAATTATGTTTTTGTTGTCAAGAAATATAGATGTTTGTCCACATGTGTTCTATTTCTTAATAAAAACGTAAAAATGTTTTTTCAGCACATGAGAATCGTCTCCTAAGACAATGTTTACGTGTCCTATTAGGGACATGTGGCAACCTCGCGTTTTCGAGCTTTGGAGACGAAAACGCGAAATTCTATCATATTCAATCTCGCGTTTTGCAAACACGCCGCACATGCACATGATGCATGAGCAAAACTAATCCGAATTTTTCAAAAGCGAAAGGCGAGATCGCGAAAACGCGAGACGATTCTCATTATTTTAGGAAACGATTTTTATGTTTTATTATTGTCGATAAATGTGTTTTGAGTATGCAACGTTATGTCCGCGGTGGCACAGTGACAAAAGACCACAATAATAAATATGTACTATACAATGTTTATTATTATAGATATTTAATATAATATGTATATGTGCAAAGTGCTCAATTGTATTATATTTAACAACTATGATAATAGTTTTTGTTTTGGGACAGTTTCGTATAAGAAATCTTTCGAGGACATGTCACTTTTTCAAAATTACTTGCCCTGAAAATTATATTTTCCGGGACAAGTCCGGGCAAGTCACTTTTGTCAAGTCACTTGTCCGGGACAAGTGGCTAAAAAATCAATTTGTACAGCCCTGATACATGTAGCAACAAACTAAATAAATGTATGTATTGAGAATCACATGAAAATGCATAAATTAATGGTGTGTTATCCAGTATTTCTTCAATCAGTTGACCAGAATAAATTAACAGAACGACAAACTGATGCTGTTTGATCGACAGCCGTAATATTGTTGTATTGTATTTTAAGTTCTAACACCATTGCTGTAGCGATTTTGTTTTTGTTGCTAATTTTGATTTGCATTTGTTTCAATGTTGTGTGTATTGTAGGTGTCACGTAAGGTAAAGCCATATATGCATGCATATTCAGCGCTCCAGATAAGTTTTGTATCTCAAGATTGAAGAATAGTATATTGCCCCCATCTTTCGTATTTTACTTTTACAAATGTATTATTGAATTTCTTCCTTATTAAATAGGGAAAAAATTATAAAAAATAAAACAACTTTAAAAATTCACTTATTTGAGCTTTATTCTGCTAAAATAAGTGTATAATATGCCAATACGCCAATCTGGAGCTCTGTGTATTGCTTCTGAAACACATTTCAATATGGATTGGAATTGATTGGTTATCGAAAATTATTTCACGAATCTGAAAATATGTTTCCGGGTGTGACAAAACCGGGTCTATTGAGCTAGCGACCAGTGTAGACTCTGATGAGAGTCTGATCATGGTCTACATTGTTTGTTATTGTGTTAACCCTTTCAACACCACAGGCCTGTATAGTGGTATTGGCAAACAGTGTAGATCCAGATGAGCCGGCTCATGACGAGCCGTCTCATCAGGATCTGCACTTTTTGCAAGTAATTTTCATATTTTTGAGAGCAAAAACAGCCCCTGTTCATAAATGGACTGGTCTGAAAATCATTTTGTGACGATTGGATTGGTTGCAAAATTAACAAATCAAAATCCATTCCAGTTACTTAGGGGTGGAAGGGTTAATGGAATCCAACTTGAAATGTGTTGTATTCAATGTATGTGTATATCTGTGTGTATGTTTATGTATATCTTCATGTGTATATCTTCATGTGTAACACGCACAAGTCGAATTAGACGAGCATGGAGTGAATTCTAATATTCGTATGTTATCCGTTTGTCAAATATGGTTTTGGTTCAAGGCAATTAGTATTCAACAATAAAGCTTTAGCACAATTAATTTATTAATTTAATTTGGTTGAAGCATGTATTAAATAAACCCTAACATATGCACACGTACTCAATTGTGTAATAGTATATGGTGTATAAATGTATCATAATATTATGTGCATTTGTTCCAAAAATGTTTGTTATATGTATATTTAAAATAACCATGTTATGAAATTGTGATTCCATCGCCCCTCCCGGCCCTCCAGACACAATTCTAATGAAATTTATTTACAGAGAGAAATAAGAAAGAATACTCGTAATTTGTTGGCTGTTATTTTCACCTCTAGCATGCAAAGAGTTAAAGGACAAAAGCAGTTAACCCTTAGACCGCTACACACAACAATTGTCACCTGCTGTTGCTTTTATATCTTGCCTTATTTCTCAATAAAAAACATCATTTCCAATGGAATTGATTCTGAATTGCTGTCAGAGCATGTTGTAAATTATTCTAAAGTGCTGTCAAAGCATGATAAAAATGGAAAATAGAAAATAATCAGCAGACTACAAAAAATTAAGATAGCGGTGTAAGGGTTAAAACATGTTAATAATGTTACCCCTGCACCCATGCTGCTCCTGGACTACAGTGTCGGGCACTCGGTTTACATAATATTCAGGATATACACTTCTCAAATGGTGTATATCGTTCATTGTAGACCCTGTTCAGACTGCACGAATGTGCAGCCTGATCTGGGGCTACGGTGGTCGCAGATGTTGTAAGGCCCCTATTTTCAGCCAGGGTCCAGTATGTATGTAAGTTATCACTCACAGTTTGTCTTACATGTTAGGCGTGCTGCTCCTCGTGGAAATATGTTTGGGTCATTGGCTGACTGATAACGGTAACTTAACTGTTTGCGAGCAGCATAGCCCCAGATCAGCCAGCATAACGATGGAATTTGATTGGGGGACAAATTGACAATGAAGATGGAAAGTTTGATATTGAGATACAATTCAGCCTGTATTTAGAGGGCTCCAACTGGAGTTCAAAATATTGGGGTTTTTAGCTCACCTGAGCGAAGCTCATGTGAGCTATTGTTACCGCAATGTGTCCGTCGTCCGTCGTCGTCCGTCGTCGTCGTCCGTGAACATTTTCAAACGTCTTCTCCTCGGTAACCATTGGGCCTATGGTCACCAAACTTCATGGTCATGGTCCTTAGGTAGGGGGATTACAAAATTGTTAAAATGACGTCATTACGTAATCCAAGATGGCCGCCGTCTAAAAATAGCACAAATTCTTAAAAAATCTTCTTCTCAAGAACCGCCAACCGGATTTCGACAAAACTTGGTAGGAATGATCGATGTACATTGCTCTTTCAAAGTTGTTAAAATGGTGACCCTGGGGTCAAAAATGGGCACATGGGGTCAAATTGGGGTCAAATTTTATTTTTGACTGAATATGGTCATTTCATATATCAAATTGAAGGTATCAATGAGGCGATCACTCTGATGCATTTTTTGTCGAAATCGGATTGTTATGTCATCCAAGATGGCCGCCGAAAGGTCAAAAGGTCGTTCTTTTATTAGAGATTTCAAAATTCTTCTTCACATGAACCGCTTGGCCCATGGTAGCCAAACTTAAAAGTTATGGTCCATGGGTGAAGCCTTTTCAGATTTGTTAAAATAGAGGTCATCGCTAATCCAAGATGGCCACCGTCTAAAAATAGCATAAATTCTTAAAAAATCTTCTTCTCATGAACCGCTTGCCGGATTTCGACGAAACTTGGTAGGAATGATCGATGTACATTGCTCTTTCAAAGTTGTTAAAATGGTGACCCCGGGGTCAAAAATGGGCGTGGCCCGTGGGGTCAAATTGGGGTCAAATTTTATTTTTGACCGAATATGGTCATGTCATATATCAAATTGAAGGTATCAATGAGGCGATCACTCTGGTGCATTTTCTGTCGAAATCGGATTGTTATGCCATCCAAGATGGCCGCCGAAAGGTCAAAAGGTCGTTCTTTTATTAGAGATTTCGAAATTCTTCTTCACATGAACCGCTTGGCCCATGGTAGCCAAACTTAAAGTTAAAAGTTATGGTCCAAGTGTGAAGCCTTTTCAGATTTGTTAAAATGGAGGTCATCGCTAATCCAAGATGGCCGCCGTCTAAAAATAGCATAAATTCTTAAAAAATCTTCTTCTCATGAACCGCTAGCCGGATTTCGACGAAACTTGGTAGGAATGATCGATGTACAATGCTCTTTCAAAGTTGTTAAAATGGTGACCCCGGGGTAAAAAATGGGCGTGGCCCGTAGGGTCAAATTTTATTTTTCACCGAATATGGTCATGTTATATATCAAATCGAAGGTATCAATGAGGCGATCACTCTGGTACATTTGTTGTCCAAATCGGATTGTTATTTCATCCAAGATGGCCGCAGAAATGTCAAAAGGTCGTTCTTTTATTAGAGATTTCAAAATTCTTCTTCACATGAACCGCTTGGCCCATGGTAGCCAAACTTAAAAGTTATGGTCCATGGGTGAAGCCTTTTCAGATTTGTTAAAATGGAGGTCATCGCTAATCCAAGATGGCCGCCGTCTAAAAATAGCATAAATTCTTAAAAAATCTTCTTCTCATGAAACCGCTAGCCGGATTTCGACGAAACTTGGTGGGAATGATCGATGTACATTGCTCTTTGAAAGTTGTTAAAATGGTGACCCCGGGGTCAAAAATGGGCGTGGCCCATGGGGTCAAATTGGGGTCAAATTTTATTTTTGACCGAATATGGTCATGTCTATACAGTCGTTTCTGTCAAAATGTTCCGGGTTTATACGTGTACAAAGTGTTGTGCGTTGCGTATCCGTGGAGTTTCCATTAGTTGCGTTTCAAACGTGTGTCGTCTACGTGTAATACGTTTTCGGCCATGCGTTGCGTTTCCCCACTCTTGCGCATGCGCGAAAGTCGAACAAACCGTGTTCAATGCATTGAGTTTCAAAAGCGTGTACAACGGTTGTAAACGTATACAACGGTTGTAAACGTATACAACGCTAAGGTAAAGCGTTTAAACGATTTAACGCTTTCTTTGACGAACGGTTACACGCTTCTACATGTACACAGCACCGTACAGATGAAACCGTGTTATGCGTATAATACTTTTCCACGGGTTTTAACGCATTACACGTTTTGGTATGCCAACCGTGTATCGCGTAGAATGCGCATGCTCAGATCGTTCTTCGTGTGTGTATATATACTTCTAGACTCGGCAGGGCTTCTAAAGTTTTCAGTTTTCCGGTTCTGGACCGATTTTTGAACTCTCAGACCGATTGAGATTTGAAAACTAGTCTTAAAATCGGTCAGAGAAAAATTGCCAGTCGGCTGCTATTTCGCTATAAACCTTGTAAATTTACCGGTTTTGACCACCAAGTAATTTATGACACATATCCGCGGGCCATATCCGTGTTAAACCAGTGTGCAGCTCGCTGTGTATTCAGTTTCTCCAATTATCGATTTTTCTTAACACACGCGTGGGACAGGTGTATAGCGGATTAGTGACTGAAATAGACTGGCTTCAGCGTAAAGATACGAGAGTTCCTAGACTCGCCATTTCTGATGATGTTAAAATAAAATAGAGAAACCATGCACTGTGTTTATCTGTGTTCGTAATATTTAACTCCAAGTAACTGACACGGACTATCGGCCCGGGCTATTCCATATTAAGTTAGGAACTGTTACATTACGCTGTATTATGGGTAATTTTTGTGTATATAAAATGTACATGTACGTAGGAATGCCGCAGATCCTGATGAGCCGGCTCACGTGATCTACAATTCGCAAACATTTTGATAAACGACAAGGTACATCTGTCGTGTTAAAAGCGTGACTCATTAGGCATCAGGGATTAGGGATCAATTGAAGTGCTAAATCACACCGCCGATGTACTTTGAACTCGATCTGAGGGTATGTATTCGCGATATTTTAAAAGGGACGAAACAAGGACGCCTCGAAGCGATCGGGGCCGAACAGGTATTCGCGTTAAAACGTGTAACCGTTGTACACGTTTCAATGCTTTCATATAGCTACACGCTTCCAGGTAAAGCGTTGTACACGTTTCAACTCTTTCACCTCGCTACATATGTATACGCCAAAGCGTGTTATACGCCTTGAAGCTAAACGTATTACACGCTTTACAACTAAACGGTTTGACAATGTGTATTACACGTGTACGAACCGTATTATACGTTTAAACAACGTATACAACGCTTTTAAACTAAACGGTTTGACAATGTTTATTACACGTGTACGAACCGTATTATACGTTTAAACAACGTATACAGCGCTTTTAAACTAAACGGTTTGACAATGTGTATTACACGTGTACGAAACGTATTATACGTTTAAACAACGTATACAAGTATACAACGCTACAGCAAACCGTTGCGTTCGCGTTGCGTTCGCGTTGCGTTCGCGTTGCGTTCGCGTTGAGTTTGCAAGTGTTGTCTACGGTGGAACAAAAACGGAGACTGCACTGTATCAAATCGAAGGTATCAAAGAGGCGATTGCTCTGGTGCATTTTTTGTTGAAATTGGATAGTCATGTCATCCAAGATGGCCGCCGAAAGGTCAAAAGGTCGTTCTTTTATTAGATATTTCAAAATTCTTCTTCACACGAACCGCTTGGCCCATGGTGGCCAAACTTTACAGTTATGGTCCATGGGTGAAGCCTTTTCAGATTTGTTAAAACGGAGGTCGTCGCTAATCCAAGATGACCGCCATCTAAAAATAGCACAAATTCTTAAAAAATCTTCTTCTCATGAACCGACAGCCGGATTTCGACGAAACATGGTAGGAATGATCGATGTAGAATGCCCTTTCAAAGGTGTTAAAATGGTGACCCCGAGGTCAAAAAATGGGCGTGGCCCGTGGGGTCAAATTTTATTTTTGACCGAATATGCTCATGTCATATATCAAATTGAAGATATCGACGAGGCGATTGCTCTGGTGCAATATTTGTCGGAATCGGATGATTATGTCATCCATGATGGCCGCCAAAAGGTCCATTTATTCGAGATTTTGAACGTCTTTTTCTCAGAAACCACATGGCCGATGCTGGCCAAACTTCATAGTAAGTTAAGATCCTTGGGTGAAGCATTTTCAGATTTGGTAAAATGAGTCATCTCTTAATCCAAGATGACCGCCATCTAAAAATAGCACAATCTTTTTAAAACACATATGAACTCGATGTCACATTCTCCTCTGGTGTTCATGGAGTCAGGTGAGCGAATTAGGGCCATCATGGCCCTCTTGTTCTGTTTCCAGATAATGGTCTCTTATTTTAGAGGTGGTCTCTAAAATGGGTTTTAATGTATCCTCACTACAGCTTCTAAGCTTCCATGTATTTTGAAACTACATGTAAATGCAAAAAGCTGATCATTATAGACACTGGCTGATTTTGTCAGCAAAATGATGATTTGAATAAGTTTGTCATAGGCGGCGGAACCAGAAAATTATTTGGGTGGGGGGGCCAGTCTTGAGGGGGGTCCGGGGGCATGCTCCCCCCCCCCACCCCCCCCGCCCCCCACTTCCGCCGGCCCTGTTTGTGAGAAAACCACCAGATATACCACATGTTGCACCCCATGGTGTGTTGCCCTGTGCTTCGTGCTTATCGGGGTGAGTAACTCATGTGTCAAGGTCAAGGTCACAGGTGTTCACCTTGCCTAGGCATTGCACTTCGTCACCCACCCTAGTTACAGATGTCCATTTGTTATGGTCAAGGTCATTTTGCAGTTTACAAGTCCATTTATTGACAATCACTTATCTGAGGACCTGTGGGAGGACCCCATGTAGCCCACATACCCGAGGTCAACATTTGCACCCAAGTTTGTTCAGTATTTTATATCTCTGCCTGCAGCCCGTCAGATTTACTTGAAACTTTACACACTTGTTTATCCAACCGTCTCTATATGACCTTAGGTGTTGCTGGGAAGTTAAACCCTTTCACTTTCATTTTTTTTGTTTATCCATATTCTCATTTTATGGCCCATCCATGCGGCCCGTGCATCCAAGGTCATAGACTTAAACATTTGTATTCGTGTTTTTAGCAACATTTGAGTTAAGGAAGATGCCTACAGTCAAGGTCAAAGGACTATGAATTGCCTCGGAAGGCTTGACATGCAGGTTGCAGCCATCTGATCTTAACTCTTTGCATGGTGGGAAATTTGGGGGCTATAAATAGTTAAAAAATAGTAGACGACAAGTTATTACATTTTCTTGTATTTCTCCATATAAATATCATTAAAGGTACATGCCCACTGACAAAGGCACAAACTATTCATTATGTCAGAGGCATCATCTGATACATTTTCTGGCACAATAAAGATTCATTTACGTTTATCCCACGTATTGATTGGCATTATTATACATTTTATATCAGACGTAAACTTCCACACTGATATCAGGGGCGATAACCGTGTTTCCTTAAAATGTTAACAGACATTACTATTTATTGTCTGTATTTATTTTTTGATGTGCAATGATCACACTTTATAATCGTGGGTGGCAGGTGGGAGCACGCGATGGGTAATTTAACGATCGGGGTTCATCCTTACCGGAATCCCGACTGGAGACCTGGTTTGGCCCTCACATACGTCTTTGGCATTTTGTATGTGACAGTTGAATCTGGTTATACCCCTTATGTGAGTATTACGATATTCATAATCCTATTTTAGGGGAAGGGGCCAAGTGACTTGGTGTGGTATGGACCTGGCACCAGGTCAGGTTATTCTAATTTCAGGGCTGAATATATTTGTTCTCGATGTAAATATTCCGTTCTGATTTAGGGATTTTCCCCCCAATGCAGCAGGTTAAAATGGGATCGAACCCGTTTGCCCGGCCTAACATGACCTTAGCTGTTGATAGGCCGTTAAACACTAATAAACAAACAAACAAACACACTTTATAATCTGTCGAACAAATTATATTTTCAGGTGACACATTTAATTAGTACAAATAATTAAAAAATATCATGCCTCATTTGCATATGAAAATATGAAAATAGTCTGATACCACCGCTCGACACTATCAGTAAAATAAATATTACTAAATGATTATATCTGTATAGCGGGCACTTGTAATTTTTAGAACTGGTGGAATAGTGACACAATTATACACCTATAAAGAACATTTTGTGCCTACTGAGTGGGCATGTACCTTCAATATGTCTTGGAATTTCATTAGAATTGAGTCCGGAGGACATATTTACAGAGATAAAAATAAGAAACATACTTGTAATTTGTTGAATGTTATTTTCACTGCTAGCATGCAAAGCTCTTTGATCTTTGTTTTTTTCTACCATGTTTATACCGTGCAATGTCCTTGCCAGCGAGTACCCCACCCTGTATGTATTGCTTTGTGGTATGTTATGTCTGCCCTTATTGTCAATGCTTCATTATGTACATGTATTTTATGTTATCTGAGTAACTGGAGAAATGTGGCTTATGGGATTTGTGGCCAGTGTTGCTCCTGATCAAATAGCATGCTCCTGTAGCCGGACAACGATCTATATTGCTTATTGAAAGCATGATGGCTGTTTCTATTCATTAATGGAATGGCGAACAGTGCAGATCCTGATCTGGATCTACACTCGCCACAAAATCCATTAACCCCATTTCTCCAGTCACAGCCACATATATGTATACATGTGTAGTGTTTGGCTTTGTTATGTATCTTGCTTGTTTATTAACACATTATGATCGTCTCTGCAATTTTAGGGCACGAAGAATCGAAACAGAATGTCGTTTGTATGCTGGTTTATCATGATTCCCTTTCTTGGTCTGTTTACTTGCTTAAAACTTGTTATACGTATGTACACATACGAGGTAAACTTTGCATATATTTCCCATGCATGGGAAATTAATCAGGATTTGAGGTCCCAGGGACCACTTTTGTGAATCTTGTAAATCCGTTGAGAATGGCGATAAAAAATTACAATTTTTGAAAGAAAAAAAAATGAGTTTCTTTTTTGATTTCTTTTTTTTTTTAAGTGGCAATTTTTTTATTTTCCCCAGCGGAATCCCTGTTATACATGTACTGACTTCTTTCTTGTTGCAAGTATTATTTTAAATTGAAATGGATTATGTTGCCAATTTTTCCTAATTATAACATATTTTTTCAGGGGAAAATGTGATCTATTTAATGCTAAATATACCTCAGAATGAAGCACAGAGCATCTAGAAAATTATGGGGGGGGGGGCATGCCCCCAGACCCCCCTAGCAAATCGCACCGCAATCCGCTGCTCAAATAAATTTTCAGGATTGGGGATAGTGTTCCACTCCCATGCCTGATTTCCCCCGTTATTTTAAACATTTAGTCAAAGTCTGTATTTGCTGAAAATCCATGGGCATATTTATTGGTCACATTTTAATAAAAGAAATTATGATACATGTATGTCTGTACATAATGACAATTGTATAATTGTTATATACAGTACAACCGCTCTAAAGTTGACACCCATAACACCATAAAAGTTTCAGCTTTATCTTGGGTGTATTTCTGTTCATGATTGCAAAACACACACATCTTGAAATGCTTGTTTGCCTGAATTACAATGGAACCTCTAAAGACAGCCACCATGGGGACTTCCAGGGTGTCTGGTATAGGGAGGTGCCACTGTTCACTCAGATAATTGTTATTTTTTTAAGACGCATATTTAAGATTTTCAGACATCTGTATGACAAGTTGAAAAGCATAAACACGACCTTAGCACATCTTTGAACAAATCAGTGACTTCAAAACGAGCATTTCTTCTATAGTATGTGACTGGGAAAATGGGGCTTATGACTTTTCTTGCCAGAGTAGACCCAGATCAGCCTGCGTATCTGCACAGTTTGATCAGCACAGTCTGATCATGGTCTGCACTGATCGTCATATAGTCATTGAAACGCTCATCATGGTTCCAACAAATCTGAAACGGGCTGCAAGTGAGCGGTAACAGATCAGGAGATAATCCCCAGGGTCCGGGCACTGTCACATATGAGACACGCCATGTGATTTTGTACCTTCGGACATCTGCATAATTTAATTAAATATGTTTACATTATTTACAATATTTTTCACAAATAAAGTCAAAAGTTGACAAAAAATTTCACAGTACATTTCCGCAACTTTTGACACCATTTACGGAAAATATTGTGAATTTTGTAAACATATTTCATGAAATTACGCAGATGAAGGTACAAAATCACATGGCATGTCTCATATGCGGCTGTGACTGGAGAAACGGGGCTTATGACATTTTGACCAGTCTTGCTCCTAATACTCTTAACATCTTGCTGAAGCCTGATAAGGATCTACCTGTATATAGTGTTTGTTCGAAGCATGACTTGTGATTACTTGACTGGATGGCAAACAGTGTAGACCCGGAACAGATTTGCTCAGGCTGGTCTGGGTTTAAACTGGTTGCACATGCCATAAGCTCCATTTCTCCAGTCACAGACACCACAAATTTGTTCTGTATATTCCAGACAAATATTGTAAATTTTAATGTTTTTACCGAAGGTATCGATAACGTTTAATTGTCATTTAATAGCCACACAGGTACTTTGATTCAAACACCAATATTTGCTCTTTTTTAATAAGCCATTTGGAAGAAATAGCTTACATTTATTTAGTTGGCTCAATTTCTTGCAGAATTTAGTGTTAATATTTGTGCCAAAAGAGTCGGGGCTTCGTTTCTACAAGTTTCATTCAAGTGTATAGGGAACTATTATGAGACACCATATTTATTTTACTTTACAAGGTTAACCCAGCCTAAAATATCCTTAGCTATGGACAAGTTGCTAAACACCATTAAATAAAGCATTCAATTACTTTACAAGGTCTTTCGGTTG
Source organism: Conchocele bisecta (assembly GCA_029237695.1). NCBI lineage: Eukaryota > Metazoa > Mollusca > Bivalvia > Lucinida > Thyasiridae > Conchocele > Conchocele bisecta. Next base: position 30,587,851 of record CM055281.1, read on the forward strand.
TGACTTTAAACAATCTGACTCTATCTGTGGCTGGGACTTTAATCCAATTCACTTTCACTTTTTAACTTTACAAAATGTCAAAGTCACTGTGACACATTGTTCATTTTGTACAACAGTATCAGCTTTCATTGTTAAATACATGTACTTTCTTTGGCGATAGCCATTTTACTGTGTAGCCAAAGTCACGTATGATTTACTGTTTGTATTTTCTCATACATGTACATTAAATTATAAGCCTTTTTACCTTAATTAATAACATATTCTGTATGTGGCATTAAATGTTCAATTACTCTACTCTTGACTGTTTGCCCTGAAAATCTAAAAATAAATTAATATTTATGCGTTTCACTTTTGTTTATTTGCATTATTTGTCATGATAATGTGTGTTCCTGATTGCAAAACACACACATAAAGAAGGATTAGAGTTGAAATACTCTAAACCGTGCTTGAACACATGTATATTGGAACATCACTAAACCGGACTCCTTGGGATGTTCCCAGGGTGTCCAATTTAGAGAAGGTCCACTATGATTAAGTGGCTACTAATACATTTTGCTAAGAAATATTCTAGGGCCAATGTCACTGATTTGTTCACTGATTTATTCACTGATTACCATAGCTGCTGTGTAACATACACGTTCAACTAGTAACCCAACAGGTACATGTAACCCATTATTATCTGAGGATACGTAAAACTATTGTGTTGTATTTTATTTTTGATGAAAATATATATGTATTGATAATCCGGTGCAAGTGAAATACCAACACATACTTATACATGTACATGTAGCTCACATCATACAAGTATAATAGGTTTCTTATTTCTCTTCTAAAGTATATCTTGTGACCACTCATTTGAATCGTCTCAACATGACTGTTCACATGGTGGTCACAGCATATACTATCTGGGAGAACTGATAGATATTTAATACTTTACATCTGCACAGCATATACTATCTGGGAGAACTGATAGATATTTAATATTTGACATCTGCACAGCATATACTATCTGGGAGAACTGATAGATATTTAATACTTTACATCTGCACAGCATATACTATCTGGGAGAACTGATAGATATTTAATACTTTACATCTGCACAGCATATACTGTCTGGGAGAACTGATAGAGATAATTAAATATCTCTATCAGTTCTCCCAGATAGTATATGCTGTGCAGATGTAAAGGCCCTCAAAACCGCGCCTGAAGTGCCCTTTTTTCGGCTAGCACCCTGCCCCTTTTTCATCCTGGGGGAAACACTATTTAATACTTTACATCTGCACAGCATATACTATCTGGGAGAACTGATAGATATTAGTGACCTTAGCTGTTGACAGGCCGTTAAACGCCATTAAATTAAATCGTATCTTCAGTATAATGGGTTACTACGCTATCTACCATAATATTCACATCCAACTGTAATAATATCACCGCCATCAATGACTTCACCGATACTAATATAACCGTAGTTATAGCTTTTTATACGTTTGTACAATGATCACCGTAGATATCTGGCAATTTATTATATCACCATACGTCCATAGTTTTCCTGTTCTATATACTTAGTACATATACCCTTCACCCCACATACTAACATATTTAGTCACACGTGTGTGCACCATTTTAACCCATTTGAGACAGGATGCAATTACAGTAGTGTGAAATTATTTAGGAAATAAATCCCTATTTTCTTAATTTCATCTCAAAAGTATATAATAATGTTACCATTCATATGAACCGTCTCAACAAGATAGCTTTGTGTCTAAAGCGTACTATACCCCCTTATTTCAAATTCATTGCGTATTTTACTTTCACAAATGGATTATTGACTTTTATTCATTACTAAATAGGGAACAAATGATAAAATCAATATAACAAATTTAAACATTCACTTATTTGAGTTGCAAAAAGCAAACGTTTGCTTTTTTGCAGCTCAACTAAGCGAATTTTCAACTTTATGACAGTATTTTCACTTCTCAATTTGAAAATCAATGCATATTTTCACATTGCTGAGTAGTGAGAACTGTACATGTGCATTTCAATCTACGATGGATCCGGATCTAGGGATTGGGATTAAAATACAACGTAAACGTATGGGGATCGACTAATCGATAACTCGAATATCTAGGGTATGCGAGAGTTATCGTTCTTGGTCCTTGGAGGCAATACGTCTTCCCTTACCGTTACCGATTCCCGCGAAAAGGGGTCTTACGATCGTTGAGAGTTATCGATCATGGGAGGTAATACGACTTCCCTTACGTTACCGATTCCCGCGAAAAGGGGTCTTACGATCGTTGAGAGTTATCGTTCTCGATCCTGGGTACCGTTATCGATTCCCGCGAAAAGCGGTCTTACGATCGTCGATAGACGACTATACGCGCGTATCGGTCGGTGCAGTCAAGAAAATAAGGGCGTTTACCCGTATTATACCCGTTAATAGCAGACGACAATTTCTACCCGTATTCGATATACGGATCGATACCGTTGATGCCGGGATATTTAAAATATCACAATGGGTTAATATTCGCGTTATTGGCTAGAAACATATTTGTATTTAGCTTTAATAACAAGTCTCGACATGTTGAAACACGTTTACTTAACTGACCACCTAATAGCTATAAATACAGTACTTTTCCCGAGATTAAATCATTCTTGATAGAGGCTTCGACGATATAGCAGAAGTCCTACTTTATAGACATTCTCAATTCGGATATACTCGAGATAGCGTCGCGGGTTATATATAGAGAAAAGTATATATATTTAAATTACAAGCAGCAAGATGTATTCCGTTAGCGGTACGTGTCGACTAGGAAACGACATTCATCTGGATATCAGAAAATATGAACATTACAGCGAATTGGTGTTTGAGGAATACACGTTTGAAGGAAAGTTCGCGTTACCCACAGTCAGGGAGTTTCGCTTGTCACTACAAAGATGGAATCAGCTCGTGTTGAACTTAACGGATATAGTACAGACGATCCTGGAACATAAGAATGGATGCGATGTGCGTTTTGAACTACATCTAGGAGGGAACTATTACTTACACATAAACAGAGGATTCGAAGCGGTTAATTTAAGAAAATACAGCATCCCAGACGGAGGAAACGATATACGACCCACACGAACGGGTATCGCTTTGAAGTTCGATGAATTTGATAGACTCGTGAGTTTAATACCCGACATCGAACGGTTCGTACCAGAACTCGCTACGATCCAACCGTGTTACATGCAGCCGGATCACGCCAATTTACTCGGAGCGCTATACTGCGCAGAGTGCAATCCTAACTGCGTCCTATAAGAAGAGACGATGTTAATTTGGATATATTTATTCCACGAATATGTGGCGAAGACGCTGATACCTTATTATAGTTTAAAATTCGAGGCTCGGGAAGCGGCCAATAGTTTTATAGAGTCTTGGGAAAATCGACAAAATGAATGTAGAAACTGCTCGCATGCTGGGAATGAGATCGGAGAATGCCAAACGACACATAGCCGCTGCGAAATGGATCGGCGTTTCGGTTATGATACTCATAACTCTAGCCATCCCGACGTTGATTTTGATCAACGATTGATCGATTACGTCACGACATCCAGTAGTAACGCGATGGCGTGCGATTACAGCGAACGTTACGATCTCGGTGAAACGACGTATGTAACGGTGTGTGACCTAAGCGGATACGTTATACTGGACATAAGGAGATTTATCAACAACTCGGCATCAATCGCCGGTATTCCCCTGAACTTAAATCAATGGGCAGTCCTTAAAGGACAAATTCCCTCTATCGATGACGCTATCGGCACGAATACTGACTGAACGATGAGTTACGATTGGATGATGGGTGGTCGACGCTGATTGGATAGAATATAACGTTTAAATCCGCATGCGCAGTTGACGGACATTCATTATTCGGTCGGTTCTCGAGTCGATAACATCAGCAGCAGCTCAACATGTCCGAGAAGCCAGAAAACCAAGCCGGAGGTGCGAACATTCAGGGAGGCGATACAGCGTTTAATCCTAGATATTTACAACACATGGGCAAGGAACTGTACTTGTTCGACAGCGTGTTTAATGGTACTACGTACATACACGTTCGGGAGCTGAGTCGGGAGAATAAGAGGCCTACTGTCAACGGAATAACGCTCACATTACAAAGGTGCAAAGAACTATACTCTATATTACCGGAAATTTTAATTCACGTCGATCAATTGCGAAGAAACGAGCCCATATTCTATCGACGACATATAGGCGGGAACTGGTTCGTTACTATGGAGACGGGGTACGATACCGTACACATTAGAAAATTCTGGATACCGAACAATGAAACGAGTATACGTGCCACGAGAAAGGGGGTTTCCTTGACATTTAACCAGTTTGAAGAGCTGACAAATGGACTCCGAATCCTGGATACGTTTGTGCCGGAACTAAACCGGGTAGTGCCGTGTTACTTATCCGGCATGCACGTAAGAGATGTTTGTAAAGAATGTTCGCCAAACAATACTAGCGGGGCATAGCGCTCGTTTTCTCGTTTTCTCGCGTTCATGTATATGTAAATAATAAAAGTATTATCCATGTACCACCATATCAGTTTATCATTTGCTCCCATTAAGTTAACATCATGCGCATCACAAACGTAGTTTATGGTGCTAGTTTTGGTTGCCCGATTGATCTGAGAACCCTCAGTAATTTATTGGGTGACGCTAAATATGACCCGAGCCGATTCTCTGGGCTGATATGGCGTCACGATCGTATAAGAGGATGTTGTCTAGTGTTCCGTAATGGAAAAGTTGTTTGCAACGGGTCGGCTGCTAGTTTTAAAGATGGCGAGATCAGACTGACCCGGTATGCCAGAAAACTACGAGATACGCTTATCAGATGTCAAATTAATCACGGTTTCCGCTTGTCATACGCTGAGTGGATCTATCGACTGTTCAACGTTTTGTAGGGAAAGTGGTTCTAGTTACGAACCAGAATTGTTTCCAACGATAATGTTTAAGAAAGAGAAAATATATTTCTCTTGTCATCTGAACGGTAAGCTGTTAATTACCGGTATTAAATCGGAGGAAGATTTGGAAGACGTCGTCTATCCCACCCTCATTGAGCTAGAGCTATATACGTCGTAAACAATGGCTACCTACGAACGATATTTAAAATCTATTTATTCTAATCCTAAACATCCCGCCTCGTACTCTGGTGTGGAAAAGTTGTTTAAGGCAGTGAGGAAGGCTGGTAAGTTTGTGCTAGACAGAAAGAAAATCAGAAAATGGCTAGAGAAACAAGAACCGTACACCGTGCACCGTCAAGTTGTACGGAAGTTCACTAGAAGAAAAGTGGTAGTACCATACATGTATATCGATTATCAATGGGAGCTGGACACTGCGTCCATGACCAATTACACAGAAGACAACGACGGGATTGGATATTTCCTGCTGTAGATTGACGCGTTTTCTAGATTTATTGAACGTTTCCCATGATTCGCGTGAAAGGAGAGGCTGTGACTCGTGCAATGGCCGAGGTGTTCAAACGGAACAATGTACCGGATAAGATACACACGGATCGGGGTAGCGAATTCAAGAGTCGAGTTTTCCAGAAACTGTTGAAAAAACATCATATTGATCACTTCTACTCGAACAACGAGACTAAATGCGTTATGGTGGAGAGGGCGATCAAGACGATTAAATCTAGATTGGCTAGATATATGACTCGTCATCAGACACATAAATGGATAGATATTTTACCCTCGGTCACCGATAGTTACAATAAAACATACCATAGATCAATCTAAATGGCACCGGCGAGCGTTACCAAACGCGACGAGATATCTTTGTGGAAACTACGATGCGAAAACCCGAAGAAAATTGCGAAACGATCGCCTGGATACAAGTTCAAGGTCGGTGATACGGTGCGGATATCGCATTTACGGCGACCGTTTCAACGGGAATACGATGAGCGATGGTCGATCGAATACTTTTTGGTCAATATGCGTGGTAAAAAGCAGAATATCGATTACTATACGATCACAGACATAAGAGGGGAGGTAATCGGTGGAACATATTACGCTAACGAACTGAGCAAGGTATCCGTAGATGACGATACCAAATTTAGAATCGAGAAGATTGTGCGCAAGAGAAAGCGCGAAGTCTTATATAGTGAAGTGGTACGGATGGCCCGTCAAGTTTAATAGCTGGATACCCGTGACAGATATAGACACATATAAGACTGACAAAAGTACATAAATCGATCGATCATGGATAGTTTTTATTAGCCAGGTTTGTTGAAAAAAAAATCCAGGCTATTGGATTGGCGAAAGCCGGGCGGCGCGGGCGGGCGGCGGGCGGGCGGCGTCCACAATCAATGTTAAGTTTTTGTGTTTGAGTCCATTTCTTTGTTACTGTACCACCTAGGACCACCAAACTTTCACAGCTTCATAATCAAGGGGTGCCCACCACATATCACTATCCAACATGTTACTTTTTTTTTAACTTGACCCATTTTTTCCGCGTAGTCGACTTAGCCATTTTCAATGTTAAGTTTTCGCGTTTACAATGTTAAGTTTTCGTGTTAAGTCCATTTCTTTGGTACTGTACCACCTAGGACCACCAAACTTTCACAGCTTCATAATCAAGGGGTACCCACCACATACCACTATCCAACATGTTACTTTTTTTTTTAACTTCACCCATTTTTTCCGCGCAGTCGACTTAGACATTTTCAATGTTAAGTTTTCGCGTTTACAATGTTAAGTTTTCGTGTTTAAGTCCATTTCTTTGGTACTGTACCACCTAGGACCACCAAACTTTCACAGCTTCATAACCAAGGGGTGCCTACCACATACAACTATCCAACATGTGACCATTTTTTTACCTTCACCTATTATTTCTACGTAATTATTTATACATTTTCAACGTTAACTTTTTAACGTACGTCTGGTTAAAGTTTTTTGGTTAAAACTTTTTCGTTATACTATATCTCTGCAACTGCTTCGCCCATTACCTTGAAACTTCACATGGGTGTTTATCATCATCCATATTTTCATTCTAACCCCCAACCGTGCGGCCCCTGTGCCCAATGTCAAGGTCAAATTACTTTGAATTTTTTTGTTAAAGTTTTTTCCTGTACTATATCTCTGCAACTGCTTCACCCAATACCTTGATACTTCACATGGGTGTTTATCATCATTGTCGCACCTGCTTGCGGAAAGCGCGATCCTGTGCCCAATGTCAAGGTCAAATTACTTTGAATTTTTTTGTTAAAGTTTTTTTGTGTACTATATCTCTGCAACTGCTTCACCCAATACCTTGATACTTCACATGGGTGTTTATCATCATTGTCGCACCTGCTTGCGGAAAGCGCGATCCTGTGCCCAATGTCAAGGTCAAATTACTTTGAATTTTTTTGTTAAAGTTTTTTCGTGTACTATATCTCTGCAACTGCTTCACCCAATACCTTGATACTTCACGTGGGTGGTTATCATCATTGTCGCACCTGCTTGCGGAAATCGCGATCCTGTGCCCAATGTCAAGGTCAAATTACTTTGATTTTTTTTGTTAAAGTTTTTTCGTGTACTATATCTCTGCAACTGCTTCACCCAATACCTTGATACTTCACATGGGTGGTTATCATCATTGTCGCACCTGCTTGCGGAAAGCGCGATCCTGTGCCCAATGTCAAGGTCAAATTACTTTGAATTTTTTTATTAAAGTTTTTTCGTGTACTATATCTCTGCAACTGCTTCACCCAATACCTTGATACTTCACATGGGTGTTTATCATCATTGTTGCACCTGCTTGCGGAAAGCGCGATCCTGTGCCCAATGTCAAGGTCAAATTACTTTGAATTTTTTTGTTAAAGTTTTTTCGTGTACTATATCTCTGCAACTGCTTCACCCAATACCTTGATACTTCACATGGGTGTTTATCATCATTGTCGCACCTGCTTGCGGAAAGCGCGATCCTGTGCCCTATGTCAAGTTCAAATTACTTTGAATTTTTTTGTTAAAGTTTTTTCGTGTACTGTATCTCTGCAACTGCTTCACCCAATACCTTGATACTTCACATGGGTGTTTATCATCATTGTCACACCTGCTTGCGGAAAGCGCGATATCGTCGGCATTTTGGCATACGTCCGTCCGTTCGTCCGTGTGTCCGGTTAAAGTTTTTTGGTTAAAGTTTTTCCATCTACTATATTTATTTTTTTAGTGTCCATGCCTCGCCCCAAGGCGCGACATGCAGGCCACGGCCATCTAGTCTACAAAAAGTGGGTATAATTATGTTATCCAAGTGTCTATGCTTGGAAAAAACCTGGCCTTCGTGGCTTTGCCTCGTTTCTTGTCTGTTTCTGAACTGTAGAGACTCGTTAACTGTGCATAAGAACAACTCAGCGTCAGCATTTGACATAGAATTGCCAAAAGCGTACGTATTGGATGGAAACTGGGAGTGTGGTTTGAAGGAAATAAGTTTAACGTTCGCATTCCAACCCGAATCTGATCGACTTTACATGTGTAGAGGAGTCGTACGTTAGGAATACGTTAATTCCAGTGTTGAGAAACGTGACTGTTGACGGCGATAGTACTCGTACCATAACATTCTCGGAACCATTTTATGTGAAAGTAAAGTCGATCGATCTGAGAAGATTAACAGTGTTTATTAAAGATTCGGAACTGAAACCAGTCAAGTTCGAACATAGCGATCTATATTGCGTTCTACACCTGCGAAAAACATGGGCTCGATAGAAGTATTCGATTTCAAACAAAGAAAGTGGATACCGTACGTCCCAGATTTCGAAAAGTGGCAAAAGCACTTCTGGGATATTCACGAAAGACGAGTAAAACCGGATTATAAAGGCCGATACATAGTGGGTAGCGGATCCCGGCAGAATGCGGTTGTAGACAATAACCAAAGCAAAGTCGAGGTTAAATTGGTTACACCGGTCGCCCAAGCGTTGGAAATGGCAAAATCAGAACTCGCTCGCGAAGAAATGCATAAGAAGGCGAACGAACCAGCGAATCCAAGAAAGAGAAAATCACGGTACGCAGTCTATAAGAAGCCTAAGAAACCCCGCAAGGCTGAACGCGTTAGCAAACGATCAGCAAAGGGACACGATCAATTGACCGGTTAATTATGGGCGAGCATCATATACAAGAACTATCGATTTTCGAGTCACCACCCACCGATACGACCGTGCAATCGAGAGAATGGATCGAATATCGACCGGCCAATCAAATCACAGAGGGTTCGGCATTGGAATTTAACATATCCGCTCAGTCTTCCGCATATATAGACTTGAAAAGGAGCCAACTTCGTATTAAACTACGCATTACTAATGAAGATGACACCCCCATTACGGAAGCGGAAAAGGCTGGTTTGGTCAACTTGCCTTTGCACTCCATGTTTAGTCAAATCGATGTCGCCCTCCAGCAAACGCCAGTCAGTCAACTGGGAGTCAACTATCCTTACAAAGCTTATATCGACACGATTCTGAACACGAACGAGGTAGTTCAGCGAAACTATCTTACTAGCCAGATGTTCTACATGGACAATGCAAGTTTTATGGACAAATTCAAAATGAATGGTGGTAACTCTGGATTGTATTCGAGATCTCGTAAAACTATCGAGGGGAAAATCGCTGACTTGGAAGGACCTATATTATTAGATTTGTTCCAACAAGACCGTTTGATCGTCAATGGTGTGGAACTTTCGTTGAAACTATGGCCCAGTCGTAACGCTTTCAGATTAATGTCTGAGGCACTGATTGCGGGACAGAAGGTTCAAATTGTCGACGCTAGTTTCAAGTTATGCATTCAAAAAGTAAATCCGGCCGTTCTAATGGCCCACGGAAATATGATAAAGAAAATCCCCGCCGTCTATCCGTATTTGCGTTCAAAGATCAAAGTGTAGTCGATAGCAGCCGGACAATATTGCTTTAGCGCCGATGACTTATTTCAAGGTATTGTGCCTAATAGGCTCATTGTGGGACTAGTGGCTAGTGCCGCATATGCCGGCCATTACGAAAAATCGCCATTTAACTTCAAACATTACGTGGATGGACAATCGTACCCGGCCAAACCGCTACATCCGGACTACGAGAATGATATATTCGTGGACTGCTATAGAACCATGACTACATTCCGCGACAATATAAATATCAACATGAACGAATATAAGAACGGTTATTGTCTATACGTATTAGACATCAATCCGTATTATACGTTCAATACGAAGAGGAAAGGTCATTGCCGATTCGAAATTACATTCGCCAAACCATTACCCAAGAGTGTTAGTGTACTCATGTACGGAACGTTTCCGCAAGTGTTAAACTTTGACGATACCAGAAGTATATTTATACAATGAACACTTTCGAAATTTTGGACATCGTAAATCGATACGATGTTATCGTATGCGCCACGGACGAATTGTCAATATTGTCCGACAGACCCGGGCTATATATAGTGAACACGGACTACAGTTGGAATGGTGGATCGCATTGGGTGGCATTCAATTTCCAGAAACACGGACCCAGCGAATTCTTCGATTCTTTAGGACACGAACCGGAATATTATCACGATACATACAGAAACGCTTTGATCGCCAATGGACCGTCATACCTCGTGTCTTTGGTACCCATTCAAGCAGACGATTCCGACGTGTGTGGACAATATTGTATATACTATGTCCTGTGTCGAGTGGGCGGACTATCTATGTCGGACATCGTGTCAACATTTAGAGATAATGACCGTGTGGGGAATGATATTAAAATAAAATCATTTGTAAATAGAATCAAACGATAAATGTTGTGTATATGTATTAATTAGATCTATTAAAATGGCATGAAAACACGAATTATAGTTTGTTTACATCTATAGAGATATCCATTGTAGCGTTTTTGACTTCTTTTCACGTTTATTGCCCGCACCACCAATCTTCTGCGGTCTCCCTGGGGGAAAGTGTAGTTTCGATGCGGAATGCTGCTTAATAGTTTGTCGTTTCGGGAATGTAACATCATTTATCTCCCCTCCTCTCGATGCGGGACGTTTGGTGACGGGTTGTCGTTTTAAACGTTTGAATGTAACATCATTTATCTCCCCTTCTCTCGATGTTGGACGTTTGGTGACGGGTTGTCATTTTAAACGTTTGAATGTAACATCATTTATCTCCCCTCCATTAGTATTTACCGGTGTAGTCCGTTCTACGTTCCGCTGAATTAATCTCTGATATTTTTCGTACAGGATCAACACGGATTTCCTCATTGCGCTGCCTCAAATGCGGTTGAACGATCTTGAGTAACGTTAATATGTCCGAAGCCTTCCCAACTAAGGCCTTTTTCTTGAGTTTATATCCTATAGTCGGATCACCCAATAAACGGATCGTCCGCTGTCGTCGTTTCAGCTTAGTGCGTTGCGTAGTGTTAAGAGGTATTACGTAACGTAGCACGTTGTGGGCAATCTCGGTTAGCGCCTTTAACTGTTTCCGTGACACCGTGTTTAGTAACTGCGTTCTCTGATCTCTCGATGCTATCAGGAACAGTCGAAGAAAATGCCACTGTTCCGTAATGTTTTTCATGATGCTGTTTGAGCTCGCACTCTTATACTATATGGTATAAATCACGGGGTCTTGTCCGGGAAATATATTCGTTCTTATGCGATACGCGTCATCGCCGTGCGGATAGGTATCCACTACCAAATATCCGTACGGTCGTTTTAAAGCATCTTGATACGCTTGAACAAATGTTTTCGCTTTGCCCGGGAATAATTGTCGACCTAACGTAGATATCTGCGAAACATCTCGCATATTTTTCATCAGAATCAGGTACCACGTGTTCAACGCGATAGTTCGCGCGTGTTTGCCATTGCCGTATAAGTTCTGTGTGATGAAAACAACGCTAATTTTTCTATGATGACACCCCTGCGTGAATAAAAGTTCCATATCCGGGTTCTGCACCACTTCGTGAGCTAGATCGTGCACTATAATTAATCTGTGTTGACGATCGCTAGTTAATTCGTCGAGTTCGACCGAAGAAAGCAGACCTTGTCTCGATGTAAAATTCGGAATAGTTCTCTCCATTTCATCGAACAATGGTTGATGAATCCCGTAACAATACACTATATCTATGGGCGGGGTCTCGGAGTACATATACTTCAAATGTTTAAGAAACTCGAAAGTTAGGTAACTTGCCACTTCCTGACATCCCACTGATGCAGATACTGGAACACAGTTCGAAGGGAAGCAATGTCGTTGACATCGTTATTTGAGTTTGGGATTAGGCAGAATATACCCGATACAACTGCTAAGTAGACTGATCCAAATCTCCGTCAACGCGTTGCCTATTGACAGATTTACTACAGCAGCGATGGCTATAATGTACACGATGATGATCTGGCAAAAATAAACTATTTCAGATTTTGGGATATTACTTCCCATGAAAGTCCACCGATCGCCTCTTTCGTTTTCCATTACTCTTATAGTTTGTTTTAAAACCTTATGCAGTTAGTGTTCTTATAAATACACTTTGGTCTGGATTATTACACTGACCATTATCACCGGCTTGAGCGTAATTCGATGTCCAATGAGTATATATGTCAATGAAAACACTTACATATTGGGCATCGCGGACGGGGTTTGATTCCGTCCGTTCATTTGTGTTATAGACTGTACAATAACTACATTCTACAACACAAACGCCACCTAGCACCGATTACTGACGTTTGATTATACCTTTAAAATATACTCAAACGTAAGCGATATGTAGTGCTCAGACACGTGAATAAATATGTCGATAAATAGTGCACGTATGCACGTTCGAGTAAACAACAAAATATATATATATATATACAACATGAAATACCAATTAGATGGGACTACACAAACGTATCACGAAATTTAGATGGTTTATGAAACCAACGACCTAATGTAAAAAGGACATTACAACAGCAATTTAAACGACCATTACAGGAAATTAGACGTGTTTCATAAAATACAACCAGTATTGCCCAAAAATAATACGGGCTCTATGGAAAAATACGTGCGAGTGATCGAAAACGTAAATGGCTTGAACGAACGCTAAATAATATTGACATAAAATAATACGGGTATAACAGTTTACCGAACGCCCAATACAGAAACGATTCTATGCGATAATATCAATGTGTATAGTCCGCGTCTTACTGGTTACGTGTATAATGTGACCTCGGTATTTGCTAGGCCGTATCGTATTTACAACATGGTGAATCAAATGATATGTATTTTCTTTCGGGGGTCTTTTATGTGCACTGGTTTGTATATTTTCTTTTGTCCATTTTTTTTTTTTTTGCACTTTTTTAATTTTTTATGGACTTTTGTGCCCCATATTGTACAAATCTCAACGCACAAATAGTGCAACATGTCACGATACAAAACACAGACTATTTGAATATTGAAATTACTATAACGTACTACATGTTCACTAAGTCCAAGGCAATATCCCGATGTCAAGCCACGTATGAACCATATTTGACATGGTATATTAACCAAGACATTTCGGCATTTCAAAATGGCCACCGTAAAGTACGTTCGTATATTTCAAAATGGCCTCCGTAAAGTATGTGAATATATTTCAAAATGGCCACCGTAAAGTACGTTTATATATTTCAAAATGGCCTCCGAAAAGTACATTCGTATATTTAAAAATTGCCTCGAAAAAGTATGTGATATTTCATGCCGTAGTATGTGAATATATTTCATGGCCAGCCGGAAAGTATGTGAATATATTTCAAAATGGCCGCCGTAAAGTATGTGAATATTTCAAAATGGCCGCCGTAAAGTATGTATATTTATCCAAAGAAAATGCACCGTAAAGTATGTGAATATATTTCAAAATGGCCGCTGTAAAGTATGTGAATATATTTCAAAATGGCCACCGTAAAGTATGTGAATATATTTCTAAATGGCCGCCGTAAAGTACGTTTATATATTTCAAAATGGCCTCCGAAAAGTACATTCGTATATTTCAAAATGGCCGCCATAAAGTATGTGAATATATTTCAAAATGGCCTCCGAAAAGTACATTCGTATATTTCAAAATGGCCGCCGTAAAGTATGTGAATATATTTCAAAATGGCCGCCGTAAAGTATGTGAATATATTTCTAAATGGCCGCCGTAAAGTACGTTTATATGAATAATAATGCTTATACTCAGATAACAGTAACGCATAGTTTTCCAATAAAGTACAAGGTATATACATACATATATATATAAATAAAGCACTTTTGTGGATGAAATAACACAAGAAATAGCACAAAATTAAACGGGACCTATCTCGAAGAAAATGAGAAAAATCAATCTCTACTCTGGTTGCGTAAATACAACGATCTAATGATTGCCTACTGAAAACTATTTAAAATCTTCAGCAGAACGGAGTCGGGGATCGGTGCGTCAGAGTCGGGGTCAGGTGGGCATGGACAGAGTTTGATGTCCAACGGCACTGTGTGCATTCCATCGTCTAACACCCTTCGTTTGCAATAGAAATATGAGAATCCGGTTCGTTCTTGGCGATACGTGCATACGCCGTTATCGCGAGACCGGAATCCCATATTTATACCGGAGGCTGGTTGACGAGTGAATAGCACAGAGCGAAACGTGTCCAACGGATTCTGTACATACCGCTTGGAAACACCCTTTGAGCTGAATTTCATCGAATCCCCGCTTCTCGCCAAATACGTTTTTGAGCAGAGACTGATCATCTCATCCGCTACGTACTCCGTTTTGAACAGACCGGGAACGCGCTTGTCAAATTTTGAGTGGTCCGTACAGCAGGTGCGAGGTAACCAGCGATTCGCCGGGGAATTATGCGCACCATCGCACATGCCGGACAGACCCCTCTGATATTCGTGCCTATGTTCCGGTTTTATGACGTCATCGAGCGAACTAGCTGACAAACACATGTACGCCGAGTCTGTATCCATCTCCAAGTACTCGAAATCGCTACGTTCAACGAACTTATCCATGAAGTCGTAATAAAAGGTCAACATCCGCAGTTTGGCATATTGGAGGATGAAGTAACCGAGTTGTATCGGCAAATTTAAATTGATGATTTTCTTTGCCGATTCAATCTCATAAAACTCTGCCTCCGGGTCCAAACAGGACATATCGCGAAATTGCGGTGTGTTAACCTTATAACACGCTTCATTTTCACCGGATACGTACGTGACGTTTCGATGACGAGTCTTGTCCATGATTAGACTCCGTATCCGCTATTGCCAATTAGCTTCATCGTATCTGCGATGATAGCCTTTTCGGGAATTGTATCACCTTCCCGCCTGGCGTCGCTCACTTGTTGAACGAATGATTCGAAACATTTCTGGCGACGGTACTCCACAACCTGGTATATCTTTGTAACTTCCATACCGTGTTGGAGGTACCAGCGTAAAAGTGGGGTGGTCACTAGAATCTGTTTCGCTTTCATTCCTCCGACAAGTAAGCGACGAGGTTTGTCAGAGAGACCCAGTTCCTCGATATGTTTTTGCATGTGCGAGCCCATGCTGGAGAACGGAACCTCGGTGTTACAGAATATCGGGCTCATTTCACCGAAATACTCAGCAGGCGATAACTCTGACTGAAACCCTGAGCCCCATTTTTCAGGCACACCGAGGTCGACCTCCACCATACCAAATAGCGTATCGTCACGGACGGCATTCAAAATCTGTGTCTCTGAGACACGTCCCCGATTTTTTTTACAGAAACTGGGTCTGCTCTCGTAGGCTATATCGTTCATATGTTTGTTATACTCGAACAATAGCACAAATAGACACTCGCGCATCTCGATGACGTCATAACCTTTGGAACGCAGATACGCCGTGTTTTTTTGCGTTCGCTCGGCAAGAGCCCGTTTAGTTTTGTGCCATTTCTTGTTAGTGACAGAGGCCGTCAAGGTACAATCGTGTCCATGGTGGTAGCAGCCATGAAATTGATATACAACATTCTCGTGGCTGTCAAAACAAAACCATCCACGGGATACGGCCCGAGCTTGATCTCCTTCCCATTATTCCGTTTATGTAGTACGTGTTTGCCTTTATATTTGTTTAGGTAAGTAAACCAATTGAAGGCCTGCATGTACTTGTCACGGATTTGGGGTCGGAACTCATTCTCGGCCCGACGGATCACGAACATACCTTCGGGCATGTCTTGCCCTATTGCCCATAGGTAAAGCGTGTTCGCGTCATAGCCAACCACTTTCTCGCAGGTTTTATCTCCCCTTATCTGGGTTTCACCCGCTTTAGCATGACGGGTGAATATTATGCTGGGACCCCTGACGATGTTTTGTTTAATGGTCTGGTATAACTCTTTATTTCCCTTATCAATAAGGGAAAATTCGGCACCAGTCTCCTCAGCCGTCGCGAAGAGCATATGTAGAGCGATTCCCGGCACAGAAATGGCGGTTTTAAACACATCGATTCCTTTGTCAAAATAGAATTTCTGTAACCGTTCAATCGCTACGACAAACAGCCTTACGTCGAGGTCGTTATACCAAACCAGAAAATCTTTAAATGTCGTCATGTTATTATCTGCCCAGACACGCTGGCAAAGATAATAATCATCATCGGAGATCGCAGCGTTCTTCAAATTATTGAAGAAAGCCTCCTGGGGAGGAAGACGAGGGTGCATCAATTTGTCAATCGAGTCGAACCACTCGTATGGGAAGTGACCTTTGGCTTCCTCCACCTGGTAAGCTTTCCACCATTTATATGACGTACCTGGTGCGAGAAAGTGGCTGGCGTCCATGAATCGGAAGTAGTCGCTCTGAATACATGCGTACGAAGAAGCCTTTTTCACGGTAAAGCCCCGTTTTTGTTCATCCATGTGTTTAGCCAGCTTAGATTTAACGAGCGGTAAATCGTATTTCGCGCTGTTAAATCCGAACACGGGAAGACAGCGCATATATGCTAAACTTCTCGTGCAAGTTGGCTAAATGTTTCAAAGAGAACACTTCCGGTCCAGCCTCATCATCATCATCATCATCATCATCGTCGTCGATATCAGAATCTACGGGTTTTGCGGAGCGATAATTGCTCATTTTTCTCGTGAGTTCTTCGAGTACCCACCCCCATTTGTCCTCCGTAAGCTCCGCGCTTCGTCTTTGTATTTCGTGTAAATATTGCATCATAGACGAAAGAAGCGCGTCTAAGTCGCTGTCGACGAAACACGATCGAAGCTTGCTCGAGGTCCGGTAAGTTTGAGCATATGCTTACGCTTATCGGAATATGGCGGTGTGTGAATTTTAATTTTTCCGTAGAGTCGTCCATTTTTGATAAGACAGATTCGAAGTCGAACACGGCAAAATATGGAAAATAACGATCGCTTGACTCAACGTGTATATCCAGGATGCTCCTCGAAAATCGTTTTTTTTTTTTTATAAAAACCTCTGGGATATACAAATTTAGTCTTATTGTCGCATGTTTTGCTATGACGTTTAAAGCTACCCTTGCAATCGAAAATTCGACCGCACATTTTACATTGAAAACGTTTCCCGTATTGATCGAAATCGGAAATGTATGAAAGGTGGGTTTTGTAATGATTCATATATATGGTATATTCGAATTGGTCTGTAGATCTGAATATCGACAATGCGATGTAAGTCTCCTGCATTTCGAAAACGTTCACATTGAGGCGAAAACAATTTTCGAAATGCGTGAGCTCGGTCAGTTGCAAGCCTTGAATTTGTGTAGGTAAAACTTCACGAATATCAGTCTCGCAATGGGAGAATAAATACTCCTTCCACTGAATGTACAGTTCGCTAACGTGGCTCAGGTCACTGTATTTATGTAATGAGAGATAGCGGAAGGCGCATAAATTATCCTTGTATGGGAGACCCTTGGAGTCATTTTCCAAGGCCACGATGGATGATAGACATTTTATGGCACTAGGCAAGGGCTTGCGCACTGCACCGAGAATAAAATTTGTACTATATACGTTGCATCTAATATTTGTAATAATTTCTAATCGCCATTTTGTATCTGGACGGTTTTTGTAAATGGCCGCCATAAAATCAATATCCCTGAGACGGGAGATAATCCGCGCTACATCCAACCTCTTAGTAACATAAATGGGTTCATCGAATATAGCCTGGTTGCTAAAAGGCCGGAAGTAGCGCAGCTCCCCCGTCTCAACATGTCTAAGTATCATGCCTAAACTGATATTTAAGCGAAAAGAGTGTTCATGTTGGTCGTATATATAGGTCAAATGCCGACCAATATCGTCCACATTCATGTCCGGGCGCACTGCAAAATTGAAGGTGGAAATCACCAGGCCGATGGAGTGAGATGCCAAAATAAGGGGGCTATTTGTCTCATAACTTGCCTTCAACTCTTCATCGACCCGGCCGTCTTCATTCATCCAGGGTGATACTTCATTGCCCCACGGCCGGTCTTGTAGGCCACCGTCGCCGGTTTGATGGTGGGTCGACATATAGTGGGCGTGCAATTCCCGCCTGTTCTGAAAACGTGCGATACAACGCCGGCACTGCACACCATCTTGTTTCGGACGTTTTGCCGACGGACCGTCGGCTGTTTCCGTTGCGTCACGTTTCCGTTGATGGATTATGGCGTGGTCGCCCAGCTGCCGAACTGTTTCAAATTTAGCTGGGCAGCTGGCGCACGTGTACGAAGTAGTAACGGGCGTGCATGTTGCCTCGTGCCTGACACGATCGCAGTTCCTGGAGAACGTCTTGGCACATTTCCCGCAAGGGTGTTTAATCCCGTCGTGTACAGAACGTTTGTGTCGGTTTAAATTGTTCATGGCGTTAAAAAACTTTCCACAAACGTCGCAGACTCCGCCATTCTGTTGGCTACTGCTAGATTCGCCATCACACACAATTTCGTGCTGCCTCCTTAAATAATCCCTGTCAAAGACTTTATCACATTTCTCACAATTTGAACTACTCCGCTCGTGCTGATTCCGTACATGTCTGGTTAAGTTGTGCTTTAGGGAAAACACCTTATCGCACAATTCGCATTTAAAACTATCCATGTTTGCTCGGTGAAGTATATTACGATAATGACCAAAATAATTTGCTCGTTTCTCACTAAGAAATAAGCCACGCCTTCGTTAAACGGATTGATCACGGTTCTTATGCGTTTCTGCGTAGCGATCGGTTGAACAATTTAAGCTCCACCTACTTTATATTCGGATACCCTCGCTAATTTAACGGTGCAGTGATTTTCCCAGCATTCATATCTCTAAGGGGGATTATCTTTGGGACAGTCATCTGTGCCGACAATACGGGATACTTAACTGACCACTTAGAATAGATCAGCGTAGATTGTAATCCGCATGTACCATTTGCTGAAAATAACAGAGTAAATCAGATCAGCAAAGTTTGCAATGCGTTAATAAATAGGTTCATTTGTTTGTGTTTTTTTGTTTTTTCGGCGGCCATTTTGAATTTAACCCTGACTCCATTATAGCTCTATATGTTGAGGCCAAGGATGTAAGATATCGTTATAAAAGATAGTGGTATAATGGAGTGTGAATTTATGCAAAAATGGTACTAACATTCTCTATATCCTTCCTTTAAACACGTCTTAATCATTCGGTATGTGTACGCAGCTAAAAACTCTATTTTATGCCGGTACGCCCGAGGCATAATTATCAGGCTACGTGAGTGTTATTTGATCAGGAGCTACAGTGGTCACAAATTCGATAAGCCCCATTTCTCCAGTCACAGCCGCTTTAAACACGTCGTAATCATTCGGTATGTGGACGCAGCTAAAAACTCTATTTTATGCCGGTACACCCGAGGCATAATTATCAGGCTACGTGAGTGTTATTTGATCAGGAGCTACAGTGGCCACAAATTCGATAAGCCCCATTTCTCCAGTTACAGCCGCGTATGAGACACGCCATGCGATTTTGTACCTTCGGACATCTGCATAATTTCGTTAAATACGATTACTAAATTTACAATATTTGTAAGTGGCGTCAACAGTTGACACAATTTTCAGAGTATGATTTCTATATCCGATTAGAGAGTCAAATTGCTCTCGCGTTATATCTAAGCATCCGCGAAGAAGATGTCAAAATTTGTTCTCCGCCCCTCTGTTTAATTAAGGCGTTTCTCTGCACACCGCTGACGTTCACTAAACGTCGTATGAATGACAGGTGTTTCTTGACCCGGTCCGCGCGTGCAGTCGGATGATTATGTCCATACGGCCTTTATAGTTTCAAATAATGTCTATAATGAGCCGTGAATACTATACAATCGAGTGCCCGCGTACGGTTAATCTTTTGAACAATATACGATACGTCGATGAATATAACACAACGGACTGAGCCGCTTATAATTAATTACCCCGCAGTCGATAGCTCACTGATCATCGATGCGTAACGATACCCCGTTGTGAAAATTTATCCATCTGATCCGGAATATTCCACGCAGGGCGACTAAGTCGCCGTGCGTTACATACAGAAAATTCGGGTTAGTCTCCAACCAGCCTAGATTTTGTTCCGCTATCATACCACAAAGAGAATATACAGCGGGACCCCTCTGGACACTCGGTTAAAATACATACCTTCTATCCTTTCTGAAGTCGAAATCTCTGAATAGGTCCAGATGTATTATTTCGCATATTCTTAAAAACCGCAGTGTTCTTATATCAATTTCCTCCTATACAGTTGGCAATGTTCTAGTATGATACAACAATGTCAACAGTACCCAAACTCCCGCACTAGTTATGCGGGTATTTGTATCCCAGGGTGTTCGGTTTAGAGAGGTTCGTTGTACTTATAAATCATCACTTCAAACATTTCGGGCCCCACATTATTGATAAAAGTGTCTCAGCTCACGAGCAAGCTAAACTGGTGTCATATTATTAGCCCAAAAGAATATGGAATTTACTGAAGAAACGGGTCTTATGGCATTTGCGACCAGCATCCACACAGGCTGATCAGTATCTTCGCCCAAAAGAATGTGGAATTTACTGAAGAAACGGGTATTATGGCATTTGCTACCAGTATCCACACAGTTTGATCAGGATCTGCACTGATCGCCATTCAGTCAGCGAAACCCCTGGCCTTCTTCTAATAATCGGCATAGGTCATCACAGCCACAATTGAGCATTAACGCATCGCGAGCAAGCGGAGTGTCCATAACGATGCACCGTATAATAGGTCTATTGCGGTTACTGGCTGCATTTTGTTGAATATAATTGTGACTTTCACGAGAAAACGGTCATAATCGAGATTTTACGGAGCCCCGCAGTGGACATGGATTTTTGTTTATTAATTCGTTCCCGCGAAATAACAATTCGTTCCCACAATTTAACAATTTGTTCCTATGATTTAACAATTCGCCCCCACGAAGAGTCCTAATTTTTGTCATCGACGCTATCTCGCGAATTGAGAATGTCTATAAAGTACGGTTCGAATCGAGATGTCCCGACTACGGACATAATCCTCTCTTTGAAATATTCTATACAATTTTTTGTATAAATCCCGTATCAATATGATTATCGGTCACTTAAGACGTATTGAAATCGAAACCGGCTCCCTACAGCCATAAAGCGGAGAATTTGTTGGCTAGTTAGTCAACGAATCGATAGCGCATATGTCACGGGAAAACCCGCGGCATATCGAAACGGGTATAATGTCGTTTCCTAGTCGACACGTACCGCTAACGGAATACATCTTCCTGCTTGTAATTTAAATATATATACTTTTCTCTATATATAACCCGCGACGCTATCTCGAGTATATCTGAATTGAGAATGTCTATAAAGTAGGACTTCTGCTATATCGGCGAAGCCTCTATCAAGAATGATTTAATCTCGGGAAAAGTACTGTATTTATAGCTATTAGGTGGTCAGTTAAGTAAACGTGTTTCAACATGTTGAGACTTGTTATTAAAGCTAAATACAAATATGTTTCTAGCCAATAACGCGAATATTAACCCATTGTGATATTTTAAATATCCCGGCATCAACGGTATCGATCCGTATATCGAATACGGGTAGAAATTGTCGTCTGCTATTAACGGGTATAATACGGGTAAACGCCCTTATTTTCTTGACTGCACCGACCGATACGCGCGTATATTTCGAGGTATACGTCGTCTATCGACGATCGTAAGACCCCTTTTCGCGGGAATCGATAACGGTACCCAGGATCGAGAACGATAACTCTCAACGATCGTAAGACCCCTTTTCGCGGGAATTGGTAACGTAAGGGAAGTCGTATTACCTCCCATGATCGAGAACGATAACTCTCAACGATCGTAAGACCCCTTTTCGCGGGAATCGGTAACGGTAAGGGAAGACGTATTACCTCCAAGGACCAAGAACGATAACTCTCGCATACCCTAGATATTCGAGTTATCGATTAGTCGATCCCATACGTTTACGTTGTATTTTAATCCCAATCCCTAGATCCGGATCCATCGTAGATTGAAATGCACAGTTCTCACTACTTTGCTGTGTGTATTTTATACTCCCACTTTTAATAATCAATGCGTATTGAGCTAAAATAATTGCGTAAAATACGCCAATACGCACCTTATCTGGAGCTCTGAAGATAGTTCAAATGAGTGGTAACAATATATACCTTCATGGTGAAATAAACAATGATTATATCCTTAGATTGAAATGGGTTAAAGTGACTAGACAAACTATACAAAACTCCATTTCTTGTGCTAGAGTAGTTTTCCATAAGTCAGTCAATCAACTTTGTTGCTCTCATTCAAATGTGTTAGTTACCATTCCTTTCTGTCAAATAATGACTTTGTGGGTAGTCAGATGACACTTGACACATACCGGTAGATATTTTACCTCAGTTGATCAATCGATCTAGCTGCTCTAATATTATAATTTTTTTGGCAAGCACAATACTAGGTGGTTAACACTTTTGGTTGAGATTCCAATCTAACATTTGAACATATGCTACTTTTATATACTAAATCATTTTTCAAAGCAAGTTTCTGATGGGAAATAAGATAACACAAAAAATGGAAACCAGATGATAACAAGATTTGCTTCCCGCTTTTTAAGGGTTCACAAATTCAGTGGATGCACATTGACAATAGCCTGTACTCTAGCTTTAATTTTCAGAGATTCCAATATTTATCCTCGCTTCGCACAATTAACCCATTACATGCGGAATAACTAACCTTTATGGGTATAAAGTTTTTAATATTTTATTTTTGTTATATCTCAATGAAATTTATGTTGTGACCACTCATTTGAACCGTCTCAATGATACGGTCAAATGGTGGTCGCAACATATACTTCTGAGCTCATAATAAAGAAAATTTTCCACAAACAAAATGGCGTATCCCCGCATGAAATGGGTTAACCCTTTCAACACCACAGACCTCTATAGAGACAATGTTTGCAAACAGTGCAGATCCAGATGAGCCGACTCGTAATGAGCCGTCTCATCAGGATCTCCACTGTTTGTTAATTGTTATCAAATTTGAAAAACATTACCCTTTCTGAAGAATGGAATAGCCTGAAAATTTGAATGGACCAATGAAATAGCATGAAACAGTGGCATGGAACAGCCCATTAAGTTACTTGGTGTTGAAAGGGTTAAGAGTTTGCATAATTACCTGTACATTTGTTTATTTTCAGAGATTTCCTAGCACCTTCCTCATGACATTTATTGTCGGAAACTGAACCTTTTCACCTAGATTCCTATACTTTCTTTACTTTCTTGCACTTAATTACATTGACATGTGTGAAGTTGTGACATGGTTTTTGATGAATTCCGCTAAGGGTCTACTATCATGCTGTGACAAATCCATGACCGTGCCGCCCCCGCTAAGCCCAGGGTCAAGGTCACAGGCCCACGTACAGTCTACAAATCTACACATTTAACATTTAGGGGCACCTGGGGCGGTGTGATATTCCATAAGCCTCATTTACTGACAAATATAGTCGGCATCAGTAGGTGGTATGCGTATCTTGAAGATCAGTAAAACAACTCTTTTTTTTCTTCTTTAAATGATAGAATTTGATAATATGAAATGAATGCTGAAAACCGCATGCAAAAAATACCAAATAGTTCAACAGTTACAAAGTTTTTAAATTTTTACTTGCCTGAAACACATATGATGCCATCAATGATCAATTATTTTTTAAATTATTTATATTTATAACTAATTTATTTTTTCTGATTATTTTATTACATGTACATGTAATTAAAAACTTAAAAAAATAATTTTATTTTCATTAATTGTTTTTTTATTGTATTTTTAGCTCACCTGAGCAAAGCTCATGTGAGCTATTGTTATGGCAAAGTGTCCGTCGTCCGTCGTCCGTCCGTCGTCCGTCGTCCGTCGTCCGTCGTCCGTCCGTCCGTGAACATTTTCAATCATCTTCTTCTCCCGAACTGCTGAGCCGATATTGGTTAAACTTCACAGGGATGATATATGGGTGATGCCATTTCAGATTTGTTAAAATGGAGGTCATCGACAATCCAAGATGGCCACCATGGAAATGGTCTGTGGTTGAAGCCTGTTCATTTTTGTTAAAATGGAGGTCATCACCAAATCCAAGATGGCCGCCGTTGAGAAGTAGGTCAAATTCTTTAAAAATCTTCTTCTCACGAACCGCCAGGCCGATTTCGACGATACTTGGTATGAATGATCGATAGTTAGCGCTGTTTCAGATTTGTTCATATGGTGGCCCATGGGTCAAAAATGGGCGTCGCCCGAGGGGTCAAATAGGGGTCAAATTTTATTTTTAACCGAATATAGGTCATGTAATATATCAAATCGAAGGTATTGACGAGACAATCACTCTGGAACATTTTTTGTCTAAATCATATGATTATGTCATCCAAGATGGCCACCGATAGTTCAAATGGTCATTCTTTTACTAAAGATTTCAAACGTCTTTTTCTTGTAAACTGCTTGGCCGATATTGGCCAAACTTAACTGTAATGGTCTGTGGGTGAAGCCTGTTCATTTTTGTTAAAATGGAGGTCATCACCAAATCCAAGATGGCCGCCGTTGAGAAGTAGGTCAAATTGTCAAAAAATCTTCTTCTCACAAACCTCCAGGCCGATATCGACGAAACTTCGTAAGAATGATTGATAGTTACCGCTGTTTCAGATTTGTTCATATGGTGGCCCCTGGGTCAAAAATGGGTGTGGCCCGAGGGGTCAAATGGGGGTCAAATTTTTATTTTTGACAGAATATGGCCATATAGTATATCGGATCGAATATATATAGTATATCGGATCGAATGTATCGACGAGACGATCACTCTACAGCATGTTTTGTCTAAATCAGATGATTTTGTCATCCAAGATGGCCACCGAAAGGTAAACAAGTTGTTCTTTTACTAAAGATTTCAAACGTATTCTTCTTGTGAACTGCTTGGCCGATATTGGCCAAACTTAACTGTAATGGTCTGTGGGTGAAGCCTGTCAATTTTTGTTAAAATGGAGGTCATCACCAAATCCAAGATGTCCGCCATTGAAAAGTAGGTCAAATTGTCCAAAAAATCTTCTTCTCACAAACCTCCAGGCTCATTTCGACGAAACTTGGTGTGAATGATTGATATTTAAGCTGTTTCAGATTTGTTCATATGGTGGCACCTGGGTCAAAAATGGGCGTGGCCCGAGGGGTCAACTAGGGGTCAAATTATATTTTTGACCGAATATGGTCATATAATATATCCAATCCAAGGTATCGACGAGACGATCACTCTGGAGCATGTTTTGCCAAAATCAGATGATTACATCATCCAAGATGGCCACCGACAGGTCAAAAGGTTGTTCTTTTACTAAAGATTTCAAAGGACTTCTTCTTGTGAACTGCTTGGCCGATATTGACCAAACTTAACTGAAATGGTTTGTTGGTGAAGCCTGTTCATTTTTGTCAAAATGGAGGTCATCACCAAATCCAAGATGTCTGCCATTGAGAAGTAGGTCAAATTGTCAAAAAATCTTCTTCTCACAAACCGCCAGGCCGATTTCGACGAAACTTTGTATGAATGATCGATTGTTAACGCTGATTCAGATTTGTTCATATGGTGGCCCCTGGGTCAAAAATGGGTGTGGCCCGAGGGGTCAAATGGGGGTCAAATTTTATTTTTGACAGAATATGGCCATATATAGTATATCGGATCGAATATATATAGTATATCGGATCGAATGTATCGACGAGACGATCACTCTACAGCATGTTTTGTCTAAATCAGATGATTTTGTCATCCAAGATGGCCACCGAAAGGTAAAAAAGTTGTTCTTTTACTAAAGATTTCAAACGTATTCTTCTTGTGAACTGCTTGGCCGATATTGGCCAAACTTAACTGTAATGGTCTGTGGGTGAAGCCTGTCAATTTTTGTTAAAATGGAGGTCATCACCAAATCCAAGATGTCCGCCGTTGAAAAGTAGGTCAAATTGTCCAAAAAATCTTCTTCTCACAAACCTCCAGGCTCATTTCGACGAAACTTGGTGTGAATGATTGATATTTAACGCTGTTTCAGATTTGTTCATATGGTGGCACCTGGGTCAAAAATGGGCGTGGCCCGAGGGGTCAACTAGGGGTCAAATTATATTTTTGACCGAATATGGTCATATAATATATCCAATCCAAGGTATCGACGAGACGATCACTCTGGAGCATGTTTTGCCAAAATCAGATGATTACGTCATCCAAGATGGCCACCGACAGGTCAAAAGGTTGTTCTTTTACTAAAGATTTCAAAGGACTTCTTCTTGTGAACTGCTTGGCCGATATTGACCAAACTTAACTGAAATGGTTTGTTGGTGAAGCCTGTTCATTTTTGTCAAAATGGAGGTCATCACCAAATCCAAGATGTCCGCCGTTGAAAAGTAGGTAAAATTGTCAAAAAATCTTCTTCTCACAAACCGCCAGGCCGATTTCGACGAAACTTTGTATGAATGATCGATTGTTAACGCTGATTCAGATTTGTTCATATGGTGGCCTCTGGGTCAAAAATGGTCATGGCCCGAGGGGTCAAATAGGGGTCAAATTTTATTTTTGACCGAATATGGTCATTTTATATATCAAATCAAATTTATAGCAGTAAATCACATGCACATTCGCAATATATGTTAGATCAGAAGGTACCAACAAATTCTGTGGAACATTTGAAGTTGTAAGTGAAGAGTCTTTGTGAAATCAAGATGACCACTATGGAGGCTTTTAGGTGAGCGATACAGGCCCATTTGGGCCTCTTGTTTAGAAATGGGTTGGAACAAATTTGCATAAATTTGCATAAAATGTACAAATATGGAAACTTGCATAACTTTTGATCAGATACAAAATTTGGATTGGGTATTTATTCCACATGTGGTATGAATTGCCATTATCTACCAGTTTACAAAACATATTTTAAAATTTATTTTTCTATTTACTTCCCTTTTAATGTTGAAGCCGTCATTAACTAAGTTACATTGAGCGTTTCATTTCTTATTGGTGAATCTTACTTGGATTCATGGGGCAGGACACCATCATTCAATGCTGTCATATCAATGTCCGTGCTGATTGTGTGGTGCTCCCCTCAATCGGGCACTCCTGTCTGTATATGTGGCTGTGACTGGAGAAGTGGGGCTTATGGGATTTGTAACCAGTGTAGCTTCTGATCAAATAGCACACTCCTGTAGCCCGATAATGAGCCATATTGCTTGTTAGCAGTAAGACAGGTGTTTCATTGATGGAATGGCGATCAGTGTAGATCCACAGGCTGATCTAGATCTACACTGGTCGCAAAACAAATAAGCCCCATTTCTCCAATCACAGTCACATATGATCTTGATTTTGAATGGACGGAAATCCGCAATCAATGAATCAATCAATGAATCTCTCCATACAGGTGCATTGCCATCTGTATATATATGACCTTGCAATGCTGCTGAATGGAGACAAAACAATGGAGACACAATCAAGCAATCAGTCAATAAATATCACCATACAGGTGCATTCTCATAAATATAAGACAGTGCTTTTAAATGGACACAAAACCCCAATCAATCAATCAAGCAATCAATCAATCAATCAATCGATGTTCCATTTTCAGCAGTGGTGCCTGCTTAACTCAGTTGCGCCCTTCGCGGAGTGTGGATCTAGCCTCTTAGTAATTACACCTCGTAGTCGTATCAATATGCCTATCAATAGTTTTATCAATATGCCTATATTTCGTTGCTGCTTGCGCATCAGTCAGATGTAACCGCACAACCCCCTGGTCAGGACCTCTACATTTCAAACAATTAAGCCAATTGTACCTAATAAGATGTGATTTTTCGTGAAAAAATATTTACAAAATCTGTGATATTTTCTGTAGTTGACGTCGAAAGTTAACAAGATTTTCAAAGCAAATGTGTGGAATAAAAAATGGAAAATATTGTTATGTTTATAAATATTTTTCATGAGCTATCACACATCTTTTTAGATACAAAATCACATGGCTTGTCTCGTATATGTGGCTGTGACTGGAGAAATGCGACCAGTGTAGATCCAGATAAATAAACACCCGTATTGCTTCTAACAAACAATATAGATGGTTATCAGGCTACTGGAGTGTGATATTGGATCAAAAGTTACACTGCTTGCAAAGCCCATAAGCCCCATTTCTGCAGTCACAGCCACATAGATCTTGCTGTTGAATCAACCAATGAGACCAATCCCGGGCTGACACTGCAGACACACAGAGACTGATTAGCTCCACGTCACGTCACGTCCAAGCCTGGGGAAGGGGGGTGCAACTGACTGATGCATTACATTTTCTGCATACCGTAAATATTGTGTTTTTCTATGTGATCAATTGGTAACTGGTAAAATAAAATCAATAACATAATCATGATTATTCACCAAATTAAAAAGTGTGACTTGGTAAAGTAGAGATTAATACATCACAGTTATGATTTTCATGTTAGCATAACACTAATTTACATTTGTGACAAAAGGTTTGGTTCTTGCTGTAGATGGGAATATTTTTGTAAGGACAAGATTCTCCAATATCACTTAAATCTCTTGAATGCTTGTAATAATATTAAATACTTTCCTGCAATTTTTCTAGCTTCAATATAGCTTTTAATGTCCATATATTTATGTATATTTGGGCTGTTGAGAAAAGGTACCTTAGGGCATTTGTGGCCAGTGTAGATCCTGATCATCTTATGTGGCAGTGACTGGAGAAATGGGCTTATTGGATTTGAGACCCTAATCAGGTAGCACACTCCTGCAGCCTGAAAGCGATTTTACATGTACATGTATATTGCTAGTTAGAAGCCTGATGTGTGTGCTATTGATGGAATGGCGAAACGTGCAGGTCCTGATCAGACTGTGCAGATGCACAGGCTGATCTGGATCTACACTGGTCGCAAAACCTATAACCCCATTTCTTCAGTCACAGCCGTGTATTTGCAGGCGCGTAGCTGCATTAAGGCACTGCAGGCCCGGGCCTTCTGGGGGGGGGGGGCATGCCCCCAGACCCCCCTAGCATACTCGCACCAATGATGCTCGAAGTCGTCAACCGGGCCTGCAGATTCAAATTGGCTAGCTACGCCCCTGATTTGTTGATACAAAAAGGGGCATACACCATGTTCGATTGACGGCAGTGGCTGGCGACTTGCGTAGGCCCAGATTAGACCGTGTGCTTTTGAACTATGCTGGTCGCAGACGTCGTTAGGTACCTTTTCTCCGCTGCTGGCCCATTTTTTTATTTTTTTTTGTCTGTCTTCTTTCGGACAACATGTATCGATGTACTTTTAATATACCACATGCAGCTGTTCTGCTGATTATTCTAAGTAATTATTGTTAATTTGCGAGCAATATACATTTACATCTATTCCGAACACAAGCTATATTTGTCATAAACTTATAATGCAGGGTTCAAGCTAGCCCTTCAAAATAGGGAGAAGTTTTCACTAACAAATTGAGAAAATATACAATTTTTTCCAAATTTTTTGTTTTATATAGCAACTCAAAATAGGGAGAAGTCAGACAATTTAGGGAGAGATTTTCGCCCACTTCACCCTATAAACTGATCCCTGCAATGCTGAATTAATTTTTGTTATTTTCTGATTATGTCTTAATTTCTCTTTTTCGCAGCAAAAACATGAGTTGACATTAATTATTTCCAATGTCAGAACATGGCTTAACAGCACGTTAGAATCATTTCCAATGGAAATTATTCTATTCTGCTGTCCAACCATGTTTTTATTGAGAGAAAAATAAAAATATGAAACAACAGCAGATGACAATTTTTGTTTGCCACAGCTTGTTGTTTCTAGAAATTGCCAGTTTAATATTTTACAATATGTTGCAATTAATACAACTGGTTTCTTTTGAGAATAATTTGGTGATGATTTTTTATTAATGGTAACTGGTCAATGATATGACAAAACCTGGCTTATTTATTTATAGCAACCAGTGTTAGTCCTAGACCAGTAATGTGCATCTGTGCTGCCTGGTCAGGGTTTACAATGTTTGCCATTGTTGACAAATCATTCATGGTACATCAAGCATGTAAAATAAATGAATGAGGCTAAATGCATGAGTACAGTCTGATCAGGATCTACATTGTTAAAAGAATTAACCCTTAGACCGCTACACACAACAATTATCGTCTGCTGTTGCTTTTATATATTGCCTTATTTCTCAATAAAACATTGTTTGACAGCACTTCAGAATGATTCTATAGTGCTGTCAAAGCATGTTGTAAATTATTCTAAAGTGCTGTCAAAGCATGTTTTTGATGATAAAAATGGAAAATAGAAAATAAACAACAGACGACAAAAAAATAAGGTAGCGGTTTAAGGGTTAAATCAATCAAATTTTATGTTATTATGACTGAAATATGTTGGAAATTCATGTAGAAATTTGTTATTCCGGCAGCATTTATAAAACACAATTCACAATTTTCAGACTTCATTCATTGTCCACAGAAGTTGGACATTGCCTAGACATATTTGCATGTGCATAATGTTGTCTCGTCTCAAGAAATACCTACACATTTTGATATTGGTCGGTATACAGTGGGTAGTATACAATGGTATCACGTGGGTGGTGGGTCTGGCAAACGCGACGGCATAAATTGACGGTAGGGGTTCCTCCTTATAGGAATCACGATTTGCCTGGTTTGGCCCTCAGGTACGTTTTTGTCTTTGGCTCTTTTGTTACCTGGGAGTTGAATTGGGTTATTGCCCATTATAAAAGTAGTAAGATTATTACTGATCCTACTGCTTTTGTGAGGGGGCCAAGTTATGCTGGTGTGGCGAGGACCTGGCACCAGATCAGGATTATTCTGATTTCAGGGCTGAATATATATTTTTTTATTGTAAATATTTAGTTCCGATTCTGGGATTTTTCCCCCATTTGTACAAGTACTTGAACATGTACTTGTACAGGTAATATATGGGATTTAGTACTAAACCCATTGACCCGGCCTTAAATGACCTTAGCTGTTGATAGGCCGTTAAACCCCAACAAACAAACAAACAGTGGTATCACCCAATCTATTATTTTGGGACTAATAGGAACCGAATATTGTTGTCTGGTGATTTTCCATACTTGTCTTCTTCATTTGCGATTTTCATGCTTTTCAATCAGAATTTTTACAGTAAAAATAAATAAACAACAGCTGATGAGACTTAATTCAGCATTTAAATCGTTAAATTGTCGCTATTTGCTCTAGAACAGGTTCAAAAGAAGTTGCCTATGATTTTCAGCTGTAAGTGTCACATTTTCTGTCTTTGAAAGTAGTCAAAGAAATTATTTTGTGTCATTGTTTTCTCACGTACTGCCAAAATTGTTTCATTAAGAAATACAGTCGAGCACCAGTACCTCGAACGTCAGTATCTCGATGGTATCCCCTATCTCGATGATTCGCTAAAGTCCAGAATTATATCCTTATTTGTTTAATGTAAATTTCCTCGGCTATCTCGAACATGCCCTATCTCGAACATGTTCTCTATCTTGACTGTTCATTCTGTCCCCTTGGTATAAAAATACGTTAAATATCACTTAAATGCTTTGGTAAATCATCTAAGCGCCTGGCTGCCAAGATCAATTTGGTTAACACTAATTTTCAAAACCTATTATCAAAGAAACAAAATAAATTCACACCTGTCTCGGGTTGTTTGCTTAATTGGTCCACCTCGATTTGTTTGTGTGTTTGACACGATTCATTAAGCATATCACGCTGGTCATTTAAGCAATTCACTGAGAGTTGTGACGCCACCTGTAATGTTGGGTCGTTTACTACCTTTGGTCATTAGTTAATTGGTGATTAAAATTTGTCAGTAAATTAATTAATACTTT
The DNA here is from genome assembly GCA_029237695.1 of Conchocele bisecta. NCBI lineage: Eukaryota > Metazoa > Mollusca > Bivalvia > Lucinida > Thyasiridae > Conchocele > Conchocele bisecta. The sequence continues at coordinate 30,620,104 of CM055281.1, forward strand.
TTTTCTTGGAATTAAATTCAGCGTGTATTAATTATTCAATCTGATGGTGATTAATAATAAAAGCAACACATGTTTTGTTTCATTATTCCTTTATTGTTTACTCGTGATGTGATGGGTAAAATGATTTGATATTTTTTTGCGAAAATATTTGACCATGTCACTTCCTCGGTATCTCGAACCTAGTCCTATCTCGACTAAAATACAATCTCCCTTCGACTTCGAGATACTGGTGCTCGACTGTATGACAAATGTGGCTGTGACTAGAGAAATAGGGCTTATTGGGTTTGTCATAGTGTGGCTCCTGATCAAATAGCACAGTCCCGTAACACAATAGTGATCTATATTGCTTGTAGAAGCATGGCGGTATTTCATTGATGGAATAGTGAACAGTGCAGAACCTGATCAGACTGTGCAGATGCACAGGCTGATCTGGATTTACACTGGTCGCAAAAGCCATAAGCCGTATTTCTCCAGTCACAGCCACAAATATGTAAAGTCAGCAGACGACATTAGTTGATTCCCGCCTTTCAAGGGTAAAAGTATCATCTGACAGTAATCCAGTCCGTATGTCTAAATGGATTATTTGTGATCAGAAAACAATGTTATGCATGTGCACTCGATTGTCGATTGATTGTGTCTGTCACTGCATGTCAAAAGTGCGAAATGTGTAACATGAAATGACATACAAAGGTTTATTGTCACTAGTGTAGCTACAGATCAGCATATGCATAGCCGAATTTGTAATTTTGTCATTGAAACATTCCAGATGATTCTAATGAAATAATTTAGATTAGCCATTGTAAAGTTAGATGAAAATATTGTTGTCTGTTGTTTTTTCTAATTTCTCAACCAAACGATTTTTGACTGTGCATTAGGCAATTCTCATATTTTCGTCCAGAAATATTTAACATAAACAGCAGACAACAGAATTTATTTCAACATGAAGGAGTTAAGAGTTAAAAGCAGTTTTCTATCTTAGCACATATACAATTTAACCTGATGCTGAATTAGATTTTGTTGTCTGCTGTTTATGTTTTATTTGCCATTATACTAATGAAAAACATGATTTGACAGTACTTTAGAATCATTTCAAATGAGAAAGAATACAAAATATGAAACAACAGCAGACGGCATTTACGGTTCCCGCCTTTTAAGTGTTAATTAATAACACAAAAGATCCTTTTTGTCATGGACTGTCATATGCACATGGACACATGCAGGAATTGCTGGTCTGGCAATTCAGTCGACGGTTCTTTGATTCTACGTATTGATTTTGCCGTGAAACTGCACCAAAGTTCCAGAAATGGGGCTTATGGGTTTTGCAACCAGTGTAGATCCAGATCAGCTTGTGTGTCCGCACAGTCTGATCATGATCTGCACTGTTCGCCATTCCATCAATAAAACACATGTCATGCTTCTAACATGCGATATAGTTTTTTTATGCTACCGTAGTGTGGTATTCGGTCAGGAGCTACACTGGTCACAAATTCAATAAGCTCCAGTCACAGCCACATGCGCAAATATGCACCGAGACTACGGCTCTGGAACCATGCAGCCATGTGGCTTCATTGATATCTGCAATTCAAATTTCCTGCGTGTTATACAATGGGCATTAATCTTTATTTTCATGAAAAAGTACCTTGTCCCGCTGTGATATTTTGTCGGCATTTATTTGAAAACCAGCTTATTTTTGTTTTGTTTATTAAAATGACATTTAATCTGCATGTCAGCCTTGGCATTGGCTTTTTGCCAGATATTGCCAGAGATTTTCAGTCAAATTTTCAAATTGTCATCAATTAACATGTTTTGTGAAAAAATCGAAAATAAAAACAGCCGACGACAATATTTCATTCCACTTAGTAAGGGTTTAAATGCATATGCAGCTGGCATGGTGATAATTAATCACTTTCAAATTAACATTAAGCTGCATCTGTTGCCATGGTAACTTATTTCTTGTACATTCCAGAAAAGGAAAATGCTGGGTGACACAAGTTCCACACAGAATCTCCGAGATTTGGAGATCTCGTTACGAACAAATCACATAGAGTAAGTCGTAATGAATCAACCAATTAATCAATCAACCAACCCCAAGTTTGAAGATCTTACGATCAATCGGTCAATCCAATTAATTATTTGATCAGACAAATAACCAATACATTAGTCAAACAATTAGTCGATCAACCAATCAGCCAATCCATTAGTCAAACTAGCAATCAATCAATCAATCAATTCTTTAGGCAAGCAACCAATGCATATATGAGCCACGTCGCGAGAAAACCTGTCTTCGGGAAATTCTTGGTCAAATTAACATTTTGTTACTATGACAATGATATTTGAATGATGAATTGAATGCTTTTTATTTGATCATGATATCTGCAATATTCATTAAGATATTATAGTTAATACAACGCCACTATGCAGGTCGTTTGAGCAAATGAGACGTCACGTAAAAGCCACGTTAAACAACGTTACAGTATATATAGTTTTAAATGCATGGTTAGTGCCGTCGAATATAAAATATATTCGGTTCAGCCTTAGACAGCTTTATTGGGGCGAGCTTTAGCGAGCCCCTATAAAGTTGTCGGGGGCGAAACCGAATATATTTTATATTCTACGGCACTAATCATGTATTTAATTTATACCGCATACTAAACGTAATTGCTTGAACGTGCGTGACGTCGTGTTTTGACGTCATTCCCTCGCTATGCGTCACAAATCCAGTGACGTGATTCAAAGCAAAATGGCGGCGTCCACGCTAGGTAGATTCGGTATTGTATCTGATTAAATCTCCGATCTTATTTACGATGCGCTTCAATATTGGCTCGAGTTAGACTACACAGTTGTCATAATAAGCATTGCGATCATAATGGACATGACCGTGTCGTTGGTTACGTCGCTACTGTAAAAATGGACACAATTCATCTGCACCGACAGCGACTTCGATTTTAAAATTCGCCGCCATTTTGAATTTGCTGTTGAGACTAATATTAGGCTACTTCAGGTATAACATATTATTAACATAATATTTATTCAATCCGCTCTATTATGCTTTTCAAATAGTCAAGGTCGTGAAAATAAGTGTAGTGTGTCTTATTTTCATGTTAATTGTTTCAACTAAAAAGTTTCTTCCATTAATCATGTTGATATTCGATCAGACGTTTTGTTATCCGTATCCGAATCTGGATCCTGTAATGCTAGACGATATTATTCATACAAAAACGTGATTCAACTTATTTATCACATCCTCATGCACATACGACTGTTAGTACGGCTGTCTAACGTTCATCCAATACATTCTGAGACAGGATCCATGACAGATCGTCTTTTTTCACACACATACGCCTGATTATAGATATATTCTGTTCGTTAGATAACTTTAACACAACGGAACAAACCTAACATGGCGGTCTGACAAACGTCGATAATTGGAAATCTCGGCTGAAATGACGTCAGCTAAGTTCACGACGTCGTATCTTGTGACGTCGTCAGACACCCGAAGACAGGTTTTCTCGTGACGCGGCTCATATTGATTAAATCGTTCTGAGTTTTTACATGTCTCCAATGGTCGTTATTTGCTGGCATGCCATGTTAGAATAATTTCTACAAAAAGTAAAATAATAATGAATACATAAGTAATTTCTATTTATTTACTTGTGTTGGACTGTTACAGATGGGTGCGGGAATTCCTGAACGAGGAGAATCAAGGTCTGGATGTTCTTGTAGATTATCTCTCCTTCACCCAGGTTGTTATGAGGTAGGTAGCCCTCTACACCAGGGGGGCGACACCAATGTCAAGGTCATTAAGTTGTCTGCTCCAATTTTGTCTTGTGTGGTATCTTCTGTTGAACCACATGCAGATCTGCTGACAAAATACACTGTGGTAAACAACTACTAAATGCATTTGGCCGAGTGATTTTGTCGGTGTGTCAAGGGCACCTGGCACTAGAACAAGATATAGGTTGAGCGATCAAAACTGGTTATTTCACATGGTGGCCTTCGTGTTTGGCTTTCTTTTTATGCCACCGGTCTCGAAGAGCCGGGTGGCATATTGTTTTTGGACCGTCCGTCTGTCCGTCCATCCGTCTGTCTGTCCGGGCACACATTAGGGTACTTATGTGGCTAGCCCCACAGGGTTATGGACTTGTTAAAGGATAGGGTTGGTTATAATTAGCCACCTAAAAAATGGTTTTATGTGGCTAAAAATCGTTTTATGTGGCTAATATTTAACATGTGATAAGCCACATAAGTACCCTAATGTAAGAACGTCCGTCACACTTTTCGGTTAACCACTTTGTCACAGTTTCTCAAATATACTGCAGGTGGCATCCGCGTTCGACAGACGCATTTCTTGTTACTTTAGAGTTGAATCCGGTTACACCATTATAAAATTAGTAAGTTTTTTAGTAAGCTTATTACTTTTAGGGAGCGGGGCTAAGTGATTCTGGTGTGGTGAGGACCTGGCACCAGATCAGTGTAATTTCAGGGCTGGCTATATATTTTTTTCTGTAAATGTTCAGTTCTAATTTTGGGATTTTCCCCCCAATACAGGTTAAATATGGAATTTGACCCCATTAACATGGCTTAAAATGACCATAGCTGTTTACAGGCCGTTAGACACCATTCAATAAATAAATTCACATTTTGATTACAGTTTTGTGCAAATGGGGATTAATATGGGTTTTGCGACGATCCAGATCAGCATGTGCATCCACACAGTCTGATCAGGATATACACTGCCATTGCCACTCGCCATTCCATCAATAAAACACCCGCCATGCTTCTAACAAGCAATATAGATCATTATCATTAAGCACCATTTCTCCAGCCACAGCCCCATATTTCAGACGCGAGCAGCTGCTGAACCGGGAGAAGAGTTCGAGTCTAGACTCGGTGCTGGCGCGGGGCTCCATGCGGATACTGAAGCGGTCGAACACGATCAGCTCCTCCCGCCAGGTGGCGCGATACTCACAGAAACTGAACATGGGCGAGGCGCGCGATGACGTGCACGTCTGTATCATGTGTCTACGCGCCATCATGAACCACCAGGTATCATGTATAGAGGAATTTACACAAGTCAGGATTTTGTATGGTATTTAGTCAATGAGTTTACTGATTTTATAAGAAACTGAGGCTGTGCCGAGTGTTTTATCATGAAATCAATCAACATGTTTAGTAAATGGAGGATCTTACACGAGTGGTGATTTAATTTGATATTTATTTAACGAGTTTACTGATTTTTAAGAAACGAGGCTGTGCCGAATTTCTTATGAAATCATGAGTTTAATAATTGGAGGATCTTACATGAGTGGTGATTAATAATGATATTTATTAAACCAGTTTACTGATTTCATAAAAAACTAGGCTGTGCCTCGTGTCTTATGAAATCAGTCAACAAGTTTAATACATGGAGGCTGTGGAAAGTCCCTTATGAAATCAGCCAACGAGTTTAATAAATATCCAGCGACTGATAGGTCGGCCCCTACTGATAGTACAGGTCGTGCGATACTCACAGAAACTCAACATGGGCTATTAAAATAGAATTGGGGTTAGAATTGTAAAGAAAAAAACGGCATTTACGTCTGCTTTGCGTAAAGCAATTTATTATCTTTTCATTTTCAGTATGGGTTCAACTTGGTGATAGCTCACACCCACGCCATAAACTGTATAGCACTTAGTCTCAACCATAGAAGTCTCAGGTGAGTTTTGCTTACTGTAATAAACCTATATATTCACCATTTACTTGGGGAAACATATAAAAATATATGGTTTCACAATAACAATGTATTTGGATATAATTTGTTCTGGGAAACCCCTATTTAGTAGGGGTTTTCCAAAACAAATTGTGTCAGAATATTTAGGGTTATTACGGTAGTATCAACCAGTAGCCTATTTCACCAACATTGCAAAGTATACTTAATATCTAGTAAAGTATACTTTGAGGGAGAAATTTTCAATTTAAGGATAAATTTATTAAGTTTTATTATACTGAATTTATTACATTATCACAGCCATTTTGGCTGTGATAATGTAATAAAATCAGTATAATAATTCTGCCTACTTTTAATCATCAAATATATGCAGTCGTTAATTCTGTATGAAATAATGTATTTCGGGAAAAATAAATGATTACTCCCTCAATGTATACTTTGCTAGAAAAGAATACTTTGCAATTTTGATGAAATCGGCTACAGGTGGGTTTGGTGGTGCTTTTGTAAGTTTATTCCCAACAAAATAGTGAAGTGGACATTCAGAATTACCTCGAACAACGAACGTGACATAGCCTTGCCTGATAAACTTGAGCATGATATTTGTGCTCCCCGAAAATTATTTCGGGAGCATATATTTATCACCTTGTCCGTCCGGCATCCGCACTATCCATGTGACTGCGATAACTCGAAAAATGTAAGTTTGATTTGCACCAAACTTATAGAGGCGATATTTTGGACGAGTTCTCAAACTATGTATGTCACAAGACTGGTTTCAGAGTTATTGCCCTTTAAATTTTTCTGATTGGCTGAGCTTGTCTCAATGTTAAAAGTTATATTTGCATCTGGGAATAGTCTGTCGGTTTTACCGACTGTCTATTTCCTATATTTGCTTAGTTGCTTAGTTGCAACATGCTTAGTTGCTCTTCTGGGTGTCCAAAAAAACGTGGACCTAATTCACATAGCTATAATTTGTTTAATTAAATGAATGCATGTTCACCGATTTTACTGTGTATGTACCCTTGAACAAAGTTTCAAATATTCAAAGAATATAAAACGAATATATCAACATTGTTCAAAGTTATCCAGAGTTACCTCCCGCATTCTTGTACTTTAATGACGTTTGGAAAAGTCAGGCTCCACATTGCTGATTGATCTTAGTGCTATTGAAATTGGAATTTCTTATGGTTAAATGCATTCAGACTGTGCAGGTCTTATGACAATATGTACACATGACATACACACATCCTGCCCGTCTCCCGATGACATTTATTTGAGTTTATGGTTGATACACCTCTCTTCGACTTTGAATCATTCAAGACTTTCAGAATATGGAGTGCTATCTGCTTGTGCTCCGACGTGACTTTTCTGATTTACAGTACAAGTGTGCACTATTTGTGTATTTCAATGACTTAATATACTACTATTCATGTTTTCAGGCACTTTGTAGTCATCCTTCCTTTAACAATTTAACTGGAAACACTATGTCGCTGAATTATTGATGTTGTACACATTTGTCGATTTTACCACATTTAGCCGAATGCAGAAAAATGGCGTTATCCATAAGCAGTGACATCACTTGTTGTATTAAGACTGTCTGCTAAACTAAACTTATAGGAAAGACAGTCCACCGGCACAGCTTGATATTCTCTGAAAAGGAAAAAATTCAATGTCTTGAAATATAAGTTATAGCTATTTGAATTAGGTCCCTGTTTTTTGGGACACCCTGTAGTGTCTGTATTATCATTTGTCTTATTTAATTATGTTGTTATTATCTGTTTCAGGACGAAGGCATTAGTATTGGAGCTGCTGGCAGCTGTCTGTTTGGTCAGTGGCGGCCATGAAATTATTCTCGCCGCCTTCGACAACTTCAAGGAGGTTTGTATCAGCGTAGTCTGATCAGGATCTGCACTGTTTGCCATTCCATCGATGAAACACCCGTAGTACTTCTAATGAGCAATATATCACATTATCAGGCCACAAGAGTGTGCTATTTGATCAGAAGATACATTGGTCACGAATCCCGTAAGCCCCATTTCTCTATTCACAGCCACAAATATACAAATATAGATACATACTTTTCATTCACGCAGGTGAGCTGATAATTTTGAAATAATGTGTGAGATAGGTCCTTTCATTCAACAAGAATGCCTAGAGAACCAAGTTTGTTTAGTGGTAGATTCCAATCACGAGTGCATCGCGTCACAATGGCAAACAGCATGTGTCACCTTCATCTAATTTTCAAATAGTGGTAAATCTTGGATATCCATGTACAGTGAAACCTCTCTAAACCGGACACCCTGGGAGGTCCCCAGGGTGTCTGGCATAGAGACGTTTCACGGTAAATCCGGCATTTGATCACTCTGAGCCATAGGTGTGTGTTATACGATCACAGAGATTATCACCTGAAATAAATGGCCAAGAAACTCATAAAAAATAAGAGCACAGGTGCTTTCTTGGTGTCTAGTTTAGAGAGGTTCTGCTGTACATTATTTTTTGTTGTGATAATTGTTTTTTCGCCTGTTTATAGGTGTGTGCGGAGAGACATCGGTTTGAAATGCTGATGGACTACTTTCAGAATTACGATGAATTCCATATAGACTTCATGGTAAGTTCATATATGATAGTGTCTGTATACGACCATTTCTTTTATTTTTCGGTCCAAGTGACTTTGGTGTGGTATGGACCTGGCACAATGTCAGGTTATTCTAATTTCAGGGCTGAATATATTTTTTCGGTGTAAATATTCCGTTCTGATTTTGGGATTGTCACACCCCAATGCAGGCCAAGATTGTGGCCTAGAGTTTAGAACACCTGACTTTAAATCTGGAGGTTGTGGGTTCAAACCTCGCCTTAGGCATCAAAACTACTTTCATAGTACAGTCGCACCTGTACTAACGGCCACCTGTATTAAGCGTTTCCCTCCGTTAAGCGGCCATTTTATTCCCCCCCAATGAAAATTACTCTAAAATCCACCTGTATTAAGCGTGAACCTGTCTAACGCGGCCAATGGCCAGGCAAAATCGTCCATTTTGACTCGAAATCCTCGTTTTAGCGACCATTCTCGGCAACTTTGCCGATAATGAAACCAAAATAACGGCCGTCCAAAATCGTCCATTTTGACTCGAAATTCTCATTTTAGCGACCATTCTCAGCAACTTTGCCGATAATGAAATTATGCGTCTACTCCAGACAGTAGACTATCGATCGTAAATTGCTTACACGCTGACAGCGCCTGTCATTTCTCTAGGTTAAACCACATTGCAGAACAGGTCAACAACTTGATATTTGCAACCTGCGTAGACCCGGATAAGTGTGCACAGTATTATTCGATATTATTCTGTGTGAACTAGCTTTTACAACAGCCCTTCCACATATGCATACATCATAATGTGCAAGTTATAGCGAGCGTGGCATGGGGACTGCTGTTATGAGCTGAGCTATGCTGACCGTGGCCTAACTACATACGCCAGACAAACTGGTGGTTTTCTGACGAACTGGTACATGTTGTAACAACAAACACGCGATTGACCCATCAAATTATTAAACGTTCGTTTGATAATCCATTCCATTGTGCATATTGTATTTACATTATCGGACCTCAATACAAATTTAACACAACGACACATTTTGTGTTTGGCATTTCTAATTGACCTAAGCGCCGCTTAGATCAATGAGTATTCGAAATTAAAGTAAACAATGGATATCATGATTTTTACAAGATAATTGGATGGAATTCTATCGCAACAATTAAGCTGAGTATGACGATCGACACAGCAGAATAATTGCCGTTTGTTTGTTTGTCAATGAAGGTGTTAAATTTTAATTGGTAGCACGATTAACCCAAATCCACCTTTTAATTATAGAATTCGGCCAATTTAAATGTTGGATATTTTTTTCAATCCTTCCATTCTTTGAATATTGTTACAGTAACAAGCTCAAAATTTCGCCAGTTAGATGTTCAATATGTCTGCTAAAAACTGTTTATTGACGCATACATATTGAGGGTACAACAATACATATTTTTAGCTCACCTGAGCGAAGCTCATGTGAGCTATTGTTACTGCAATGTGTCCGTCGTCCGTCGTCCGTCGTCCGTGAACATTTTCAAACGTCTTCTCCTCGGTAACCATTGGGCTTTTAGTCACCAAACTTCATGGTCATGGTCCTTAGGTAGGGGAATTACAAAATTGTTAAAATGACGTCATTACGTAATCCAAGATGGCCGCCGTCTAAAAATAGTACAAATTTTTCAAAAATCTTCTTCTCAAAAACCGCCAACCGGATTTCGACAAAACTTGGTAGGAATGATCAATGTACAATGCTCTTTCAAATGGTGACCCCGGGGTCAAAAATGGGGTTAAATTGGGGTCAAATTTTATTTTTGACCGAATATGGTCATGTCATATATCAAATTGAAGGTATCAATGAGGCGATCACTCTGGTGCATTATTTGTTGAAATCGGATGGTTATGTCATCCAAGATGGCCACCGAAAGGTCAAAAGGTCGTTCTTTTATTAGATATTTCAAAATTCTTCTTCACATGAACCGCTTTGCTCATGGTAGCCTAAATTAAAAGTTATGGTCCATGGGTGAAGCCTTTTCAGATTTGTTAAAATGGAGGTCATCACTAATCCAAGATGGCTGCCGTCTAAAAATATCATAAATTTTTAAAAAATCTTCTTCTCATGAACCGCTAGCCGGATTTCGACGAAACTTGGTAGGAATGATCGTGTACAATGCTCTTTCAAATTTGTTAAAATGGTGACCCCGGGGTCAAAAATGGGCGTGGCCTGTGGGGTCAAATTGGGGTCAAATTTTATTTTTGACCGAATATGGTCATATTATATATCAAATTGAAAGTATCAATGAGGCGAGAACTCTGGTACATTTTTTGTCTAAATCGGATTGTTATGTCATCCAAGATGGCCGCCGAAATGTCAGAAGGTCGTTCTTTTATTAGAGATTTCAAAATTCTTCTTCACATGAACCGCTTGGCCCATGGTAGCCAAACTTAAAAGTTATGGTCCATGGGTGAAGCCTTTTCAGATTTGTTAAAATGGAGGTCATCGCTAATCCAAGATGGCCGCCATCTAAAAATAGCATAAATTCTTAAAAAATCTTCTTCTCATGAACCGCTGTCCTGATTTCGACGAAACTTGATAGGAATGATCGATGTACAATGCTCTTTCAAATTTGTTAAAATGGTGACCCCGGGGTCAAAAATGGGCGTTACCCGTGGGGTCAAATTGGGGTCAAATTTTATTTTTGACCCAATATGGTCATATTATATATCAAATCGAATGTATCAATGAGGCGATCACTCTGGTAAATTTTTTGTCTAAATCGGATTGTTATGTAGTAGTATATAGGGAGTCAAAATGATACCACCTAACGGTGGTATCATTTCTCCACCCTATATACTACTCCACCGCCCCCCCGAAAAACACCGTTTCGTCCAATAGCACAAACTGGTCACCAACACAAAAAACGTGACAATTGGTGTCATAAATACATCATGTTTTTCCAATTGAACAGATAAATCTCATAGGTTATAACAAAAATACTATAACAAAATGGATAATATAATACGCAAACATATGGAATCTTATAACGCTGTTAAAGAATATTACGGTGTTTCTACAACATTAAAACACTTTAAAATGAGAATAATATGCAATATAGAATACATGAAATATCAACGTAATTTATTACGCTCCGATAAAAACGTTGCATTTACAATATTATACCGGCAGTTGTGTCGCTGGTACAAGGATCAAATTCGCGAAATGAAGCGATTAAATAGGATCGGAGAAGCACTACCGAAAAATGATATTATTATAAAACCGTTTAAAAGCAACGATTCGTTTACGGTTCGATATTGCTTTTAATGTAATGTAATGTAATGTAATCATTAATGTAATTTCAATGCGTCCGCGTGTGATAGTTTATTTTCCTCCTCCACTATAGCTAATTTATTTCGCAGATCAGCAACTAACTCTACCAACTCTAGTCTACCACGTTCCCCCATAGCCACAGGGCAGCGTAGTTGCTTATGTCTACAAAGAGTTTGGGCACTAACGAACTTACAGGGGCATCTGGGGCATTGAAATTGTGGGGCGACACAAGGAAACTTTCTACGTCTCGATATATGCCTTCGTAGATAGTCTTTACAAGCAAAAATCTTACAACAAGTAGCACACTCCATTCTTTTTTTTTTTGTATATATATGTATATGTTTATGTTTAATTGGACATGAAAAAACATCATGTGTAAATTTTTCATGTCCAATTGAACAGATAAATCTCATAGGTTATATTACAGAAAATATGATAACGCCAGAAATCGAAAGTTTGAGAAGAGAAGCCGAATCTCTAGGGATTACTTATAGTAAACGGTTGAGAGTTAGGGGGTTGACAAATCTTATAAACTCCACAAAGAATGAGGCGTTTATGAAGCGGTTTACCCGCGCCCACAAACGAGGAGCCTTTAAAGACCTCTCACTAGCGGAAGAAGTTGGTAACAGAATTCAAAAAGAAAGTATTGCGGGGTTAAGGGCCAGTGTAATCAAACCTTCAAGCACATCCCAAATTAGACGCACAGATAATAAGAAAAAATCTATCGTTCGCGCGATAGTGGAAAAAGGTGAAGAAATATTGGGGGCTCACGATGAAACATTGGAAAAGGTAGAAAAGGGAAGACGGGTAGTTACATTATCCTTTCGTTAAAAACATTGACATCAACGAGTCTGAACGCATGTCCGATAAACTCGCTCCGTATCTAACAACAAATTTTTATTTGAGATATTCATATTCTTACAAGCTAGAACATATGGAGGAAACTAAAAATGGAAAACCTAAAACTATAATATTTCACAAAAATCTCGGTGGTAGCGAACCACTATCATCAATGAAAACCGTTAAAAAATGGTTGTCAGATAAGGAGCAAACACGAATAATGTCCGATAAAACAGACAGACCGAATACAAAGTGGAAGTTTGTAAGATGGGTAGAGGTCCGTCGTCCGTCGTCGTCCGTGAACATTTTCAAACGTCTTCTCCTCGGTAACCTTTGGGCCTATGGTCACCAAACTTCATGGTCATGGTCCTTAGGTAGGGGGATTACAAAATTGTTAAAATGACGTCATTACGTAATCCAAGATGGCCGCCGTCTAAAAATAGCATAAATTCTTAAAAAATCTTCTTCTCAAGAACCGCCAACCGGATTTCGACGAAACTTGGTAGGAAATGATCGATGTACATTGCTCTTTCAAAGTTGTTAAAATGGTGACCCCGGGGTCAAAAATGGGCGTGGCCCGTGGGGTCATATTGGGGTCAAATTTTATTTTTGACCGAATATGGTCATGTCATATATCAAATTGAAGGTATCAATGAGGCGATCACTCTGGTGCATTTTCTGTCGAAATTGGATTGTTATGTCATCCAAGATGGCCGCCGAAAGGTCAAAAGGTCGTTCTTTTATTAGAGATTTCAAAATTCTTCTTCACATGAACCGCTTGGCCCATGGTAGCCAAACTTTACAGTTATGGTCCATGGGTGAAGCCTTTTCAGATTTGTTAAAATGGAGGTCATCGCTAATCCAAGATGGCCCGCCGTACTAAAAAATAGCATAAATTCTTAAAAAATCTTCTTCTCATGAACCGCTAGCCGGATTTCGACGAAACTTGCTAGGAATGATCGATGTACATTGCTCTTTCAAAGTTGTTAAAATGGTGACCCCGGGGTCAAAAATGGGCGTGGCCCTTGGGGTCAAATTGGGGTCAAATTTTATTTTTGACCGAATATGGTCATGTCATGTATCAAATTGAAGGTATCAATGAGGCGATCACTCTGGTGCATTTTCTGTCGAAATCGGATTGTTATGTCATCCAAGATGGCCGCCGAAAGGTCAAAAGGTCGTTCTTTTATTAGAGATTTCAAAATTCTTCTTCACATGAACCGCTTGGCCCATGGTAGCCAAACTTAAAAGTTATGGTCCATGTGTGAAGCCTTTTCAGATTTGTAAAATGGAGGTCATCGCTAATCCAAGATGGCCGCCGTCTAAAAATAGCTAAATTCTAAAAAAATCTTCTCATGAACCGCTAGCGGATTTCGACGAAACTTGGTAGGAATGATCGATGTACATTGCTCTTTGAAAGTTGTTAAAATGGTGACCCCGGGGTCAAAAATGGGCGTGGCCCGTGGGGTCAAATTTTATTTTTGACCGAATATGGTCCTGTTATATATCAAATCGAAGGTATCATTTCAAAATTCTTCTTCACATGAACCGCTTGGCCCATGGTAGCCAAACTTAAAAGTTATGGTCCATCGGTGAAGCCTTTTCAGATTTGTTAAAATGGAGGTCATCGCTAATCCAAGATGCCCGCCGTCTAAAAATAGCATAAATTCTTAAAAAATCTTCTTCTCATGAACCGCTAGCCGGATTTCGACGAAACTTGGTAGGAATGATCGATGTACATTGCTCTTTGAAAGTTGTTAAAATTGTGACCCCGGGGTCAAAAATGGGCGTTTATTTTTGACTGAATATGGTCATGTCATATATCAAATTGAAGTTATCAATGAGGCGATCACTTTGGTGCAATATTTGTCGGAATCGGATGATTATGTCATCCATGATGGCCACCAAAAGGTCCATTTATTCAAGATTTTTAACATCTTTTTCTCAGGAACCACATGGCCGATGCTGGGTGAAGCATTTTCAGATTTTGTAAAATGAGAGTCATCGCTTAATCCAAGATGACCGCCATCTAAAAATAGCACAATTTTTTTAAAACACATGAACTCAATGTCACATTCTCCTCTGGTGTTCATGGAGTCAGGTGAGCGAATTAGGGCCATCATGGCCCTCTTGTTTAAAATTGGTATAGAAGTATATCAACCCACCGAATGTAATGTATGGTGGTTGAAAAAGGTACCAGCGCACTATGATGCAATAGGTAATAAACCAATGACAATAGGACTGTTTAATAATCACGCATTTCTGATAAAAAACCTTGAAAACCTATCTAAAATTTACGCCTGCGATAATTGCAAACAGAAATTCACGAAAGCGAGTAATATGAAGAGACTCGGACCAATATGTATGAGAGGTGAGACAAAAGTAATATGTGATGGTAATTATTTAGAGCGCCCGCGTTCGTCGTTCGAGAAAGCGTCTACCCAAAAGGTTCTAACAGTTATGGTGCGATCGATTGGATGCACTCTGTGGAAAAGCGGGAGGGAATTCACATTCACCATGAACAGTGCGGACCAGGAGGTGAAAGATGGATTTTAGGAGCTCCGGTAGATGGATACTGTCCAGAAACCAATACCGTATATCAATATCACGGCTGTTACTGGCACGGGGTGTGAGATTCATGCAAAGCATAAAAAAGAAGAACGCGCATCCACAATGAGAAGAAAAGATAAAGTTATTAGAAAAAGCAAAGAATTCAACCTAGTAGTTATGTGGGAATGCGAATTTCGAAGAACGGGTAAAGATATAAAGATCGTTGCGACACTACTACTTTATCAATATCAGATAGTATACGATTTTGAGGCGTATCTCCAGCCAGAAGTTGAAACTACCTGTAATAGTTTAGAGTACGAAGCTGAGACGTTCGGTAAGCGTTAGTATAGGAGATAATTTCTCAGGAACGGTAACTCATATTTGTGATAAAGATCCCGCAAAACTTATAGAAAAATTCGCAGAAGATTTGAAAGTCAGGGGAAAAGCTATAAGAGAAGAAGTATGGTCAAGATACGAATTTAAAATACGGATATTTACGCGAAAAACAAATCGCCCAGATCGAACAGTGGATAGATCAAGTACCGGTTATAGGTTTTAACAGCAGTAAGTACGATATAAACTTAATAAAGAAATATTTAGTAGGTGAACTGTCATCAACAACGACGAAAGTAGGTTGGAAAAAGGGCGAGCGCGAATATTTCTATTTACTCCGGAGTTTAGATTTCTTGATGTAATACTTTACCTAGGACCCGGTGTAAGTTACGATAGTTGGATAAAAGCCTACGACTGCAAAGGACAGAAATCTTTCTTTCCTTACGAGTGGTTCGATTCTACAGACAAGCTAGATTACCCGGGACTACCGGATATAGAGAATTGGTATTCCAAACTATGTTACTAGACGAAACAGAATTAAGTAAATGTCGTAGAATTTTCGAAGAAAATAATATGAAAACTTTCAGAGATTGGTTGAAATATTATAACGATTTAGATGTAGCACCGTTCCTAGAAGCTGTGGGAAAAATGTGTGAATTTTATAAACACAGATGTGTAGATATTTTCACTACCGGGTGTGGCTATACAATATTTATTGAGAGGAACCATTAAAGAACAAAAATCTTCGAAGACGATTATACCGGAGGATGTTCTATGCGCACCGAAAGAAGAAACATACAAAATGATGAAAGACGCTCTAGTTGGTGGTCCATCAATAATATTTACACGATATGCGGAAGCCGGTGTTTCAAATATTAGAGTGGGTTCCAAACCTTGCGAGGCTGTTTTGGGGTACGACGCAAACGCGTTATATTTATCTACGTTAAATAAAGAGATGCCGTGTGGGAAAGAAGCTATACATCATATAAATAACCCACATAATCCTAAACTTATTAAAAAGTTTAGTAAAAGAGTTTTATCCGGAGACTGGTTTGGGTTTGCGGAGGTGGATATAGAAGTTCCACGCAACTTAAAAGATAACTTTTCCGAAATGTCTCCACTTTTTATAAACAGAGAAGTAGAGGTTGATGAAGTTCCCGCGCACATGTTAAAATATTTAAATGATACTGGCCGAACTAGAGGAAACGGAAGAAAATTGGTGGGATCTATGTCGGCCACTAAAGTATTGCTGTATGCGCCACAGTTGAAATGGTATTTAAAACACGGCCTAGAAATAACGGGAGTTTATCGTGTTATAGATTATATTAGTGGTAAACCCTTCGAATGGTTCGCTAAAGAAGTTACAGCCGCAAGACGAACGGGGGATGTAGAACCGAATAAGAAACCGGTGGCCGACATAATGAAATTATTAGGAAACTCGTGTTGCGGAAAAATGATAGAGGCAACGGAGAGACATTTAAATACGACATATACGCGAGACGAAACATGTGTTGACAAAGCATTAAGATCCGCGTATTTTGATGATTTGGAAGAGATAGGAGATGCGTACGAAATATCTTCAAGAAAACCCCGGTGCTCAGTAAAGAGACCATTCCACTGCGGAATAGCGGTTTATCAACTAGCTAAATTGAGAATGTTGGAATTTTACTACGAATTTCTAGACAAATACGTAAAAAGAGAAGACTTCGAATTAATACAGATGGACACGGATAGTATGTATATAGGAGTTAGTGGAAAAACGATAGAGGAATTGATTAGACCTAACGAGTTAGAAAAAGAAAAAAAGAAATGGTTGGCTTGGGATAAATGGAGTAATAGAGAACCAGGACTTTTCAAAATGGAATTTAGCGGAGATAGGGCAGATAGCGTTATCTAGTAAGTGTTATTTCGTAGAAAAATTTAATTCAATTAATAAAAACTCGCGAAAGGAATGTCCAAGAGAACTAACGATTTAAATTGGGATAGATATAAACGAGTACTAAGCGAAACTACAGAAGATGAAAAACACATTATAGATGTAGCGCAAAATAGAGGATTTAAAATGAACGACGCGTTATGAAAACGTACTGTCAACGAAAATTAGGACTATCGGCGTACTACGATAAAAGACGCGTGTTATCGGACGGAATACATACAGAACCTCTCTAAAGACTCTGACGATCCGGGGGGTAACTGGATGTCAGAAGGCACCATAAGAAGTTCTTCGCGAACAAACCCTCGAGAGGGCCATCATCCAAATAGTAGAGCAGACGGGTTCATCGGGTTTGGTAATAGATCGATCTATATGATATACATTGAGAGACCACACGGGATCAGTCGCGCGGCGGCTGCCACCTTCGAGCTCTCCCGGTTGATAGAGGTACCGGACGTCAATATCCGATGGAAGTGCAATCGGCGATTGCTGCTCCTCTAAACCAACGGGTCGCCCTCCGCGCGAGCGGCAGAGGGCTTGCTCGTCACCCTTTTAAACTTGATAGCATCTATGGGCTTCTTACCTATCAATCTGGTCACCTCTCCGTTCAGTGCGGAGACCACGGCGGGCAGTTCTGGCCACCCACTCGGTCGATCGCGAATGAGGGTCTACAAGTTCTTTAGCGTATTGGTGTCCGAACAGTCTCTCAGCCAGGGTTCGATTGAAGCGCTCCACGATCCCCTGGTCCCGGTGGATGTTGACGCGGCCGCGTCTGATAGAAACTTTGTGCTTAGACAATAGATGAGAGACCGCGCCCATGAACTCGCGGCCGGGATCGACCTGGAAAAGATTTGGCCATTTGAGAGGACTCCTCTTATATATTCGGGAAAGAGCCTCGGCCACCTCCTTAGACTCTTTAGTGGCCAACGGCTCAGCCCCCTTATAACGACTCGCTACGTCAACGACTGTCAGCGCGTACTTGTACGTTTTGCGACCGACGCGATCGTGAGGGAGAAACAGGAGATCCGCTTGGTGAACTTGGTTCGGCAGCCAGGCAGTCGAATTTCGGGCGCGGAATATTGCGACGGCGCGGTAAATAGATCTGCCAGATGGTCTGCTTCTTGAGCATTCCTTGACAGCGTTTTCGGAAACCTTGGTCGCCGCCGCGAGGTTCTTGATGGCCGCGAGTCCCTTCCAGTAGCCGCGTGGGCTATAGTACGTATTCGCCAGCTTGCGCGTTAGTTTGGTATCAAGTTTGCGCGTGTTCATTGTATGCGAAGTATTCTAATATATCGGACAATGCACTCGTCAGCTCGTCCGGTAACTGCGTCGTTAATAATAAACCTTTGTTGGAAGTACAATCACATTTGGAGGTTAAGTTCTGAAGGAACTCGGAGCAATCGATTGGAGTTGAGGAGGATTCTAACATCCGCTTTGCGAAATGGGTGGCCATTTTTCCGTCCTCGCGCCACGTCTCGAGAGAATCTTGGGCCAGACGAATCATACTCTTTGCACCAGCTATACGATGTTTTTGGGCAGTGTAGCCTACATCGATCATAGCGTACTAAAGTTCGTCAACTAACATCGTTCTATATATATATTTATAAAATTTTTTTTTTTATTAATTTTGTAAAAATTAAAATTTCGATTGAATATAGTAGCCGACGAAACCCACCACACACATTCCCACGACGATGAACGCGATCTCGCGGTCTTTTTGGGCCTCTGACAGTACATAGAAATCTGAAAGTTGGGGCTCGGGATCCATCGGATAAAGACTTTTCTGCGGATATGCCAGCGCGTACTCGCGGTTGGCTTCTTCAACTTCTGGAAAGTTTGCGCGGGCTGATTCTCGCGGCGAGCTCTTCGTTGACCCCAAGTCCAGATGGCGGTTCGTTTTTTTCGACATGCTTCCTTTGCCTATTGAGTTGTTCTACAGCTAAATCGTGACGCTCGCGCTCCTCATCCGCGTTCGAGCTTCTCATTTTCGAGAATAGAAAGTTGCTACCGCTGAACGCCAATGCGTTCACGAGTGCACCACCTATCATTATTCCGATCGAAGCCATTTTATTTCCATATATTAACGGGTAGAATTCCAGCTTTAATTAGATAATCTCGGGTCCAAACTGCGGCAGCTACATCTAAGGTCACGAACCCTACGTCCCTCGCAGTAAAGTCCAATTTGGGAGCGGACCCTCCTAGGGTCATCTTTGATAGTCGAGCGTACCCGATACTGAGACCCGATATCACCACGGCATGATAAAGCGCATTCACTATCATTTTACCATCGTGTTCAGCCATTATTGCATATAAAAAGGATCGCGTTTAATGTTTAAATGGGGCGCATCCCTCAACGATTGGATTGGAAACGCGTCCAACAGTGTTGGGGGTTGTTTTTTCAACCTCGTTGATGACCTGTTATTGAAACGGTAAAGCACATACAGGGTGCCCACAACCGACAGACCACAACAACAACCCACGGGATCCAATCAGTTGGAGCAATCGGTTCCAAGCCAACTCCAACGGCAGTTGGTATTGGGGAGAAACAGCTGCCACCGGGTGTTTTACCGTCTCTGTCTCCATCAATTCACGAATTGGCTGCAACCCCAATCTCAATTGTAGTTTGACCTCTCGAAGATCGGCGAGTATTTTATCTTGTTTAACTTTTCGAGCGGCAGCCGATGCCCGTCCAGCTGCCTGTTTTTTGGGATTTTTTATATGCTGAATGTCATCCAGTGGCGGAGTAACATTCGGGTTCGATTGTGTTGGAGCAATCGGGTTCAACACCGTCACTCTGCGGGTGCGTTGTGTCATCATCATTTATAATATTAGGGCTTATAGTTCGTGGACATATATGTCCAAATTGACAGTGTTTACCCGTGATCAACGCGGTTGTCAGCGGAGCTAAGTACATTCCAAACTTGTGATAAAATGAGCAGCAGGCTGTTCTAAGAGTTGTGTCCTATAAAAGGGTCGGTCTCTAGATCGCCAATCAATCCCGCGGTGTCTGGTATAGGGAGAAGTATACTAACGGTGGTAGCGTAAAAATAAATAGCCGCCGATCCGAGAGTTTTCGTCATCTCCGCACCTAATTTGGATTCGTATCGCGCGTACATTTTATCGACCTCCGCATCCGACATCTTATCCACCTGACAAATTGAGAGACTCCTACCGAGATAATGCTCCGATTGTCCCCCAGCAACCAGCGCAGCCAACCGCTCGCGTCGCGCCGCGTTTTCTTTCGGGACCGTATCGGCAGCCGTGCCGGCAGTCGTGCTGACAGGTGTTCCTACAGTTTCAGTCGTGTCGGCAGTCGGAGCGACTGTTTCTTCCATTAGCTGATCGAGAAGTTCGTCGCAGTTCATATTCTTAAAATTAATTTAATTATTCTTACAAGTCTCATAAGTCTAACATATTGCCAAGCGCACCACCCGATACTTATGATCACCGTTATGCTCGCAATAAAGCTCGCAACGGAGCAACAAATTCTTAGCAATTGCTCAGCATTGTTAAGCATTTTTCAGCATTGTTAAGTATTTGTTAAGCATTGTTCAACATTGTTCAGCATTTGTTAAGCATTGTTAAGAATTTATTCAGCATTTGTTCAGCATTTTCTCAGTAATTGTTCAGCATTTACTCAGCAGTACTAATTAATTACATTATAAGCAGTTGGTTGATCGGTCTTTAGCAGAAGCTTGGTGTGTTTAGTTTCCGAAAGTATCTGTCGAACCTCCAGGTGCTCCTCGCGCGTTGGGATAACGTCGTTCTCTCTAAGACATTCATCGAATGAGTCTCGGTCCTTGCAGTGGAAGAGGGCGACCCATTTCGTTTGCTCGCGCAGATCCTTTAGGACAGCGTTGTACTTCTGAGTGGAGATCCATACGCTTTGCCTCGCATGGCGGCCAGAAAATGCGAGCTCAGAGAGCATGTCCTTCTTTTTGGTCATCGCCGCCTTGGCCGAGCAGTCGTCAATCACGTATAGGGTGGGCTCTCCCTGGAATATTTGATAGAAGACACGCAGCCAACCGTGAAGCCTGTCGCCGGGGTCAATAACGTATACCTCAGGGTCGGTCCATATCGGTCGGGTGGAAAAACGTGGGGGATGGCGAAGGGTTCACCTACGTGAAGGATAGACGACAAGTAGTAGTAAGGGAGTCAAAATGATACCACCTACCGTGAGGATCATTTTTACAAAATGATCCATTTATAAACCCTCTATAATACCCCACCACCCCCGAAAATCAAAAAATTGGTTGAACGAGGAAAATTGGGTCTCCCGACAGCAAATTTATGGAATTTTTGGAGAAAATAATTTTGAAAAGAGGGAGAGTCCCAATTATATTGGTAATTGACTTTTGAAAAAAGTCGAAATCATTCATGTAAGTACAATAGTTTATATTCCTCATTTTTCTTCTCCGATATAGCTAATTTATTTCGCAGATCAGCAACTAATTCTACCAGCTCTAGTCTACCACGTTTACCTTTAGCCACCTGACAGCGTAGTTGCTTATGTCTACAAAGAGTTTGGGCACTAACGAATTTACAAGGGCATCTAGGGCATTGAAATTGTGGGGGGACACAAGGAAACTTTCTACATATCGCTAGATGCCTTCGTAGATAGTCTTTACACGTAAACGTCTTACAACAAGTCTCACACTCCATTTATATGTATATAACCTATGAAATTTATCTGTTCAATTGGACGTGAAAAAAACATTATGTAAATTTTTGACGTCCAATTGAACAGATAAATTTCATAGGTTATACAAAAGTATATATACAAAAGTATAATACAGAAAATATGATAACACCAGAAACTAGAGCAGAAATAGAAAGTTTGAGAGAGAAGCCGAATCTCTAGGGATTACTTATAGTACACGGTTGAGAGTTAGGGGGTTGACAAAGCTGATAAATGCCACAAAGAATGAGGCGTTTATGAAGCGGTTTACCCGCGCCTATAAAAGAGGGGCATTTACAACCTCTCACTAGCGGAGGAAGTTGGTAACAGAATTCAAAAAGAAAGTATTGCGGAGTTAAGGGCTAGTGTAATAAAACCTTCAAGCACCAATAATTTGTCCCAAATTAGACACACGGTGGCCCAATACAAAAATAATAAGAAAAAATATCTCGTTCGCGCGATAGTGGAAAAAGGTGAAGAAATATTGGGGGATCACGATGAAACATTGGAAAAGGTAGAAAATGGAAGACGGGTAGTTACATTATCCTTTCGTAAAAACATTAACATTAACGAGGTCTGAACGCATGTCGAGAAACTCGCTCCGTATCTAACAACCAATTTTTATTTGAGATATTCATATCTTACAAGCTAGAACATATGGAGGAAATTAAAAATGGAAAACCTGTAACTATAATAATGCACAAAAATCTCGGTGGTAGCGAACCACTATCATCAATGAAAAACCGTTAAAAAATGGCTGTCAGATAATGAGCAAACACGAATAATGTCCGATAAAATAGACAGACCGAATACAAAGTGGAAGTTTGTAAGATGGGTAGAGGTTTTCGTAAAGCTAATACAGGGTAGTAGGGGAAAAGATTTGGGACTACAATCCAAAGAAGCAGCAGGAGGAGAACTTCCAGAATGGCTGAAGAATAAAAAAGGTATGTATTCTTTAGATAAGTATAATGACAACCTTTGTCTGTTCAGGTGTCTAGCTATGCATATGACAGATAAAAGACCCGACAGATGTACAGAAAAGGCGAAAGAACTTAGTAAGCAATATTTTGGTAGTAATGTGGTTTCACCAATTCCTTTTCAGATCTGAAAAAGGTTGAAGAGTTTTTTAAAATCGGTATAGAAGTATATCAACCCACCGAATGTAACGTATGGTGGTTGAAAAAGGTACCAGCGCACTATAAGGCAATAGGTAATAAACCAATGACAATAGGACTGTTTAATAATCACGCATTTATAATAAAAACCTTAAAAACCTATCTAAAATTTACGCCTGCGATAATTGCAAGCAGAAATTCACGAAAGCGAGTAATATGAAGAGACGGACGACCAAAATGTATGAAAGGTGAGACAAAAGTAGTATGTGATGGTAATTATTTAGAGCGCCCGCGTTCGTCGTTCGAGAAAGCGTTCTACCCAAAAAAGTTCTAACAGTTATGGGGCGATCGATTGGATGTACTCTGTGGAAAAGCGCGAGGGAATTCACATTCACCACGAACAGTGTGGACACGGGGGTGAAAGATGGATTTTAGGAGCTCCAGTAGATGGATACTGTCCAGAAACCAATACCGTATATCAATATCACGGCTGTTACTGGCACGGGTGTGAGATTCATTGCAAAGCATAGAAAAGAAGAACGCGCATCCACTATGAGAAGAGATACACTTATTAGAAGAAGCAAAGAATTCAACCTAGTAGTTATGGGAATGGGAATGCGAATTTCAAAGAACTGGTAAAGACATAAAGATCGGTTGCGACACTACTCTTTATCCATAACAACAAAGAAAGTAATGGTCGGAAAACGTGCAAACGCAACAATATTTCTATTTACTCCAGAGTTTAGATTTCTTGATGTAATACTTTATCTAGGACCTGGTGTAAGTTACGATAGTTGGATAAAAGCCTACGAATGCAAAGGACAGAAATCTTTCTTTCCTTATGAGTGGTTCGATTCTCCAGACCATCGTAGAATTTTCGAAGAAAATAATATGAAAACTTTCAGAGATTGGTTGAAATATTATAACGATTTAGATGTAGCACCGTTCCTAGAAGCGGTGGAAAAAATGTGTGAATTTTATAAACACAGAGGTGTGGATATTTTCAAAGATGCGGTAACACTACCTGGAGTAGCTATACAATATTTATTGAGAGGAACCATTAAAGAACAAAAATCTTCTAAGACGATTATACCGGAGGATGCTCTATATGCACCAAAAGAAGAAACATACGAAATGATGAAGGAGTAGTATTTACACGATATGCAGAAGCTGGTGTTTCAAATATTAGAGAGGCTGTTTTGGGGTACGACGCAAACGCGTTATATTTATCTACGTTAAATAAAGAGATGCCGTGTGGGAGAGAAACTATACACCATATAGATACCCCACATAACCCTAAATTTATTAAAAAGTTTTGTAAAAGAGTTTTATCTGGAGACTGGTTTGGGTTTGCGGAGGTGGATATAGAAGTTCCACACAACTTAAAAGATAAGTTTTCTGAAATGTCCCCAATATTTATAAACAGAGAAGTAGAGGTTGATGAAGTTCCCACACACATGTTAAAATATTTAAAAGATACTGAAATAAAGAAATTGGTGGGATCTATGACAGCCACTAAAGTATTGCTGTACGCGCCACTGTTGAAATGGTATTTAAAACACGGCCTAGAAATAACTGGAGTTCATCGTGTTATAGATTATATTAGCGAAAAACCATTCGAATGGTTCGCAAAAGAAGTTACAGCCGCAAGACGAATACGGGTGATTGTTGAAACCAAATAAGAAAAACCAGTAAGCCGACATAATTAATGAAGAAATTATTAGGAAACCTCGTGTTGTGGAAAAATGATAGAGGCAACGGAGAGACATTTAAATACGACATATACACAAAACGAAACCTGTGTTGACAAAGCATTAAGATCTGCATTCTTTGACGATTTGGAAGAGATAGGAGATGCGTACGAAATATCTTCAAGAAAACCCAGGTGTGCGGTAAAGAGACCATTCCATTTTTGGAATAGCGGTTTATCAACTAGCTAAATTGAGAATGTTGGAATTTTACTACGAATTTCTTGACAAATACGTAAAAAGAGAAGACTTTGAATTAATACAGATGGATACGGATAGTATGTATATAGGAGTTAGTGGAAAAACGATAGAGGAATTGATTAGACCTAACTTACTAGACGGGTTTGAAAAAGAAAAAGAAAAAAAGAAATGGTTGGCTTGGGATAAATGGAGCGAAAGAGAGCCCGGACTTTTCAAAATGGAATTTAGCGGAGATAGGGCGATAGCGTTATCTAGTAAGTGTTATTTTGTAGAAAAATTTAATTCTATTAATAAAAACTCTGCGAAAGGAATGTCCAAGAGAACTAACAATTTAAATTGGGATAGATATAAACGAGTACTAAGTGAAACTACAGAAGATGGAAAACACATTATAGATGTAGCACAAAATAGGGGATTTAAAATGAAAGACGGTGTTATGAAAACGTACTGTCAACAAAAATTAGGACTCTCGGCACTACGATAAAAGACGTGTGTGACCAGACGGAATACATACAGAACCTCTCTAATGATTTATTTAATAATTTGGAAAAAAATTAAGAAAATTAGCAATCTAAACACTCTGACGATCCGGGGGTAGCTGGGTGTCAGAAGGCACCGCAAGAAGTTCTTCGCGAACAAACCCTCGAGATGGCCCATCATCCAAATAGTAGAGCACGGGCTCATCGGGCTTGGTAATAGATCGATCTAGATGATGTACATTGAGAGACCACACGGGATCAGTCGCGCGGAGGCTGCCACCTTCGAGCTCTCCCGGTTGATAGAGGTACCGGACGTCAATATCTGATGGAAGCCGCTGCTCCTCTAAACCACAAAGGGTCGACCGCGCGAGACGGCAGAGGGCTCGCTCGTCACCCTTTAAACTTGATAGCATCTACAGGCTTCTTACCTATCAATCTGGTCCCCCACCTCTCCGTTCAGTGCGGAGACCACGGCGGGCAGTCTGGCCACCCACTCGGTCGATCGCGAATGAGGGTCTACAAGTTCTTTAGCGTATTGGTGTCCGAACAGTCTCTCAGCCAGGGTTCGATTGAAGCGTTCCACGATCCCTGGTCCCGGTGGATGTTGACGCGGCCGCGTCTGACAGAAAACGTCGTGCTTAGACAATAGATGAGAGACCGCGCCCATGAACTCGCGGCCGGGATCGACCTGGAGAAGATTCGGCCATTTGAGAGGGCTCTTCTTATATATTCGGGAGAGAGCCTCGGCCACCTCCTTAGACTCTTTAGTGGCCAATGGCTCAGCCCCCTTATAACGACTCGCTACGTCCACGATTGTCAGCGCGTACTTGTACGTCTTACGACCGACGCGATCGTGAGGGAGAAACAGGAGATCCGCTTGGTGAACTTGGTTCGGAACCGGCACGTCGAATTTCGGTCGCGGCGGAATATTGTGAGGCGCGGGGTAAATAGATCTGCCAGATGGCCTGCTTCTTGAGCCATTCCTTGACAGCGTTTTCTGAAACCTTGGTCGCCGCCGCGAGGTTCTTGATGGCAGCGAGTCCCTTCAGTTAGCCGCGAGTCTATAGCTACATGTTCGCTAGCTTGCGCGTTAGGCGAACCGATAGTTTGGTATTAAGTTTGCGCGTGTTCATTGTATGCGATGTATTCTAATATATCGGACAATCTCCAACATGCCCTCGCCAGATCGTCCGGTAACTGCGTATAATAATAAACCTTTGTTGGAAGTACAATCGCGCTTAGGGGTTAAGTTCTGAAGGAAGTTGGGAAAATCTAATCCCCCAGGATTGGTGGAGGAATCTAACATCCGCTTTGCGAAAAGGGTGGCCGCATTTTCGTCCTCCCGCCACGTCTCGAGAGAATCTCGGGCCAGACGAATCATACCCTTTGCACCAACCATGCGGTGTTTAAGGGCAGTGTAGCCTACATCAATCATAGCAAAATAAAGTTCGTCAACTGACATCGTTCTATATATATATATTTATAAAAATTTTTATTTAAAATAATTAATTTAAAATCTCGATTTAATATAGTAGCCGACGAGCCCCACCCCACCCACCCATTCCCACGACGATGAACGCGATCTCGCGGTCTTTTTGGGGCTCTGACGGTACATAGAAATCTGAAAGTTGGGGCTCGCGATCCAGCGGCGCGAGACTTTTCTGCGGATATGCCAGCGCGTACTCGCGGTTGGCTTCTTCAACGTTCTGAAAAGTTTGTGCGGCGTGATTTTCGCGGCGAAGCTCTTCATTGACCCAGTCCAGATGGGCAGTTCGTTTTTTCGACCACGCTTCCTTTGCGCTATTGAGTTGTTCTACAGCTAAATCGTGACGCTTACGCTCCTCATCCACATTCGAGACTTTTCATTTTAGAGAATATAAAGTTGCTACCGCTGAACGCCAATGCGTTTACGAGCGCACCACCTACTATTACTGCGATTGAAGCCATTTATTTCCATATATTAACTGGTAGAATTCCAGTTTTAACTAGATAATCTCGGGTCCAAACTGACGGCCGCTACATCTAAGGTCGCGAGCCCTACGTCTTTCACAGTAAAGTCCAATTTGGGAGCGGATCCTCCTAGGGCCATCTTTGATAGTCGAGCATACTCGATACTGAAACCCGATATCACCACGGCGTGATAAAGCGCATTCACTAACATTTTACCATCTTGTTCAGCCACCTTATATTATTTCATATAAAAGGGGTCGCGATCAATGTTTAAATGGGGCGCATCCAATCGCGATTGGTGTTTCGTAACTTTCTTCTGAACACTGGCTGGTTGTTTTTCCGATATATGGGGTATTTCCACACGCACAGGGCACCAACAACTGCCAGACCACCACCACAACCCAACAATCAATTCACGAATTTGGGTTCAATCGGATTCGCCCAACTCCAACGGCAGTTGGTATTGGGTGTTGAGTGTGCTTCCAATTCGTGAATTGGGGGTGTTGTTGTTCTCAACTCTGTCTTCAGATGTTTTGCTGTCTCCGTCCCCGATTGCAACGACTGTTTAGCCTCTCGAAGCTCGGCGAGTATTTTTATCTTGTTTAATTTTCTTTTCGGGTGGCAGCCGCCGCCCGCCCAGCTGCCTGTCTTTTGGGATTTTTTATATGCGGTATGTCATCCAGTGGCGGAGTAACACTCGGGTTCGATTGTGTTGGAGCAATCGGGTTCAACTCCGTCACTCTCGCGCGGGTGTGTCTTGTGTCATCATTTATAATATTAGGGCCTATAGTTCGTGGCATATGTCCAAATTGACAGTGTTTACCCGTGGTCAACGCGGTTGTCAGCGGAGCTAAGTACATTCCAAACTTGTGATAAATTGAGCAGCAGGCTGTTCTAAGAGTGTGACCTATAAAAGGGTCAGTCTCTAGATCGTCAATCAATCCCGCGGTGTTTGGTATAGGGAGAAGTATACTAACGGCGGTTGCGTACAAATGAATAGCCGCCGATCCGAGAGTTTTTGTCATCTCCGCTCCCAATTTGGATTCGTATCGCGCATACATTTTATCGATCTCCGCATCTGACATCTTATCCACCTGAAAAACTGAGAGACGCCTACCGAGATAATGCTCCGATTGTCCCCCAGCAACCAGCGCAGCTAGCCGCTCTCGTCGCGCCGCATTTTCATTTTCATTCGGAGTCGTTGCACTCAACCCAATACCAACCGCCGTTGGAGTTGATTCCGATTGCTCTGTCGGATCATTATCTGTGTTGGCAGTCGGAGTTGAGGTTTCTTCTATTAGCTGATCGAGAAGTTCGTCGCAGTTCATTTTTCTTAAAATTAATTTAACTATTCTAACAAGTCTCATTACTTTAACATATTGCCAAGCGCACCACCCGATACTTATGATCACCATTATGCTCGCAACAAAGCTCGCAGCGGAGCACCAAATTGTTAACATTGTTAACCATTGTTCAGCATTTGTTCAACATTTTGTTAAGCATTTGTTCAGCATTGTTCAGCAATTGCTAAGCATTGTTCAGCATTGTTCAGCATTTGTTCAGTAATTGCTAATTAATTATAAAATTAATTGATAAGTTCGTAAGTAGTTGGTTGATCAGTCTTTAGCAAAAGCTTGGCGTGCTTAGTTTCCGAAAGCATCTGTCGAACCTCCAGGCGCTCCTCGCGCGTTGGGATAACGTCATTCTCTCGAAGACAGTCATCGAATGAGTCTCGGTCCTTGCAGTGAAAGAGGGCGACCCATTTCGTTTGCTCGCGCAGATCCTTGAGGACGGCGTTGTACTTTTGAGTGGATATCCATACGCTTTGCCTAGCATGGCGGCCAGAAAACACAGAAAACGTATACGTCGATTATATGTCGCTGGCTATGAGAACTCGGCCGTAGTCGTTGAACGTTAGTTCGTATTCGAGGCGGTCAGCCAAAGCGCTCTGATAGTAGGGCATGTGACTCTCCAGCAACTCAAAGACGGGCGGGATGTAGAAGCGGTTGCCGTAAGCGCCCGCGACCGCATTGTCACTCGCGTTGTTATCTGCCTTGTTAGCAGCCCCGATTCTAAGTCTGGTTACGTTCTTATTTTTGCTGGTGTCAATACCCTGATAGACAGCGTTTTCGCGCTCTTGCGGAGCCAAGGAGTGGATAAAAAAACAACTAAAAGCCCTCGCCAGTCTCCTGGCTAAATTAGCCGAAAAGGCGGCTGCCGCACTACCTGGACTGATCGGAAGTATCGTTTCTTACTTGCTATCTATATTATCAAAAACGGTCGGATGGCTAGCCAAAAATACCTGGGCTTTAATCGTGGCAATCGCCGGTCTCCTACTATTCTTCGCCAGAGAGTTCCTATAAAACCAAAGCGTAAATAATCCGATCGCCACGAGGGCGACGACGAGCCCTAATTTTCTCCTCCTCGTGTGTTGTGCTTCCAATCTCGATTGGTGTTTCAACATTGTTGATGGAAGTCGATGGTGCATCCAATTTACGA
The DNA here is from genome assembly GCA_029237695.1 of Conchocele bisecta. Lineage (NCBI taxonomy): Eukaryota > Metazoa > Mollusca > Bivalvia > Lucinida > Thyasiridae > Conchocele > Conchocele bisecta. The sequence goes on from CM055281.1 coordinate 30,650,033, forward strand.
ATTGGGGGTACTGGGTTCGATTGTGTTGAGGGAGGTGTATCCATTTTGTGTTTTGGGCGTTTTATGAAATCTTTTTCAAATTTATTTGAATTTACAACTCCGCTCCCAATCATCTTGGGTGGGAGCTTGATGATATCCGTGTTCACGTTACCGTTGTGGCCGATTTTTTGATTGGCGGTGGCGATTACGATCTGATTATTGTAACCATTAACCGGGTCGTCTCGTAGTATCATATTGCTCGGCGCCATATAAAGACCTATTCCAAATGCGTAGTCTACTGGAGTGCTGGCATTCTGCAAAACGTCTTGATAATTCTGGATCGCCTTCTCCAGATCCACCCTAGCTGAGATGGCGTCCTCTACAAGTGCTAAGAATTGTTTTTGTGCATCAAACGCTGTTCCCCTGCCCAGTATAGAACTGCGAGTTTGCTTCTGTGCGCCGAGGATGGCCCAGACGTACGTGCGAATAGATTCGTTGACGCGAGTAACCCGGCCTGCGTGAACCCTAGACCCTTATCTAACATAAATGTGGTCCACGCGTTCTGAACCTCAGCAGCCTGATGTATGTAATCGACGTGAGCCCGTTTCGGAGGTAACATTTTACAAGAAAACACGCCGCAGTGCCGACCTCCAGACACTTCTGGCCCGAAAGTCATAGTCGCGGGGTCAAAATTACCCGGCGTTCCGACTGACGATGTGGTCACCGGAGTAATCGTGTCTAAAATCAGTCTGCGTCCAATTCCCGGACTGGCCCCGAATGAGAACGTCCCCGAGGCCGGTGGTGGTAGGGAAATGCTTTCTGCCTCCAGTCCGCGTCTTTTGAAACGTTAAATTCGTTACACAGTCTTTCAAACGCCATCCACGGTCGTATGCGTTGGAAATGGGATCCCAGGCGTCGTCTTGAGGTAGAGAAATACCTAGTTCTTTGAGAATCCTCCTAATAGTATAATACGTGTGAAAGTTGTAGACACTTCGGAGCATGATATTCTTGGATGTTAGATGGTCTTTATGTGAAACTCCACACCCGGCTGTTGCGGCACCATACAGCAAAATTTAGCTGGTTCTGCCAAAACTGCATCGGTGTGGCTTTCCACCCGTTTACCGCCTCCATCGTAGTAATCTTGGGCAGCCTATATTTCTCAAACGTGTTAGGGAAATTGGTGGCAAAGCCACTGTCCGGTCTAACCGTTACGGTTGGGTGTACAAGGCGGTTAACAACGTCTTTTTGCGTGTATTTACCACCGACCGCGTACTTTGCATTAGAGTTAAAGCTAAATGCTTTTGTATCCATTGAAAGATATTATTATGTTTGCTACTATCACTAATGTTCAAAAAGGGAGTTGTGAACTTCAAAAATTAATAGACAACTGCTGCGGACAACGTCGGGTAGGCCTTAGATCAATCACGTTCACGGTCGGGTGGAAAAACGTTGAAACGCTCGAGTTTTTCACATCAGAAGTCGAGGGTGTAAACCCTGTGGCTTTCGGAAACTACCTCATAACTGAACCAGTGACCTCAGGATTTCGTAGAACTCCAGATGCTATAGTACCTCACGGTCTTTGGAGTTTCGGAGATCTCCAAGCTTTTGTCGCTGAGAAGATTCCTGGTGTAGTCACTCTCGCAATCTAGAAAGCCACGGGGCTCACGACATTGACCGTTGATAGGCGTTTAAGGATCTCACCGGGGTTGGGCTCACTGTTAGGATTTAAAATAACATACCCTTACAACGATGATGGAGTGTTTGATCCTGGCGAGCACGTCGGCACGACCCCGGTGAACTTCGCCGTCACGAAAACTCTCGGGGTGCACCTGGATCGGGTGAACACATCGTACAACACGGTAGAGCGGCACTCCCACCACATTACTGAAAACCGTGCCCGCCAGCGACTGTTTCTATGGCGAGACCTGACCTTAGATTCCACACCCCGAGATGAAAGTTTTGGAATCGGGACACATCCACGAGTTGAAGATTTCTATTCTCGATGATAAAGGGCGAGAGTTGAAGAACGATTACCCGATTTTCGGTCGTCCTAGAAATTTCAAATTAATTAATTTTTAAGAAAATTATTTAGAATTAAACGCATGTTCGTTAATATATATATTATCAACATTATTGAAAATGAGTATATAACGGACCAGGTAGTTCTTCCGATTGGTGACAAATTCAAAGAATTTGGAACCGACAGAGGGGGTTCATCCCGACAGAGGGCGACTTTTTTAACTACCCAAAAAACAAAGGCCTTGATCAATAGAACTATATCGAGGGCCACGGACGAGATTCACAAGAGTCTACTGTCACAACTTAGAGAATATGCCCTGGCTGTGAATACACAAAGTCGTGAAGAAACGCTACGGAACTAAACGAACTAGACAAACAAATAACCAAATTTCGAAAAGAGGCCCGGTCGGGTATTGAGAAAGTCCGAGAAGACCACCAGGCGGACCTTACGGAGGCTTATGATGCGTTACTCTTAAAGGACACTCTCATCAGTGAAGCGACACTTACCGAACTAGACGGGAAAATAACAAATTTCGAAAAGAGACCAGGTCGGATATTGATAAAGTCCGAGAAGACCGCCAGGCGGCCCTTACGGAGGGTTATGATACGTTGCGCTTAGAGGACTCTCTCATCAGAGAAGCGGCACTTACCGAACTAGACAAAAAAATAACCAAATTTCGAAAAGAGGCCAGGTTGGGTATTGAGAAAGCCCGAGAAGACCACCAGGCGGACCTTACGGAGGCTTATGGTGCATTGCGCTTAGAGGACTCTCTCATCAGAGAAGCGACGGTTGCCGAACTAGACGGAAAAATAACCAAATTTCGAAAAGAGGCCCGGTCGGGTATTGATAAAGTCCGAGAAGACCACCAGGTGAACCTTGCGGAGGGCCATTGCGGAGGCTTATGATGCGTTGCGCTTAGAGACTCTCTCAGCAAAGAAGCTACACTTACTGAACTAGACGGGAAAATAGCCAATTTCTGAAAGAGACCCGGTCGGGGGTTGAGGGGGTCCGAGAAGACCACAAGGAGGCCATTGCGGAGGCTTATGGGGCGTTACGCTCAGAGGACTCTGTCAACAGAGAAGCGGCACTTACTGAACTATACGAAAAAATAACCAAATTTCAAAAAGAGGCCCGGTTGGGGGTTGAGGGGTCCGAACGGGTATGAGAAAGCCCGAGCAGACCATCAGGCGGACCTTACGGAGGCTTATAGGGTGTTGCGCTCAGAGGACTCTCTCAGAGAAGCGGCGGTTGCTGAACTAGACGGAAAAATAACCGAATTTCGAAAAGAGACCCGGTTCGGGGTGTTGAGAAAGCCCGAGAAGACCATCAGGCAGCCCTTGCGAAGGCTTATGAAGCGTTGCGCTCAGAGGACTCTCTCATCAGAGAAGCGACGGTTGCTGAACTAGACGGGAAAATAACCGAATTTCAAAAAGAGGCCCGGTTGGGTGTTGAAAAAGCCCTAGAAGGCCACCAGGCGACCATTACGGAGGCTTTATGATGCGTTGCGCTTAGAGGACTCTCCCTCAGCAGAGAAGCGGCACTTACCGAACTAGACGGAAAGATAACCGAAGTTTCCGATAAACTGAAACATGATCGTATAGCCGCCGCACCAAAGCTCTTGAGGAGGCCTCTTATAATATTCGTACTGAGGCATATAACGCAAACAGTGCGCTTGCCGGAATAGTGCGAACAATGAAAACGCTAAAACGTGCCATAACAGTTTGGGCTGAGAAGCGGGGCCCATTGGTTGAGGGGCACTATGAATATTCATTCGTTCGGTGCCAAAGCGAGTAATAAATGTGGGGGATACACTATGACAGCCGCGAGTGAAGTTATCCAAATGGCGGTCTGCTCGGTTAATGGTAGTGGTAAACCTGTGGGCTGCGGGTCGCGATAAATCTTGTAGTAGATGGGGAAGAACGGGGGTTGGAGTCACTAAAATCTCTGGAGATAGTTCGACGGTGGTTTCGTTCTCCGGTTATGATCGAATTAGACTTTAAATTTCCAAGGTAGTGTTATTAACTTTGTTACGAATTCGGTGACCTAGAGAGTTCTTCCACTATTGTCTCGTTGTTAATTGAACTTATTTTGTAAATACTAATATATTGAAATAAATTTGTAAAATTTAAATATGAACGAATCAACGCTTCCAATTGTCAATACCACTCCATCAACACTGTGTACAATTAACGAAAGAAGTTCAGATTTTAGGTTGAATAATATCGTCGCTATGCAGGATATTTTAGTTAGAGAATATACAAATAGAAAAAGAAACGCTAACAAATATAGACGCGCGGTGAACATGGCTGAAGCATCTAGCACGGCTCTGGCGAGTGTTTCTGTGTTGTGTGGGCGGGGACAGCTGCAACTATATCCACCATTATAACGGTTCCCGTTGCGGGGATTTTATGTGCGGTGTCGGCCGTTTCTGGGTTGTTGTATGGTAATTAGGGCGTCTGGTGGAAAACTCGAGAAAAAATGTAGAAAACATGATAGAATATCTGTTGTCTGCCAGGTCGAAGAAAAATACCATCGACGTTATGGTGTCCAAAGCGTTGGCCGATAAGAAAATATCAAATTTAGAGTTTGAATCCGTGGTGGAAGAAATGGGAGATATGAACAATTAAAAAATGATATAAGAATCAAAGCAGCGCACCACCATGCCCAAGATTGAGTGTACTGATTGGGATAAATTTAGGGAAAAACTTGGAGATAAAGTCGGAAGAAATGTTACAGCACCATTGTGATATTTTATAAAATAATTTTTTAAAAAATAATTAATTTTCTAATTTTCTTAATTTTATAATTTTCCTAATTTTTTCAAAAATTATTATTATTAATTATATTGGTGCAGTAAACAAATTTACATACCTATACAACATGTGTTTTTCACTGAGAATTACAAATTCAGTCGAGGATTACACTGTACACACACCGTCTGTGTAATTGATACACTCGGCTCTGTTTACCTCGGCTATCAATTTACGCATGGTTCATAACCCGTGTAATTGAAACATTGTCGTAATTGATAATTGTACAACACTAGGTAATGTTTATCATAACAGCCTACATGGTCGTGTGGGTTAAGGCGATACTCTATAGAGACGAGGGTCGTGGGTTCGCGCCGCGGTTGGAGCTAAACATTTTTATTTATTTATTTCTATCCCTACAAATGTGGTCGCTATGGTAAACAACTGCATGACAACGGCGTTCGGAGTCCGACCGCTTGAGGTTGATGAAAAATAAATTGCCAGTTTACAAAAAAAAAAAATGAGCAGACAACTCCGGCCGTTGTCATGGTAAACAACTGCATGACAACGGCGTTCCGAGTCCGACCGCTCGAGGTTGATGAAAAATAATTTCAGATAGCCCGTTTACATACCTTCGATAAGAAAAATACACTCGGCTATAAATTAATTAGTAGTTTTTTTTTTTTCAATAATAATTTTTCAATATCTTTATAAGCGATATCGTAGAAATGTACATTCGTAAACGAATCGTTGGGTTTTAAAATTTTTGTATAATACACCTTAGTTTCATATCCGATACGCATTATCCGTCTTAATGTTTGTATTTGCCTCTTGTATAGTTGACATAATTGCCGGTATAATATTGTAAATGTAACGTTTTTATCGGAGCGTAATAAATTACGCTGGTATTTCATATATTCGATATCGCCTAGTGTTTCTCATTTTATAGAATTTATATACAGGATTATAACCCCCGTAAGCTTCGTAAACTTCTTCAACACAGTCATTAAAAATTTTCTATTCAAATTGTATTGTATTATCCATTTTCTCTAATATATTGGTACTTGTTTTTTCTGTTCAATTGGACGTGAAAAAAACATGATGTATTTATGACACCAATATATACTTTCAAAAGTCAATTACCAATATAATTGGGACTCCCTCTTTTCAAAATTATTTTCTCCAAAAATTCATAAATTTGCTGTCGGGAGACCCAATTTTCCTCGTTAACCAATTTTTTGATTTTCGGGGGTGGTGGGGGTATTATAGAGGGTTATAAATGATATCACGGTAGGTGGTATCATTTTGACTCCCTTACTACTACTCGACAAGTAGGTGTAAAGCTGCCTCCCGGCCTTTGGAGTTCGAGAGCCCTCCAAGCTTTTGTTGCGTCGGAGCTTGATGGTAGAGCCAGCCTCACAATCTCGAAGGTTACCGGACTCGCGACCTTAACCGTCGAACCCGCCAACCGGGTAACGATCACCCAGGATCTGGCTGTGCGGCTCGGTTTTACAAAAACATATTCCGACAATAGGGGTTGGTTTAATCCAGGTGAGTACACCGGCGACGACCCGGTGGACTTCGTCTTCACGAAAACTCTCAGGGTGCACCTGGATCAATTGAACACATCGTACAACACGTTAGATGGAGCTCCCAGCACATTATTAAAAACTGTGCACACCAGCGACTGTTTCTATGGTGAGACCCTGACCTTATACTTCCCAACCCCGGAGATGAAAGTTTTGGAATCGGGACACATCCACGAGTTGAAGATTTCTATTCTAGATGATAAAGCGCGAGAGTTGAATAATGATTACCCGATTTCGAGCGTTCTCGAAATAACCGATTAAACATTAATATATATATACATAATAATCATGAGCATATACGGTCCAGGTGGTTCCAACTTAGAACGGGACGTTCCCGTCGCGGCCGCGGCATACGATGAAGCCGCAATGAGAAGGCTGGAGAGGGGCGTATCACAGTCCCACACAATTTTAACTAGGGCGGTTGAACAAATTAGAACGTTGCAAGCTAGCAGACACGTCATAACAGTTTGGGCCGAGGAGCGGGGTTCACTAAGCGAGGGGGCCTACGAATATGCATTCGTTTCCAACGCGAGCAACAGATACGGGGGATACACCATGGCAGTGTCCGGGACGATTTTTCGAATGGCGTCTGCTCGGTCAACTTTCGCGACCGCCACTGCGAAGTCCGAGTGAATGTCGTCCTGAATGGTGTAGAACAGAATATTGGCATCACCAAGCACGCGGGACAGAGGTCAGGGTTTATTTCTATATTCAATGATGACACTACAATTAAAGTTTCGGCAGGTTGTGTTATTAACTTTGTTACAAAAATTGCCGACCAATCGGCTTCCTCCACTATTGTTACGCTGTTAATACAACTTGATTTATGATGAATGACGAGGAAACTAAGCCATCCACCCTTACCTTCGGGGACGGTCGACCCGGCATCCTTTAGGATGACCAGGATCGTCGAGATACAACATATTCTACAACACGAGGGAGAGATGCGAACGGGTTATGCAAAGAAATATAGGCGGTCAGTCAATATATTAGAGGGGGTGAGCACCGCGTTAGCCTCAGCATCCGTTATAAGTGGGGTGGGGAGTGTGTCTTTATTGTCAACAGTTGTCGCTGCACCGGTCGCGGTGGCCTTGAGTGCTGTAGCGGCGGGGGCGGGACTGTTTTGCATGACGACCAGACTCGTGGGCCGAAAACTAGAGGCCAAGAGTCGAAAGCACGATCGAATAGCGGTTCTCGCGAGATCTAAGAAAAACAGTATCGACGTTATCGTGTCAAAAGCGATAGCCGACAACGATATATCAGATAGCGAGTTCAAAATGGTCGTCTCGGGACGTGATATGCTTATTCGCGTGTTTGAGGCAACAGCAGGATATTCCTCCACCTTACAGCCCAGCTGTTCCGACGGCCCCTCCATACGGAACATAAATAAAATTGTAGGGCCCCGTTACGACACCCACTGACCACCATACATTTCTATAACCGCATTCAACAACGCATCTCGATATCTTGTCGACTATGGTTAAACTAAATACACGCCAGGCGCTATTGGAGAAATACACCGGTGACTGTTGTGTGTGTGTGTGTTTCTCCAATACACAACGCGGCCTCGATTACTCAACTGTTATATACACCCTCGTGTGTGTATTACAGCCGATAATATGGCAGCCCGCTATCGATATTTCCGGAAGTAGTTCTTACATTCTTATTGGTTGTCATGTTTTTTTATTTTTCTAATTTTACTTTTTAATAATTTAGAACGTTATACCTATATTATTAAATAAAAAATGAACTTGTTATATATAAAACAAATAAAAATAAACGAGTAAATATTTGGTATTGCACAACACGGTTTTAGCTTCATATATGTAAAATTAACAACAATAATTTGTCTTGGGGGACGCCCCTTGACAAGAAAAATGAGCGCTCAGTGCTTCCGTGCAGGCACTTCCAAGGTTGCCTAGAATTTCGACACTGGTTCCTAGATCAGCCGATAGATGGGGGTGTGCTGTACAGGCAGCTATTACACCCGGCTAGCCACAACATGAGACGAGCAAGACAAAGACAAAGAACAGAGAAGGTGGCTAGCCGGGTGGGCCCAGAAGGGTTTTGCTGGCGCGGGTTCGAGTCCCACTCTAGGGGTTAATTTTTTTTTCTTTCTCTTTTTTAATTTTTTACAAATTATTAATAATTTTTCAATATCGTAGAAATAAATTAGCTATAGTGGAGGAGGAATATTCCGTGTTGAAAAATAAATATGAGGTATTTATGACAACGGGATGAAAATAAATCCTTTTTATTAGTATAGTTTTATCTGTTCAATTGGACGTTAAATGAACATGAGGTATTTATGACACCAATATGACAACGAGACGAAAACAAATCCTTTTTATTACTATAGTTTTATATGTTCAATTGGACCCCTTTTCAAATTATGTATTTATAACACCGATTGTCACGATTTTGCTGTCGGGTGACAATTTCCTCGTTAACCAATTTTGGAGTTTTTCGGGGGGCGGTGGAGTAGTATATAGGGTGGAGAAATGATACCACCGTTAGGTGGTATCATTTTGACTCCCTATATACTACTTATGTCATCCAAGATGGCCGCCGAAATGTCAGAAGGTCGTTCTTTTATTAGAGATTTCAAAATTCTTCTTCACATGAACCGCTTGGCCCATGGTAGCCAAACTTAAAAGTTATGGTCCATGGGTGAAGCCTTTTCAGATTTGTTAAAATGGAGGTCATCGCTAATCCAAAATGGCTGCCGTCTAAAAATAGCATAAATTCTTAAAAAATCTTCTTCTCATGAACCGCTGGCCGGATTTCAACTAAACTTGGTAGGAATGATCGATTTACAATGCTCTTTCAATGTTGTTAAAATGGTGACCCCGGGGTCAAAAATGGGCATGGCCCGTGGGGTCAAATTTTATTTTTGACCGAATATGGTCATGTTATATATCAAATCGAAGGTATCGATGAGGCGATTGCTCTGGTGCAATATTTGTCGGAATCGGATGATTATGTCATCCATGATGGCTGTCAAAAGGTTCATTTATTCAAGATTTTGAACGTCTTTTTCTTAGGAACCACATGGCCGATGCTGGCCAAACTTCATAGGAAGTTAAGATCCTTGGGTGGAGCATTTTCAGATTTGGTAAATTGAGTCATCGCTTAATCCAAGATGACCGCCATCTAAAAATAGCACAATAAATAAGAAAAGAAAACAATATTGAAGCATTACATTACAAATACCGGTAATGTACAGTTTGAAGACACACCATGAACAAATTATATTTGTGGAACTGCCTCTACCAGATGGTAGAATGAGATTCCCAACATATACTTTGATGGATAAATAAGACAAATAGTCAAACTTTACATGTATATGCATTCTGATTAATGCTCATAACGGGTTTATTGTTTATTTCTGAATACATTCTTACTGAAACATGAAATTGTTCTGTTTTTAGCTCACCTGAGCAAAGCTCATGTGAGCTATTGTTATGGCAAAGTGTCCGTCGTCCGTCGTCCGTCCGTCCGTGAACATTTTCAATCATCTTCTTCTCCCGAACTGCTGAGCCGATATTGGTCAAACTTCACAGGGATGATATATGGGTGATGCCATTTCAGAGTTGTTAAAATGGAGGTCATTGACAATCCAAGATGGCCGCCATGGAAAAGTAGGTCAAATTCTTAAAAAATCTTCTTCTCACGAACCGCCAGGCCGATTTCGACGATACTTGGTATGAATGATCGATAGTTAGCGCTGTTTCAGATTTGTTCATATGGTGGCCCGTGGGTCAAAAATGGGCGTCGCCCGAGGGGTCAAATAGGGGTCAAATTTTATTTTTAACCGAATATAGTCATGTAATATATCAAATCGAAGGTATCGACGAGACAATCACTCTGGAACATTTTTTGTCTAAATTATATGATTACGTCATCCAAGATGGCCACCGATAGTTCAAATGGTCATTCTTTTACTAAAGATTTCAAACGTCTTCTTCTTGTAAACTGCTTGGCCGATATTGGCCAAACTTAACTGTAATGGTCTGTGGTTGAAGCCTGTTCATTTTTGTTAAAATGGAGGTCATCACCAAATCCAAGATGGCCGCCGTTGAGAAGTAGGTCAAATTCTTAAAAAATCTTCTTCTCACGAACCGCCTGGCCGATTTCGACGATACTGGGTATGAATGATCGATAGTTTAGCGCTGTTTCAGATTTGTTCATAATGGTGGCCCCTTGGGTCAAAAATGGGCGTGGCCCCGAGGGGGTCAACTAGGGGTCAAATTATATTTTTGACCGAATATGGTCATATAATATATCAAATCGAAGGTATCGACTAGTCGATCACTCTGGAGCATTTTTTGTCTAAATCAGATGATTTTGTCATCCAAGATGGCCACCGAAAGGTAAAAAAGTTGTTCTTTTACTAAAGATTTCAAACGTATTCTTCTTGTGAACTGCTTGGCCGATATTGGCCAAACTTAACTGTGATGGTCTGTGGGTGAAGCCTGTCCATTTTTGTTAAAATGGAGGTCATCACCAAATCCAAGATGTCCGCCGTTGAAAAGTAGGTTAAATTGTCAAAAAAATCTTCTTCTCACAGACCTCCAGGCTGATTTCGACGAAACTTGGTGTGAATGATTGATATTTAACGCTGTTTCAGATTTGTTCATATGGTGGCACCTGGGTCAAAAATGGGCGTGGCCCGAGGGGTCAACTAGGGGTCAAATTATATTTTTGACCGAATATGGTCATATAATATATCCAATCCAAGGTATCGACGAGACGATCACTCTGGAGCATGTTTTGCCAAAATCAGATGATTACGTCATCCAAGATGGCCACCGACACATGCACATTCGCAATATATGTTAGATCAGAAGGTACCAACAAATTCTGTGGAACATTTGAAGTTGTAAGTGAAGAGTCTTTGTGAAATCAAGATGACCACTATGGAGGCTTTTAGGTGAGCGATACAGGCCCATTTGGGCCTCTTGTTATTTCTCCCTATACACTGTACTAGTTCCATTTATATTTATCTGTTCAAAAAATGTACATATGAACTTAAGACAAGTTTGACTGTACCTTAATTGTACATATAAATCTATATGGAACAAGTTATAAGTCGGTCCAAGATGAACCTCCATTAAGCACCCACCTGTGTTAAGCAAGCAATTTTGGACTTTCTCATGGCCGCTTGCTTAAGACAAGTTTGACTGTATTTCCATCCCACTGGTCTGTCGGATGAGACTTGAAACTGTGGTCCCTTCTCTATATGTTGGTGAGGGCGTTCAACTCATTCACTTTCACACCCCAATGCAGCAGGTTAAATGCAGAATTGAACCTGTTGGCCCGGCCTTACATGACCTAAGCTGTTGATAGGCCGTTAAACACCAATCAATCAATATTCTGTTCCGGGCAGCTCAGTTCAGACAGGAATGGGTTGTGGGCTTGAGGTTAGAGCACCGGGGGCCGTTTCTTTCAATTTATGGATTTACATTTATTGAACATAGGCTGCATATACAGCCTTGTGCTCAATAAATGTAAATTCATTAATTGTTTACAAAAAACATTGTTAATGTGAAATTTACAGACTATCATAATTTTGCACTTACAAACATTATAGTTATACGAAGTTTAGTGAAACGGCCCCCAGGACTTCAATACCAGAGGTTGTGGGTTCAATCCCTGCCCGAGTCATGAACAATACTTCCATAGTATTTCCATCCCACTGGTCTTTCAGGTGAGACTTGAAATCAAAGTCCCTCTCTATATGACAGATGTTACAGGGACGTTAAACCCATTCACTTTTCCTTTCTGTTGGCACAATGAACAACGTGTGATGCCATTTGATTTTGTACCTAAGAACATGTGTGATTTTTCATGAAAAATATTTACAGCAACAGCGATATTTTCTGTAAATGACGTCGAAAGATGACAACATTTTTATAGCCGATGTGGAATTATTCCCCAGTTGCTTTGAGCATTTCGTCAACTTTTGGCGTAATTGACAGAAAATATTGTAAATGATGTAAATGTGTGAGGTACCGTGGCCCAAGGTTGGTGTTAGGAATTTGAAATTAGTAGTCAAACGAAATTGATAACTCAAAATAAGACGATACTATTTTACATTTGCTCCAATATTTGTAAAAAAGATAGTACGTTTTCAAAGAATATCTGAAAATCTTAATTCAACATTCTCAGAGAGCAATTGCAATGAAACTCCTAATTCTAAATCCATATAATCACTCCATGTATTAATTGAGATTATTTTGGAACACTTTGTCCAATTTAGAGAGTTTCAACTGTATTTTATTTGTGCATGAAGCCCTCTGATGAATCAACCAATCATATTTCCCGCAGGTTGCGTGTATGCAGTTTGTCAACATTGTCGTCCATTCAGTGGAAAACATGAATTTCCGCGTCCATCTACAACACGAATGCTCCATTATAGGGCTCGACCACTATCTAGAGGTAAGTCTGCTACCTTGCCAATGGCCTTGACCTGATCTAATGTCACAAACTTTCTGTCTTGCCCACGTTACCGTCGTAGGCATCAACCAGTGTTTTACCTACATATTTTGGTGAGTCAAATCGGTCTCTTCTGAAAAAAATGATGTGTCATCATCCTATGTAAAAATAATAAAATTTCTTAATTTTGGTGTGTAAATTTCCAAAAATGTGTGTATTTGACGTGCTGGTAAATATTTCACTGATCAACAATTTTGTATACAGTCTAAACTCGTTAACTCCCGTTAGTCAAACAAGCAAGAAATGTTCATATTTTTTTAGAAAAAAAACACCCCCTTTTCATAAATGGACTAGACTGAAAATCAATTTGGGACGATTGGATTGGTTGGAAAATTAGCATATCACAGTCCATTCCAGTTGTTTAGGGTTGAAAGTGTTGAGACAACATGATATTAATTTACAAGTAACAAGTCATTGATTATTACAGAAACTACGGCACACGGAGTCCGACCGGCTATCGGTGCAGGTGCACGCGTACCTGGACAACATGATCGATGTGGCCGCGCTGCTTGAGGACTCGGAGACCAAGACCGAGGCGATGGAGAAAGCTGCGGAGCTGGAGGACGAATTGTCGCACACAAATGAACGGCTGCAGGAGGTAGAGGAGGAGGCCATGGCGAAAACAGGTGTGTACATTAACCATGTCCACTCCTGCCACCTATCCGTCATCCATCATCCATATTTGAGACACGCCGTGTGATTTTGTTAGACATCTGCGTAATTAAATTTTCATTAAATACGTTTACAAAATTGACAATATTTTTCATAAATAAAGTCAAAAGTTGATATAATTCCGCATGTACTCTGAACATTTTATCAACTTTTGACGCCATTTACGGAAAATATTGTAAATTTTGTAAACGTATTTCATGAAATGAAATTACGCAGATGTCTGAAGGTACAAAATCACACGGTTGTGTCTCAATTGTGGCTATGACAGGGGAAATGGGGCTTATTGGATTTGTGACCACTGTAGCTCCTGATCAAATATCACAAGCTATATAGCTTGTTAGAAGGATGATGGGTGTTTCATTGATGGAATGGCGAACAGTGTAGATGCTGATCAGACTGATCTGGATCTACACTGGTCGCAAAACTCATAGGCCCCATTTCTCCAGTTACCACCTCATTTTAATTGTATCGTCCACTTGTGTGGCTTTCATGCCCAAGATCAAGGTCAAATGAATTAAATTTGTGTTATAAAGTTTTGGAATTATTTGCTTGAAAGTTTTTAAGTATGTGTACTTAATATCTTAGTTTAAGGTTCACTGACGTAGAAATTTGTGTTATAAAATTTCTGAAATTGTAAATTTGGTTAAATTTTGGTCAATCCAGACTGCGACCTAGAGTTTTCATGAGCTCCTTTATTCCACTGATCCTAGTGTTATCATCATTACTATCATAGTGTCGTAGACATGATATAAAACTTGCATTTATCAGCTAACCTGCCCTGTATTAACCGAATACGTAGGGTCAATCCAGGTAAACTCGGACAAAGGTATAAATTCGGATGCATCGGTATGCATGTATATTATGTCCCATATATGTATGTGAAGCATGTTGTTGGTAGTTATTGACCTCCACTGACATGTTGTGCACCATATATATAAATACAGTATGATGCAGTGACTTTCCCGGTACCATACCGAGCTGCATTCTGGGGGCCACCTTCAAATTTGTTTCAACACTGCATGACTTAGAAAGGCGGTGAACATTGAACGTCTGGCAAAGTACATTCACTGAGGCATATGAATGAAGCGTAGTGACTTGACAATTTAGTTATTATAGATATAAAGTATCCCTCTTACTGTCTGTCTGATATTTTCTACGTTTATTGTACCAATACCGTCTTTATAGCAGAAAATGAGAGGCGTCCGAGTTAAACCCACTGTTTTTCTAGATCGAGAAAACTCGGACATGGTCTGACTCGGTAATGGGTTGGCCTAGTTCCTTCTACAAGCTGTCGCTAATGTACCTCCCTATCCAAGGTAGCGGTGCTCCCACCCCACCCCCACCCCCACCAACTAAAAAAAACATATTGATTAAAATGGACAGTCTAAATCCCGTATGAAGTAACTATTTGTTTTCTAAGGACAAACTTAGAAACGACAGTACGAACAGATTTGTAGAGATTAATATCCCCAATGCCAAATGTTTGATAGTCTAATTCCCACCCTGGGAAATTTGTGGCTGTATAATTTCCCCTGTATGACTCGCATCCCACCACACTGGACAGAGAAACATTGGTATTGTTGTCGCGCCTGCTTGCGGAAAGCGCGATATAGTCGGCACTTTGGCACGTACGTACGTACATGTGTCCGGTTAAAGTTTTTGGTTAAAGTTTTTGGTTAAAGTTTTTTGGTTAAAGTTTTTTGTTATACTATATCTCTTTTGTTAGTGTCCATGCCTCGCCCCAAGGCGCGACATGCAGGCCGCGGCCATCTAGTTAGTATCAGACATGTGGACATATACCCACCCGAGTACGTACTTGTAATTGTTTGATCGTCTAATGAACCTTATCAATGTCGTTCCCACTTTCAGGAGCTGAAGGCGAACCCCGGTGAATTAGACACATTCAGAAATGGACAGTCTAATTTCCGCATGTTTGAATGAAATATGGGTCTATTTATCCAAGGTGATGGCGCATTTTCCACACACTAGAAACGACTACTGACAGACGTGTTGACATCTAATATACCAGCCCCATGATTTTAGGTGTCTAATTCCCACCCCTATGGGTTTTAGCTAGCTGTCTAATTACCTAGATATGCCCACCAGACCATCCCCACACCCATGTGGCGGGGAGGACATTGAAAGGTCCATTGTAATTCCACGTGTATCCCCCTCACACTACTTCTCCCCAACTCACGACGGGGAAGACATTATTATTTGCATACAATTTCATTTAATTTATATAGTGTGTCTGCCATTGTGGTATTGTGATCTTTCACCGTCTTAATTTTGAATAGATCGAGTGTTTTGGTCATTGATAAATGTTAAATTTCAGACAAGCATTATGTCATCTGTACGATTCATCCAAGGAAGAGAGAGATTGTCTCTTACATACTAGTATCTGAAAGAACATTTACGACTGTAATACGTCCGAGCAACTTAATATATCGCAAATGCTCTTTTGATCACCCATTTGATGCAGATATTGTTAAACTTGTAATTACAAACACTATAGTCTGTGGTGTCCGAGTTTTTCCTAACCAGTCCGAATTTTTAGTCCTCCGTCCGAATTATGCCGATTTCATAGTAACCACGCATGCAGTTGTTTGCAATATCACAACCGTATGAAGCAATACAAACCATACGGAAATGGCCGTGGAATTGAACAAACAATCGGCAACAAAAGATTTAATTACATAAGCGTCTGGTTGAGCATTTCTGGGTCAGCTCGAAGTATGAGGGTGAAAAGACTGACTGATAACACCTTGTTGTATCAGGCATTGACCTGTCAATGCTGATACAAACATCCGGGTTACAACAAAGTGAAAACTGACATTTCACTGGCCGGATGACATCATGTGATGTTGCTGAATGACGTCGGTGTAATGATGCAACATAAACAAGTCCGCGTTCTGTCCATAGATAACGTCATCTGTGGTCATTTTCGAGCATAAAACGTTACCTGATAAATAAACCGAGGAATTCCTACCGTTTCTGAGCCTTGCCTGATAAACTTGATATCAAAAGACACTAGCCTGGTATTCTCTATATATCAACTGACTGATCATGACCTGTGACCTTGTTTCAGTGGAGTTGGAGAAGCAGCTGTCTGACACCAATACAGAACTGGAAGATGTTCGGGTATGTAATTACAGTGTCTTCATTTAAACAAATATTAAAAAAGTTACAATGGTTTGAACATTTTAATTTATACCTGAAATATGCGCTTTTTCACTATGACGTCATCAATGAAAATTATTTTAAATTTATATTAAGTGTAAGTGATGTTTTTCTTATTATTATTTTATTACATGAACTTTAAATGTAAATTTTTTATTGTGATTTTCAAAGAAAATTGCATAAAATGTACAATTTTGAAAAGTTGCATAACCTTTGATCGGATTATAATTTTTGCATGGGGTGTTCTGCATGTCATTTGTATTGTCATTACAAAATATATTTTAAATTTAATTTTTCTATTCATATGATCTTTAATATGATATTTATTAAATGAGTTGACTGATTTGATAAGAAACAAGTACAGTCTACGCTCGTTCATTCAAGTGACCTTGGTGTGGTATGGACCTGGCACCATGTCAGGTTATTCTAATTTCAGGGCTGTTTTTTCAATGTCAATACTCCATTCTGATTTTGGGATTTTCTCCCCAATGCAGCAGGTTGAACCCGTTAGCCCGGCCTTTAATGACCTTAGCTGTTGATAGGCTGTTAAACACCAATAAATCAAATCAATGTCAAGGGGACTGAAGAAAATATTTTAGTTATATATTTGAGTTAATATATAGGAAAACTGTTACTTGGGACCAATAATTTGACTTTAAGTCATCAGAGCGTTTGAGGTAACGAGTGTAGACTGTAGTTCAGCATTCAGTCAGAGAAACACCTGTTATGTTTATGACAATGGTATAAATCATTACCAGTCTCCAGGAACTAGATTGGTCTCAAATGCTTCAGATAAGTTCCAGATAAAGTGCGTATTGGCATATTTTACACACTTATTTTAGCTGAATATGCATTGGTTATCAAAAGTGGGAGTACAACATAATCACAGCAATATGAAAATACATATTGATTTTCAAATTTGAGTAGTGAAAATACTGTAATAAAGTTGAAAATTTACTTAGTTTAACCGCAAACAGCAATCAGTGTTTGCTTTTTGCAGCTCAAATAAGAATTTTTAACCCTATTTAATACAGAAGAAAATCAATTATAAATTTGTAAAAGTAAAATACGCATTGAATTTGAAATCTGAGGGTATAATGC
Source organism: Conchocele bisecta (assembly GCA_029237695.1). NCBI lineage: Eukaryota > Metazoa > Mollusca > Bivalvia > Lucinida > Thyasiridae > Conchocele > Conchocele bisecta. Next base: position 30,667,822 of record CM055281.1, read on the forward strand.
TCTTTAGATACAAGACTTATATGGAGCTCTGTGCTATCTCCAATTTTAGTGACAGCCACATGTTTCCTTGTTGTTCACCCCATCAGTAGATATTCATCATTTACAATAAATAAATCACCTTCATCGTTATTCTACGCCATTCAGGACACACTGCGGAGCCAGGAAGCGGAGAATGCCGCCCTGCGAGATGCGATCAACGAGAAAGACGAGGAATCTCGCCAACATCTGTCCATCCTCGACTCGAAACTCCAGGAGCTGGAACATCTGAAGAAGAACATCGGCAACATGGGCGGTACGTTTCTTTTGTGTGAACATTTTGGTCCATAAATGTGGATAAATTCCTTGCGTTGTGGCGTATAGGAGGGTACTCATTCCGAGAATACCAGTAGCCTATTTCACCAAAAATGCAAAGTATACTTATCTTGCTATAAAGTACACTTTGAGGGAGAAATTTTCAATTTAAGGGTACATTTATAACTTTATTGTACTGAATTTATTACATTACAGCCATTTTGGCATTTTGAACATTATACAAATAAACTGTGATGTCTGCTAGTGTGGTCAGAAATGAAATAAACACGGTTTTACCAGTTCATTGTTCTAACGATTTGTGACTCTCCATGAGAAAAAAGCTATTTATTTAAAAAAGAAAAAAAAGAAGATTTGAATTTGTTGGTGATGATAACCTGCAAATTAATTTGTTCTGACCTTCACTGGTGCTTAAATGATATTAATTTTGTGTTTACAAAATATTCCGTTCAATTTCAGTGCCGGGTGGAGCCGGTGCAGCAGGACCATCTGGTGCTGGGGTCGCGATGCCACCGCCCCCACCTCCCACGCCTGTGGCCCCTCCACCTCCCCCACCTCCACCTCCCCCACCAGCCCCGGGCGTGGGGCCACCACCACCCCCACCCCCACCAGGCATGGGGGCAGCAGGACCAGGCGGTAAGTTCATTCACCGATGAATCCATAAATAATCCAGCTCTAGAATTACCCAATGTCGTATTTTCCTAATATTAATTTCGTAAATCAGTCATATTTTCTGTAAATAACCTCAAATTGACACCAAAAAGTCAGCTCACCTGCTATTCACATTTTCTTGGATGAGAAATATTGAAAATAATGGGGGAAAAGCAGACTACAATAATTTAGTTTGTCATGGTGAAAAGTTAAAAATACTGACCAATCAGCTAAATAAATTGCAGCAATGACAATCAAGAAAAAGATTCAGACCAAGTATCGACTCCCTGTTCTCAACTGGACCCCAATGAAGCCTCAGCAGGTGAAAGGAACCGTCTTTGCTGATCTGGATGACGAGAAGCTTTATAAGGTAATGAAAGCTTCTGGTAATAATGATTGTAAAATATTTGTGCTTTGATGTAACATATAAACCTACGTGTTGTATTTTAACTCTTTTACCCCTAAGTGCCTGGAATTTGATATGTTAATTTTGCAACAAATCCAACTGTCACAAATTTATTTTCAGACTAGTTCATTTATGAAAAGGGGGTGTTTTATGACCCAGGTCTCAGTAGATAGGTCCCAGCACATTAATATGACCTTGACCTTTTGACCTACACAACTTTGAACTGTTTCACACATTAAGAAGTTCGCCAGAGTTTCTCAATTGTGTCATAACTTCTATATCCCTTGATAGATTACTTCAATATTTCAATACATCATACTTGTGGACACATGCCGCACATCCACACTGTCCTGAATATGACCTTGAGCGTTTGACCTTCATAAATGTGCTTGTAAATACTTATCACTTTGGTTTATTAATTTTGCCACAGTTTCTCCAATCTGCCACCGGGGGAATTTGTGTGCCGACAGGCCACATTTCTTGTTGTTCTCAAAAATATGAAAATTACTTGCAAAAAGTGCAGATCCTGGAGAGACGGCTCGTTACGAGCCGACTCATCTGGATCTGCACTGTTTGCAAACGCCGGTATTGCGGGCTTTCAGATTCAAGGGGTTAATCAATTTCTCACCAAAACAGTTTGCAAACTGGTTCTACTTAGCTAACCAACTAGACTAGAACTTGTTACGCAGCGATTAAGCACTATTAATTGTAATCGATCTACCTCAGGTGATAGATTTCCCGGAGTTCGAGGAGGTGTTCAGGCTCGGTTATATTGGAGGATTAAAGACGGGCAACTCGACTCCGAAGACGATAAAGAAGAAAAAGCCAGAAACAATCACGCTACTGGAACCGAACCGAGTCAGGAACGTTGGTGAGCGATCATTGAAAGCAATAATGACTGATTGGCTAACAGTGTAGGCATGGTTACGTCGGCTAAGCTGGGGTTGTGCTGGGCGCAGACATTGAAGGTTAACTTTGTCATCCAGCAAACCAATGGCTGGTCTTGCTCCTTGTTTGTGACTGGAGAAATGGGGCTTATGACATTTTGAGCTCCTGACTAGAAAAGTGTGAAATCTCAAAATACCACATGTGGGAAGCAATAACTCTACAGGATCAGGAAGCTGGTGAACTGTTCTTCTAATTTGAAACAAATATAACTGTAACTATTTATCGTGGTATAGTAGTTTCCCCATAAACCAGCCAAGCACCTTTGTTTGTAGCTTTCATTCAAATAGCACACATTGTTTTGTGATACTTTAGCGATTGATTTACCCACTCTAAATATAACTTTTAATAAATAATAACTAAATATAATTTTCTTTGGCAGGCACAATATCAGGTGTGTAACACCGTTGGCTGATAACTACATATACCTTGTGACTTCATGTATCTGTGTCTGTTAATATAGGAATGAATGGCCTTTTTGTGGAATTTATTGGGGTTTTTAAATTGGAAAAGTCGCGGGAATACTGGACGATGGCCGGTAGGCCTCTTCCAGTATTCCCGCGACTTTTCCAAGTTTATATCCCCGATAAATTCCACAAAAAGGCCATTCATTCCTTATAATTCCAGCATTTGAAATAAATTCATAAAGAAAATGTGTTTATTTTCCGTTTTCTTAAGAATTATTTTAACTGCGCCTCACGGTTACGGAAAGTAGTTCGGCGTGGGAGTTTACTGGGATATAAATTTTGGACAGAGTCTTGCTACGGGCCAATCAAATGTTAGGGAATTGTGTAAATATTGTTGTGCTGGAATTATTGTATATTAATGAGAGACCTGAATTTTTAATAAAAAACTTGCATGTGTTATTAAAAAAAGACAATAATACTTATAATAAACCCGCAGATGACAATGTCACTCTCCAGCACTGTAAGAGCCAAAGTTTGATTTAGCATATGTAATACATGTAATTGATTGTATGTTATCATTCATATTACCCATGATCCATTATTGTATATTGCTTCTACATGTATATACTAAATATATACGGTTTGTAAATGTTGTGAGACTCCTTTTGTCAGACAGCATTTGAATGTCGTAGATCTGTCGACAGTTCCGATGTTATGAAAATATCTGAAACCATGGTATATTTTGCAGCAATCACAAGAAGAAAAATCGAGTTCACCAACGATGAAATCACACGTGCAATAGCAAAGTAAGTTGTTTTGTTGTGTGAACTGAACATGGTGTTCCTGTGAGTATCAGAGCAACACTTTTGGAACTTTAATATCGTTCGATGTCAAGTTTATCAGGAGAGGTTAGGAAATGTGTTGGAATTCCGATGCTCGCCAAGACACTATTCATCACACAGACGCCATTCTGTAACATCATGTGCAGGGATTCCGCTGGGGAAAATAAAAAAATCGCCACTTCAAAAAAAATAAAATGTTTTTTTCTCTTGAAAATTGTAATTTTTTATCACCAATTGCGAAAGTGGCGATCGCCAGCGGAATCTCTGCATGTGACAGTCCACCAATGAAATGTCACCATCGATTCCTGTAGCCTATTTCACCAAAATTGCTTAACATACTTATCTAGCAAAGTGTACTTTGAGGTAGTAATCATTTATTTTTCCCGAAATGCATTATTTCATATAGAACCTACGACTGCAAATATATTTGATGTAATAGCAAGATAAGTATACTTTGCAATTTTGGTGAAATGGGTTACTGGTGTAATATTTTTATAATAGTTGTGCGTATATTATGTCATTGTTCAGCTTGGTAACGGATAAATTAAGCTAGAATGCAAATTCGGAAACCTTTTTAAAACAATAGTCAAATCTACTATTTCAAAGCTAATCCTGGCATTGTTTAGAAGAAATTTTTTCATTACTTATTGCACGGATGCGGTGAAATCCTTTGATCTCAGCAGTGTGGTAACCTGGTGAGATCACTGTCTGGACCTGTCTGGCACAGTAATCCACTAAGTATAGCAATATCGGTGAATAACCTTTAACCAGTCATGCCCTGATAACATGACCCATTCATGATTGACAGGCTACACGTGACTGGGCGAATTCAGATCGATACCCCGAATACGAAGTGTCATGGCTCTGAGTTACGAAAATACAAAAATACTTAGTGCCATGAAAATGCCAATAACAAACAACAATTTTTGGAGTGATATAATTAATATACGATCCACTGTCTGTATGTGTGACCAGTGTAGATGCTGTTCCGCCTCAATGTTTACTGCTAACCCAAATTTTCTGTTTGTGCAAAACATTTGGGTTAGTTTACCACGTACCAATAATGACTATAATTTCCACCATGTTTAAACATAAATATGAGTACATGTATTCTGTTCTTTTTTAATCAAAATCAGAAAATAATGACTGATCGATGCCGAGTTTAGCTGTGTTCAGCCTCGGCACACTCAACAGAATACGAATTTGGAGAATGCACTCAGAAAAATGTATAAGCTCGCACCCAGATGTCACTATATCAGTCAGAACACCGAATACTGTAGACACTGATCAGACTGCGCATATGTGCAGGCCGGGTTGGTTAAGTAGTGACTTCAAGCGGAGTAATCCGGTTTTGTCATGTCGTGAACCAGCACGTGACCGCAAGACATTGAGTGCATGTCTACGGAACACTGAATGACAGCGTGGTAACCAAGAGGAGTGTCTGGAAATAATTTTTGAAGTTATTGTATTTGTATCAAACTTATAACAAAGTCTACAAAATATATCATATTTATCTCGGGTTTCGGCTGTATCCGTGCAATAAATTAGTTTAATAGATAATGTCTTCTTGTTGAATATGGTTAGTTAACAGCACGTGCGCTGTTAATTAACCATGTTCGACTAGAATACATTATCTAACTTATACTTACTTTGCAGTATCGACTTAAAGACGTTATCGTCGGACATCGTTGATATTCTGCAAACAATTTTGCCTAATGAGCAAGAGGTGAGTAATGCTGTGGGCTGAAATACCATAGTAGTGGGCACATTCGATTGCTGATCCATGGGTCATTGGTTCGAGCCTCACCGGAGGCGTGTGTTGTGTTTTTGAACAATACACTTTATCCACACTGCTTCAATTCACCCAGCTGTCAACGGGTACCGACTAATTGGCAGGAACCTCGATTCTATTGGAAATTATATGCACACGTAAAAATAAAATACATCTCCAAAAGGAGTTTGAGATTAATGGAGGCTAGATATATATTGTACCCCTCCATGACTGGACTTATTGAGTTTGTGACCAGGTGGCTCTAGATCATCCTGCGCATCTGTAGCCTATTTCATCAAAATTGCAAAGTATACTTATCTAGCAAAGTATACTTTGAGGGAATAATCATTTATTTTTCCGAAATGCAGTATTTCATACTGAACTAATGACCGCATATATTTGATGATTAAAACTATGCAGAATTATTATACTGAATTTATTACATTATCACAGCCAAAATGGCTGTGATAATGTAATAAATTCAGTATAATAAAAATTAATAAATTTATACTAAAATTTAAAATTTCTCCCTCAAAGTATACTTTGCTAGGACAGTATACTTTGCAATGTTGGTGAAATAGGCTACTTATCTGGGGTCACACTGTTCACTTTTGAGCAGGGGATATCTCATGACGCATCTTTATCACATGAAAAACGTGTTATGACGTGCTGTAGCCCATTTCATGTGTAATAAAACCTGCAATGAATTTGATTTGGCATCACCATAATTATCATACGATCCTGTAAGTTCGATATCCTCACAGGTTCGAGACCATTTTTATTTTCTCGTTCTATCGCGAGATTTACGCATTACGTTACTTCCGTTATACTTTTGCGTTCCACCAAGAGAAGACGACAAAGTCTAAGCTGTCAAGTGAGAAAATGCGACTGAAACAGGTATAATACACCACAAAACAACAGAACTCACCAAAATGTTGTGTTTTCCACTAATCCTATTAGTCCCCTTCATTAAAATTCCGAATTTGTATTGAAAACTTAAAAAGAAAATGAGTTGACATGACCCCGTCTGTTGTTGACATTTTTATCAATGGAGATCACGGAATATTTTTAACATTTCTAAAAGTTAATGAATACGGATTTTCATACAGTAACCACCTTATCATAATTTTTTTTTTATTAAACAATTGAAATGCATCCACATCAATCCAATGCTTTCATTTAACATAAAATATATGTAATACATGACTTTTTAGCTCGACTATTCGAAGAATAAGTAGAGCTTATGTTGTCACCCCGGCGTCGGCGTCGGCGTCGGCGTCACCGTCACGCCTTGGTTAAGGTTTTTAGTCAAGCTTGTATATGGAATACTACTTGCCCTACACCCACCATACTTGGACAACTTCATCTCCTAGTGATGTACATCAATAACCCCTGATCTATATTTCACCTTGACCTACATTTCCTCTTGAATTACTTGGTTAATTCCCCTTGGTTAAGGTTTTTAGTCAAACTTGGTTAAGGTTTTTAGTCAAGTTTGTATATGCAATACTACTGGCCCTACACCCACCATACTTGGACAACTTCATCTCCTAGTGATGCACATCAATAACCCCTGATCTATATTTGACCTTGACCTATATTTCCTCTTGAATTACTTACTTAATTCCCCTTGGTTAAGGTTTTTAGTCAACCTTGGTTAAGGTTTTTTTTCAAGCTTGTACATTCAATACTATTGTGCATCCAGACACCATACTTCGACAACCTTTTCTCATAGGTATGTACATCAATAACCCCTGATCTATATTTGACCTTCACCTACATTTCCTCTTGAATTACTTACTTAATTCCCCTTGGTTAAGGTTTTTAGTCAACCTTGGTTAAGGTTTTTTTTCAAGCTTGTACATTCAATACTATGTGCATCCAGACACCATACTTCGACAACCTTTTCTCATAGGTATGTACATCAATAACCCCTGATCTATATTTGACCTTCACCTTCATTTCCTCTTCAATTACTTACTTAATTCCTTTTGGTTAAGGTTTTTAGTCAACCTTCTATATGGAATACTACTGGCCCTACACCCACCATACTTGGACAACTTCATCTCCTAGTGATGTACATCAACAACCCCTGATCTATATTTGACCTTGACCTACATTTTCCTCTTGAATTACTTACTTAATTCCCCTTGGTTAACGTTTTTAGTCAAGCTTGTAGATGGAATACTCCTGGCCCTACACCAACCATACTTGGACAACTTCATCTCCTAGTGATGTACATCAACAACCCCTGACCTATATTTGACCTTGACCTACATTTAACCTTGAATTACTTACTTAATTCCCCTTGGTTAAGGTTTTTACTCGACCTTGGTTAAGCTTTTTACTCAAGCTTGTACATGGAATACTATTGTGCATACAGACACCATACTTGGACAACCTTTTCTCATAGTGATGTACATCAATAACCCCTGATCTATATTTGACTTTGACCTACATTTCCTCTTGAATTACTTACTTAATTCTCTTTGGTTAAGGTTTTTAGTCAAGCTTGTAGATGGAATACTCATGGCCCTACACCAACCATACTTGCACAACTTCATCTCCTAGTGATGTACATCAACAACCCCTGACCTATATTTGACCTTGACCTACATTTAACCTTAAATTACTTACTTAATTCCCCTTGGTTAAGGTTTTTACTCAACCTTGGTTAAGCTTTTTTACTCAAGCTTGTTGATGGAATACTATTATGCATACAGACACCATACTTGGATAACTTTTTCTCATAGGGATGTACATCAATAACCCCTGACCTTTATTTTACCTTCACCTACATTTAACCTTGAATTACTTGCTTAATGTTTATAGTCAAGCTTGTATATGGAATACTTCTGGCCTACATCAACCATACTTGGACAACTTCATCTCCTAGTGATGTACATCAATAATCCCTGACCTATATTTGACCTTGACCTACTTTTATCCTTAGATTACTTAGTTATCTCCCCTTGTTACGGTTTTTTACTCAAGCTTGTATATGGAATACTCCTGGGCCTACAGCAACCATACTTGGAAAACCACGCACCTACGTCCAAGGTCAAGGTCACTGTTGAAGGTCAAAGGTCAAACCTATTGAAATTCCCTTCCGCTCTATATCTTCTACACCGATGCATGGATTATCAAATGCCTTGGCACAAATGTTTCTCAGGATGAGAAGGTGTGTCTCGATCAATAACCACGCACCTACGTCCAAGGTCAAGGTCATAGTTGAAGGTCAAAGGTCAAACCTATTGAAATTCCCTTCCGCTCTATATCTTCTACACCGATGCATGGATTATCACACTATGCCCAGGGTCAAGGTCACAGACTTGATGCGTTTGAAACCTTAACGCTCGGCTAAATGGCTTATAATCAAAAATGCCTCGTTTTCTTTGGCTGCCAGTGGGGGTATTCGTGTGCCGACAGGCCACATTTCTAGTTTCCCTTGGTTAATGTTTTCAGTCAACCTTGGTTAAGATTTTTATGCAGGCCGCAGCCACCTTCTTTGTCAAGCTATGTGTACATCGACAACCCTCGTAGTCGAGCTATGCTGTTCTCCTACAGCTCTTGTTTATTCCTGCTACTGTCTATAAACACAGGTGAAACTAGAATTTATTTGAGCTTTGGTTAATGTGTGATGTGACATGAGAAACAATGTAGTCTCGCACCGTCGTTCAACTCGTCATTTCAGATCAACCCACAGGCCATAAGACGGAGATACCATCTCTACTCACCAACTGCATTAACGAATGCCTACCTCGCTGTACGGGACCATGGCATGCCAGTTCTACGAGCATCGCGTCAGTATGCTGTGCCCGAGACAACCCTGCGCGACCGTGTAAATGGGCGCATTGATCCGCAATGTGTAACAACTGCCCGGCAACCAATTCTTAGTTTGGAAGAGGAATCCAAAATTGTTAACCATCTTAAAAAAATAGCCAGTTATGGTTATGGGTATTCTCGACAAGAAGTGGCAGATATTGCAACGGAGTATGCGGTTAACCTGGGGAAAAGGGACATTAACAATCCCCTCACTATTAAATGGTTTGAGCGATTTATCAAACGGTGGCCGGAGTTACGCGTCATAAAACCAAGAAAAAAGTTTGGAAGTAGCCAGAGCGAAAGCCACATCTGTCAACACTATTACGGACTACTTCAATGAACTGCAACAAACTATTACTAAGTATGGGCTCGGTGACAAGCCTCATCTGATCTTCAATGTGGATGAGAAAGGTGTTACTACAGAACATACACCCCCATACATTGTGTCAGGAAAAGATTTACCTGCACAGGCGGTTACATCAGGGAAGGGTAAAACTACCACAATCATTGGGTGCGGGAGTGCAATAGGCCAAGCTATTACACCTTACTTTGTGTTTGCGGGAAAACGGATGATGCCTGACCTGATGAAAGATGCTTCTGCCGGGGCTGCGTGGACAGTGACTGACAGTGGATGGTCCAACTCAGACGTTTTCAAAACCTACCTGCAGGAACATTTCCTTAAATTTATACCACAGCATGATGGCCAGCATGTCTTGTTATTATTAGATGGCCATAAATCACATGATTTTTCTGTTGACTGGTGAATGGGCATTGTCAAAAAACATTATCCGTTTATCTTACCTGCGCATACTAGTCACATTCTTCAACCACTAGATGTTGGTTGCTTTGGTCCGTTTCAGCGACTTTACAATTCGGAATGTCACAAGCTTATGAGGCAAACTTCTCAAACCATCACACGATACAATGTATGTGGGTTGGCGTGCAAAGTTTATTCCCATAAGCCCTATCTGGTCCCAACCTTGAATCTTCATTCAGAAAAACCGGCATATATCCCTTGAAAAGAGTGCTATTCCAAATGAGACTCTAACACCAGCAGAAATTTTCACTGTGCATGATGCAGTTGTTGGTGATGATGGAAGTGAGTGTGCTGATACAGTGCATGATGGTAGTGCAGTTGATCGTGGTAATGATGAGGCAGAAATGGAGTTGGATACAGTTGAATCTGGAATGGATGATGGCCGTATAGTACATGTACATGGAGAAAAGGGGTGTGAACATGCTGACGATATTTTTAGAAGAGACGGGAGGATGAATTAAGGAGAGTTAAGAGCGAACATGTGAAGAAAGCAAGAAGGACGATGAGTGCGGTAGTGTCGGGGAGGGCAATTACAGAGACGTCAGTAAGAGATAGGATAGTCCAGCATGAAGTTCAACAAGGTAGGTGCTCAAAGGGCAGTGGACCGAATACGGCGGCAAAAGGTAAGGGAAAGCGAGTTGTACGAAAATCTGGGAAGGGGAAAGCTCTTGTGCCACGGAGATTTGTCAATGTTGATGAACCGAGTCCGTCTGGTATTACAGATCATAGGAGTGATAGTGATTCAGATGGGCAAAATACTACGTTAGATGATGACCTGTGTTGTGTTTGCAAAATGGTCATGCCCTTAGAATTACAGGCATGCATCTCACTTGTTTATGCATCCTGGGTGAAGTGTGATGGAGTGGAATGTCTGCATTGGGTGCACCTCAGGTATTGTACACCTGTAACTGTAGTTAGAAGACATGACAAGTTTTATTGTCATCATTGCCGACACGAGGAATAATATATCCATTCATGATCATATGTACAGTACAGCAATGTCTAGCATATACAATGTATGTCTAGTTGCAGCCTGTAACTCTGTAACCCTCCTGTACCGTATGTACAGGAGGGTCACAGAGTTACAGGCTGCAACTAAGCAATGTCCAATGTTTGTACAATGTATACTAAGTAAATGTTGAAAATAAAATAAAACAAGTTTAAAATTTATATTTTCAGTCCAACATGTTATATTTTCCAAGTTATCAATCGCTTATATAATGATTGAAGTTGGAAACCATATGCATACCAACCCTTGAAATTAATGGAAAATAATGCAGACATAATTGTTGGTGTATTCCAACCGGGCACCTGCACCGGAAGAGCATATGACGTCATAGGGTCAAAGGTCGCGACCTTTCACGGTTTGCTGGAGGCGGCCATTTGTAGACGAGCGTGTTTTGAAAGAAAACATTTGCATTTTTCCGTGCTTTTGAAGCCAGTAAATGCAAAATATATACAGATAATTGAATATATTTGCAGGTAACTAATACAAAAGGTTTATACTTCATTATTTATTACGCATGTTGTTTAATATCGTTAGAGTCTCGAATTATGATCAGTCCAGGATACGTTATGCCAAACAAACAAGACGTTCCAAATCTGTCTGTCTTAAATGCACGTAAAACCACATTCAATCAATCAATCATGTGCCTATGATCTTTTCATATATTCTGGACATTTGCACAGTCTGATCAAGGTTTACACTGTTCAGTGTTCTGTACCACCTTTTCTTGTCCGCTCAATGATTTCTTGTCCATACCTAGAGTGCATTAGCAGATCGGGAGCGAAGCACAGATTCTATAAGCCTCCTTTCTCCAATACTGGCTACAAATTTCATATGCTACATTTCTCATGTCCAAGAGGGATGGATTGATAGTGTAGTGACAGAGCATTGGCATCAATAACGTTGGCATGAAAAATACTTTCATTCATAGTATTTCTATCCTACTGGGGCCCGTTTCACTAAATTTTGTATGGCTAAAAGTGCAGTAAGTGCAATTTAGGATCGTCTGGAAAGTTCAATTGATGGATTTACATGTAATTAACATATACAGCCTATGCTAAATAAATGTAAATCCAACTAGAAAAAGTCGATGGCGCGCCATCGCAATATACCCACTTTCCCCAAATGCTAAGTCCGAAAGGGGGAGATAATCCATGATGGAGGGTCGGATCAAAAATCCGAATTCACTTTGCGCATCAGCACATCAAAACGAAGCTACGAACCAAATATCAGACGCGTAGGTATTAAGGTGAAAAAGTTTTTCGACCTACGAGGAAAAAATGGGAAAATTGTGAGTCCGAAAGGGGAGATAATCCATGATGGAGGGTCGGATCAAAAATCCAAATTCACTTTGCGCATCTGCACATGATAACGAAGCTACATACCAAATATCAGGCACGTAGGTATGAAGGTGAAAAAGTTTTTCGAGTTACGAGGAAAAAATGGGAAATTCTGAGTCCGAAAGGGGAGATAATCCATGATGGAGGGTCGGATCAAAAATCCAAATTCACTTTGCGCATCTGCACATGATAACGAAGCTACATACCAAATATCAGGCGCGTAGGTATGAAGGTGAAAAAGTTTTTCGAGTTACGAGAAAAAATGGGAAATTGGAAATTGTGAGTCCGAAAGGGGGAGATAATCCATGATGGAGGGTCGATCCAAAATCCGAATTCACTTTGCGCATCTGCACATGATAACGAAGCTACATACCAAATATCAGGAGCGTAGGTATGAAGGTGAAAAAGTTTTTCGAGTTACAAGGAAAAAATGGGAAATTGTGAGTCCGCCCAAAGGGGGAGATAATCCATGATGGAGGGTCGGATCAAAAATCCGAATTCACTTTGCGCATCAGCACATACAAAACGAAGCTACGAACCAAATATCAGACGCGTAGGTATGAAGGTGAAAAAGTTTTTCGAGTTACGAGGAAAAAAATGGGAAATTGTGAGTCCGAAAGGGGGGTGGGGGAGATAATCCATGATGGAGGGTCGGATCAAAAATCCAAATTCACTTTGCGCATCTGCACATGATAAACGAAGCTACATACCAAATATCAGGCGTGTAGGTATGAAGGTGAAAAAGTTTTTCGAGTTACGAGGAAAAAATGGGAAATTCTGAGTCCGAAAGGGGGAGATAATCCATGATGGAGGGTCGGATCAAAAATCCAAATTCACTTTGCGCATCTGCACATGATAACGAAGCTACATACCAAATATCAGGCGCGTAGGTATGAAGGTGAAAAAGTTTTTTGAGTTACGAGGAAAAAATGGGAAATTCTGAGTCCGAAAGGGGGAGATAATCCATGATGGAGGGTCGGATCAAAAATCCAAATTCACTTTGCGCATCTGCACATGATAACGAAGCTACATACCAAATATCAGGCGCGTAGGTATGAAGGTGAAAAAGTTTTTTGAGTTACGAGGAAAAAATGGGAAATTCTGAGTCCGAAAGGGGAGATAATCCATGATGGAGGGTCGGATCAAAAATCCAAATTCACTTTGCGCATCTGCACATGATAACGAAGCTACATACCAAATATCAGGCGCGTAGGTATGAAGGTGAAAAAGTTTTTCGAGTTACGAGGAAAAAAATGGGAAATTCTGAGTCCGAAAGGGGGAGATAATCCATGATGGAGGGTCGGATCAAAAATCCCAAATTCACTTTGCGCATCTGCACATGATAACGAAGCTACATACCAAATATCAGGCGCGTAGGTATGAAGTGAAAAAGTTTTTTGAGTTACGAGGAAAAAATGGGAAATTCTGAGTCCGAAAGGGGGAGATAATCCATGATGGAGGGTCGGATCAAAAATCCAAATTCACTTTGCGCATCTGCACATGATAACGAAGCTACATACCAAATATCAGGCGCGTAGGTATGAAGGTGAAAAAGTTTTTCGAGTTACAAGAAACGTGACGGACGTACGTACGGACGTACGGACGTACGGACGGACGGACACCCGTGACGAAAACAATATACCCGTTTTTTTTTACAAAAAAAGTGGGTATAATAATTGTTTACAAGAAAACATATTATGTCAAATTTACAGACTATCGTAATTTTGCACATACAAACATTTTAGTCGTACAAAGTTTAGTGAAACGGCCCCCAGGTCTTTCAGATGACACTTGAAACCTAGCTGCAGTTTCTATATGACCTTTATAGCTGTTGCTGGGACGCAACCCTTTCACCTTTCCCTAGTCACTGTCACAAATTAAATGTTTATTTCAGTTGAAGGCATACAAGCAATATGAGAAGGACCGGAAACCCATCGATATGTTGTCTGACGAGGACAAGTTTATGTGGCAGGTTGGTGAACATATATCTAGTTTATGCAACTAACATTTCAATGATTTATTCCCCCAAAATGTTTGTAAATTCAATAAAGATGCAAGTGCAATAAATCAATCAACCATCCGTACATAACCCTGTCAACCGTTCATACTGTAAGGAAATGATCCTTACAATTTGATCAGATTTATTACCCTTTTTTTGACTGCTAATACTTTTTTAATAAGCACATTCACAGTGATGCATATTTTGGGTGATGAACTACATAACTGCTAAATAAGCCATACCATTCACATTCTGCCGTGTGAATCACAACAGAATGAAATGGAATGGCCCTTGTTGACTGTTGGCATGGATCGACACTTCTGTGGAGGTCACGTGACCACCTTTATTGGGCCAGTCTGTGCTGGATCTTCTTTACCATGGTGTCGTACCTACATATTGTGACGACCGCGATTGAGGTAGCGTGTCGGGTCGTCTACATGGAATACCACACCACCATAACAGATTAAATGTTTACAACACACAGTCAAGGGGAATGAAACATTACAGGGGGCAAGATGTACAAGTATACAGTTTAATGGACGTAAATATGCAACAACAATATGATAACAGGTACTATGATCTCATTCTAATCTATGCTAATTCAGAGAGTATGTATTTATCTGTAGGCCTACTATACAAGATTAACAATATATCGCACTGTTATTGCTTCACTGAATTAGTGGAAACTAAACTATTTTATCAATAATAATGTCAAACAATCAATGCTGAAAAGACTCGGATGCTGCACATTCGCAGTGATATAAATCAGAGGCACAAAATGCACATAATCCGCAATTCTGGAATCAATTGGTTAACTTTAAACAATCCGACATGTCGAAATCAATTCAGAAAATCCCCATAAAACTCTAAATAATCTTCTATAAATGACAACAGACCTATTGAATGCAATGCAAGAAACTCCCTCTTTAAATTAAAACTAACCAATTCCCTCAGCATACCCAAATTACATCAAAACAATTGAATACCTTTTCTGTGAAACAAAACAGCTGATTCAACAATGGCCATTGTTTACTCTACCATAGTAACTGCCAGGATATGACGTCATCAGGAAAAACTAAAACCTATACTGACGTCATATCGTGGAGCATGTTAAAGTACACACTATACATGTAAAATAGCATTGTTATTATTATTATTATTATTATTATTATTATTATTATTATTATTATTACATAATTACACATTGCATTAATGGAGCGTCACAATATGTTGGTAGCTCAACCCTCCTCCTAAGTATTTGCATAGGTGATCATATCTCAGACGTCATAATATCTCCATTATTCTAATTATTCGTTCCGCAGTGCTCACAAAGTTTCTTGACCGCCATTATTTGACTGTCAACTCACGCAGCCTTTCTGTTTGGCGGTCACTCATTAAATGCATGTTTATCTTCACAACTTTACACTTAGCTGATGTATTTTGACATGTAGAATCATCTGGACATCTGACCGTCACGATATCTTAGCTATCTACGCTGTAGTTCTAGTCTAAAGCCCAAAAACGTAACTTTCAAATCCAAGATGGCGGAAACTTGACAGTTAACGCTCAGATTTCCTGGCCACCAATTGGCTGACTCAGATCCAGTGTCAATATAAGGAATGATGCAACACAGATTCTCACTTCGGTCACTTTGGTCACAAAGAGCAGACCAACGCTCAGAACTTTCACTTTCACTAAAACTTTGTTCGGTCATTAGTTGTTGTTGTAGATGCTTCCAGCCGCTAACATTTCGGCTACTGCTAGTACTACAGTGTAATGCCATCCTGACAAACAATCGTGATATAAATAATAATAAAGAAACTGAAACTTGTATCTTGTTTAGTCTACTCTAAACTGCCAACCAGGGTTTAGCTGCTAGCCTAACAATACATACCGTATTTATTCTAATATACGACCCCGGGGCTATGCAATTCCTGGGGATCAAAACATGGAAATTAGGATCAAAATATGTTATTTTCACATACAAAAACCATTTAAAACAATGTTTTAAATGGCTTTTGTAGGTGAAAATAACATATTTAGAATACAAATATGGGAGTGGTGGGCTACTATTAGAATAAATACAGTATGTGTCTGTGACCTTGCTGTTGAATGGACGATGAATCAAGTCGATCTAAATGTAATTTCAGAGCTAAATATTCTCTCCCCCCCCCCCCCCCCCCCCAATCTGTATATGAAGTAAAACCCATCGATCAAGTCAACCAATCTAAATCCATGTTATATAAGCCTCTATTTCTGTTCCAGCTCAGTAAGGTAGATCGTCTCCAACAGCGGCTACAGATCATGAATTTTATCGCAAATTTTCACGACGATATTCACAATCTACAACCGGTGAGTGTTTATGGCTTCATATTCCCAGAGCTCCAGATATTGGCATATTTTACTCACTTATTTTAGCAGAATATGAGTACAATCGAGTAGTGAAAATACAGTGAAATCGCGATGGCTCGAAAGTCCACGGGCCTGCACATTTTTTTCGAGTGATCGCATCTTTCAAGCCATCGCATCTTGCGATTTTTATATATGACTACTGTACCCGTCGGATTTAGGAAATAACGAAGAGTAATAGAGTGTATCCATGTTTTAGATAATAATAGTATTTATCGCAGATTAAAGTTATCATGTGAAATTTTATTTACAAAACTGTCTTTATTTCAATTATTATCAAAGGAGAAAAAGCTCTAGTATTTACTATAAATATTGGCGCACATAATTAATGTCGCAGGTGGTTGTGACGTCCCTCAAAACAGTGGTATATGAGCCCAGCTCAAACGATGTTGTTGTACCGCGCCCATAAAAATCGGGAATCGGTCATGAATCGTAAAATGTTGTAACAAAAGCTGCTTTACTGAGTTTGTGACCAATGTAAACGCTGACCAACTTGCAGACTCATGCAACTTGATATGGGTTTACTATTTAACTATATTATGCATCATGAATAGCTGTCGAGGACGAACATTTCAGGTCCTGAACTGAATGTGCAGGCCGATTTAATGCTGCACTGATCGGAAATGCCTAACTAGGAAGTGCGGTATTATTAATGGGCGTTTTTCATTGTAACTCCTGGGTTGCCTCTCAAACAACACGAGGACCACTGGAACACGGCAAGCAGAGTTCCAACTCGAGTTAAAGAATTTTGACCTTTGAACCTTTCTTGAGTAACTTTAATCGAACCCATGCCGGGTGGTGAGTTCCAACTCGACTTGAACCCGAGCAATGACTCTGTTTGGTCCTGTGCTACACAAGTATAACCCGGGAGTTACCACGAAAAACGACTAATGACTTACGACAGGTTCTATTAAATGCGCCGAGTGGACGAAGCCCAGAATATTTAATAAATCGCCGACTGTCGTTGATCGCAATCAACAACGTTAACGATCAAATTACACAACTTTAGGCGATTGACAGCACTTGAAAAGATATCACATTTCATAGACAGGTAGAGAGCGTAATAAGTTGGACACGGAGGTGTGAAAATTAGCCAAACACAAACATCGACATGACTTTTGAGTCATCGTATAGCAAAATAGCGAGAAATGTGTCCGCGGGACTTGAAAAATGTTTCGAGGGATCGCATTTTTCAAGAAGTTGCATTTTGAGCCATCGCATGTAAAATACATTAAACATATAAGCAGAATAATAGGGACCACGACGCTATTTCGAGTGAGCCCGACATTACAAGCCATCGCATTTTGAGCCATCGCGATTTCACTTGTACTGTAATAAGTTGAAAATTATACTGAGTTGCAAATAAGTGAATTTTTAGCTAGGTTTTTTTTTGTTGAAAAAAAACCCCCAGGCTATTGGATTGGCGAAAGCCGGGCGGGCGGGCGGGCGGGCGTGCGGGCGGGCGGGCGGCGCGCGCGAGCGTGGCGGCGTCCACAATCAATGTTAAGTGTTCGTGTTTGAGTCCATTTCTTTGTTACTGTACCTCATAGGACCAACAAACTTTCACAGCTTCATAACCAAGGGGTGCCCACCACATATCACTATCCAACATGTTACCTTTTTTTTTAACTTGACCCATTTTTTCCGCGCAGTCGACTTTGCGTTTACAATGTTAAGTTTTCGTGTTTAAGTCCATTTCTTTGGTACTGTACCACATAGGACCAACAAACTTTCACAGCTTCATAACCAAGGGGTGCCCACCACATATCACTATCCAACATGTTACCTTTTTTTGAACTTGTTAAGTTTTCGTGTTTAAGTCCATTTCTTTGGTACTGTACCATCTAGGACCACCAAACTTTCACAGCTTCATAACCAAGCCTACCACATACAACTATCCAACATGTGACCATTTTTTTTACCTTCACCTATTATTTCTACGTAATTGACTTAACGTACGTCTGGTTAAAGTTTTTTGGTTAAAGTTTTTCGTTATACTATATCTCTGCAACTGCTTCGCCCATTACCTTGTAACTTCACATGGGTGTTTATCATCATCCATATTTTCATTCTACCCCCCAACCGTGCGGCCCCTGTGCCAAATGTCAAGGTCAAATTACTTTGAATTTTTTTCTTAAAGTTTTTTCGTGTACTATATCTCTGCAACTGCTTCACCCATTACCTTGATACTTCACATGGGTGTTTATCATCATTGTCGCGCCCGCTTGCGGAAAGCGCGATATAGTCGGCATTTTGGCATACGTCCGTCCGTCCGTACGTCCGGTTAAAGTTTTTTGGTTAAAGTTTTTCCATCTACTATATCTCTTTTTTTAGTGTCCATGCCTCGCCCCAAGGCGCGACATGCAGGCCACGGCCATCTAGTCTACACAAAGTGGGTATAATTATGTTAAACAAGTGTATATGCTTGGAAATAACCTGGCCTTCGTGGCTTTGCCTCGTTTCTTGTTTAATTTGTTTTATTACTTTATCATTTATTCCCTATTTAATAAGGAAGAAAATCAATAATACATTTGTAAAAGTAAAATATGCATTGCGTTGTTGTATCATATATATTCTGTAATATGGGTAATATAATAAAATAATTATTGTCTTTTTTGGCCGGTGTACATGAGATTTACGGACCTTCAAAAACGTCATATTCACCTCGTTGAATATGACTTTCCTCAGGTCTGTACATGTCATGTACACCTCCTCAAAAGACAATAATTGTATATTATTTATTATTTTCAGCAAATCAATGCAGTTATAGCAGCATCTATGTCCATTCGCAACTCACAGAAAGTCAGGAAAATGTTGGAGGTGAGTACATGTTTGTGGAACATGTGACGTGCATTGCGTAAACAAGTCTCTCTATGTACAATATGATATGTTTGCATCAGTCTAGCCCTGTAAACTTGTCAATATATGGGACTGGGGCTATCGGACAAAGCAACAAAGCAACAAAGCAATTATTTTGTATTATCTTTATGGATTATTCTGTAAAAATATAGTAGAACCTAAGCTGGGCGGGCAGCCTGGGAACCCCATTTTGTTTAATGTAGACCGGTTTCACAGTAATTTATTTCATTATCGTGTCTGTTTAAATTATTATCTTTTGCTCTTTTGTTACCTGGGAGTTTAATTGGATTTATTGCCCATTATAAAAGTATTAAGATTATTACTGATCCTACTGCTTTTGGGAGGGGGCCAAGTGATTCTGGTGTGGCGAGGACCTGGCACCAGGGCTGAATATATAGTTTTTGTCTAGCCCGCTTGCAATGACGTCCGGGTGTCCGTGCATCCGTCTGTGTGTCCAAGCAAACAAGAGCTACATTGTGAGGTTAACCACACAGTGATGGACTTGTTAAGAGATGCTTATTCAGTTTTAACCCCGTTATGAATTGCTCTTGTGGGGTTATTTTGTCTTATGGGGTTGTTTTTTCTGTTTGATTGATCTTTATGGGGTTTGATTTAGGATGGGTTAGGGTTAGGAACCCCACAATGTAAGTTCGTCCGTCCATCCGAAATCTGCATTAAAGTTTTTAAATACCTTATATCTCTGCAGTCCTAATTCAAATTGACTTGAAACTTCATATTACTGTTAGTCATCATCCATATATTCATGCTGTATCCCACTCATGCGGCCCCTGTTCCGAAGGTCAAGGTCAAATGACTTAGAAGTTTGAGTAGTATATAAGAGTCGTAATGATACAAGTTTTAACAATGTAAGGCTTCTCTTCTCAAGAATACAAAATCTCCAAAAAATGACAATGTCGTCGAATGTGGTACATCGAGAACCCATTGTGATAAAAAAAAAAGAAGGTGTATGACGTCATAGTGACATCAGTATTTCTGATTCGAGATGGTGATGCGAGATGTCACCACCTCTGACATTCGAATTAGAGATAAGTCACCCCTTGGTTATATCAGTCATCTGAGCCACCTGCCATACATAGCAAAGCCTGTCATACATAGCAAGTCACCACACCTGACAGTGGAATTAGAGATAAGTCACCCCTTGGTTATGTCAGTCATCTGAGCCACCTGCCATACATAGCAAAGCCTGTCATACATAGCAAGTCACCACATCTGACATCGGAATTAGAGATAAGTCACCCCTTGGTTATACCAGTCATCTGAGCCACCTGCCATACATAGCAAAGCCCGTCATACATAGCAAGTCACCACACCTGACAGTGGAATTAGAGATAAGTCACCCCTTGGTTATATCGGTCATCTGAGCCACCTGCCATACATAGCAAAGCCTGTCATACATAGCAAGTCACCACACCTGACAGTGGAATTAGAGATAAGTCACCCCTTGGTTATATCAGTCATCTGAGCCACCTGCCATACATAGCAAAGCCTGTTATGCATAGCAAGTCACCACATCTGACATTGGAATTAGAGATCAGTCTCCCCTTGGTTATATCAGTCATCTGAGCCACCTGCCATACATAGCAAAGCCTGTCATACATAGCAAGTCACCACACCTGACATTGGAATTAGAGATAAGTCACCCCTTGGTTGTATCAGTCATCTGAGCCACCTGCTATACATAGCAAAGCCTGTCATACATAGCAAGTCACCACATCTGACATTGGAATTAGAGATAAGTCACCCCTTGGTTATACCTGTCATCTGAGCCACCTGCCATACATAGCAAAGCCTGTCATACATAGCAAGTCACCACCTGTGACGTCCTGTTAGAGATAAGTCACACCTTGGTTATACCAGTCACCTACCATACATAGCAAAGCCTGTCGTACATAACAAGTCACTACCTCTAACGTTGTGTTAGAGATAAGTCATCCCTAGGTTATACCAGTCACCTGCCATACATAGCAAGCCTGTCATACCTAACAAGTCACCATCTCTGACGTCGTGTTAGAGATAAATCATCCATAGATTATACCAATCACCTGCCATACATAGCAAGCCTGTCATACATAACAAGTCACCACATGCCCGTACACCGCTCCCAGTACAAATATATTCTACCCATGTCAATTCGAGCAACCTTCCAAGCAATGGGCATACGTGGCAGCAAATCCGTGGCAAGATATCTGCTACTGGAGAACGTGTACGAGAACAATCTCGTTTCGGATATTGGCAAAGTGGACTACCAACTGGGAAATCTCAGTGGTACCCACCTGAAACCTCTGGAAGGCCTGCCTACGTTCGTAAACGATCTGTATGTATTCGGGTATCTACATAGAGACGAGTGTGTCGTTGTTTGCGTTAAATTTTTGTCAAAATTTGCGTTAATGTTTTCAGATACCTACTATCTCTGTAACCATAAGTCGGATTTGCTTGAAACTTTGTATTTTTATTGGTCATCATCCATATATTCATTCTGTGTCCCACTCATGCGGCTCCTGTGCCCCAAGGTCAAGGCCAAATGACTTAGAAGTTTGCGTTATGATAAAATCTGCGTAAAGTTTTTACGTACCTTATATCTCCACAAGTGTTACTCCAATTTACTTCCAACTTCCGTGGGTGGCAGGTGGGAGCACGCGATGGGTAATTTAATGATCGGGGTTCATCCTTACCGGAATCCCGACTGGAGACCTGGTTTGGCCCTCACATACGTCTTTGGCATTTTGTATGTGACAGTTGAATCTGGTTATACCCCTTATGTAAGTATTACGATAATCGTAATCCTATTTTAGGGGAAGGGGCCAAGTGACTTGGTGTGGTATGGACCTGGCACCAGGTCAGGATATTCTAATTTCAGGGCTGAATATATTTGTTCTCGATGTAAATATTCCGTTCTGATTTTGGGATTTTCCCCCCAATGCAGCAGGTTAAAATGGGATCGAACCCGTTTGCCCGGCCTTACATGACCTTAGATGTTGATAGGCTGTTAAACACTAATAAACAAACAAACAAACTTCCAACTTCCAATACTTTTCATCATCCATATTTTTATTCCATAGCCTGCCCATGTGGTCCACATGTTCAAGGTCAAATGACTTAGAAATTTGTGTTAAAGTTTTTACATACTTTATATCTCTACAACACTTACTCCGATTTACTTCCAACATCCACTACTTCTTATTCATCATCCATATGTTCATTCTATAGCCTGCCCATGTGGTCCAAATGCCCAAGGTCAAATGACTTTGAAATTTGTGTTAAAGTTTTTACATACCTTATATCTCGACAACCCTTAATTCAAACTTCAAATAAATACTCTCTGAGACCATCAAATGCCTCGACGGGCTCCGATTTACTTCAAACTTCAAATAATTGTTTATTATCTTCCATATTTTCATTTTATAGCCCACCCATGCGGCCCACATGCCCAAGATCAAGGTCAAATGATTTTAAAATTGGTGTTAAACTTTTATATACCTTATATCTCCACAACCCTTAATTCAAACTTCAAATAAATACACTCTGAGACCATCAAATGCCTCGGCGGGCTCGACATGCGGGCCGCGGCCATCTGGTTTATTGTAAATATTTAGTTCTGATTTTGGGATTTTCCCCCCATTCGTACATGTACTTGTACAGGTAATACCGGTATATGGGATTTAGTACTAAACCAATTGACCGGGCTTTAAATGACCTTAACCCCAACAAACAAACAAACAACTCATTATTTTGTTTATTTCTCCATGAAGGTATATGTTGTTACCACACAATTTAACCGTCTTGTCGAGACGGTTCAAATGAGTGTTAACAGCATATAGTTTCGAGATGAAATAAAGAAAATAGGGATTTTTTTCTCTTAAAAGTTTCATACTACTATAATTGTATTAATGGGTTAATTACAGTGGAAGCTCTCTAAACTGGACACCCTGGGGATCTCCCAGATCTCCCAGTGTGTCCAGCTTACACGGGTTCCACTATACAGAATTTTATGTGTTTTGTTATTGTTTGATGATGTGTATTGGGTTGTGCCTGGGGGTTATCGGAACAAAGCTGTTGACTGTTCTGTCAAAATATTTGGTAATCTATACAGAATGTTGATATCGTTTGACATGTATTATTGCGGTGACGAGACAATCTTAGTTATTCTCATTGATTACACTGACTCGAGATCACAATGCAATTATGTGCTATGGATAATTTGATAAATCCTTTGTAGGAGATTGTTTGCTTGCCGTATCTTCAAAGAAATGACATTTCTGTTTCAGACAGCAATAATAAATAGGGAATTAAATACTATGGGTCACTAGTAATCCATTTCTTGCTTAGGAAACGCAATTTTTCACTGACAGAAGAAAATACATATGGGCCGCGCTCTGTGAAAACCGGCCTTAAAGGTACATACCCACGCAGTAGGCACAAAATGTTCTTTATAGGAATTAAATAAGTGTATAATTATGTGACTATTCCACCAGTTCTAAAAATTACCAGTGCCCGCTATACAAATATAATCATTTATTAATTATCAATTTACTGTTAGCGACGCGGGGACGACGACTTTCACATCACGGCTTCCCAATATGTAAACAAGAATATCAACATGTCGAAACGTCCAGGACGGAAATTGTATGAAACGGCGTCGGCCAAAAAAAAGGCGAAATGTCTGAGGGACAGGCAGTACAGAGAGAGAGAGTGGTTAATATTGGCGACCAGATCACCAAATGGAAAGAGTTACGTGGACATTTAGATTTGGACTCGAACAGAGATTTTTCTTCTCAACTTCCGATACTTCACTGCGCATGTCAAATATGTGATATGATTGACCGTGTCACGTGACGCGTGTTGGTAAAAATAGCACAAGGTCGGAAAATACCCTTTCTGTTCGCGGCATATAAAATGCGATTTAACACCAATTAACACGCGCCGTAATTAAAAATAACTTGTTAGTGGGTAGACAAATGGCTCATATAAGGCATGACAGAAAATGAAAAGTAGTAGTACAGTGTAACATGTTGCGTGGGCATGTACCTTTAATGACAAAATTTTAGATTTGCATTTTTTTACATTTCCTGATGCGGACACCTTTCAAAAACAATATTCTGAAAAGAAAATGCAATTATGTTTAATAGTTTTTGTTTTATCTCACTTTTTGTAGCACCATGTGAATCACGCACGAAAAAAAACAACGTAATGTCATCGAGAAGATGACGTTATTGAAACGCTGACGTTTGTACAATGCAACACAACAGCCTACAGTAGAAATGAGTGTTCATATACTCATTTACTGTGCTTGCTGTACACTGTGTTTGCTGATAAGGTACACTAAATGTATCTACAAGTGTTAATAAAATAAGAATAAAACTATGATATGTACCGGTACATGTAGTGAACAAATCAAACGCACAACTATAGATTTTAAATCTATAATTAGCCGACCTGTAGCTTCGTAATTGGCCACCATCGCCATAATAGATTCATATACGTGTGTCGTCAGAAAGATACAATGTAATTATTTCAGAATTGACGTCATTTACAGTTAATTGTGACGTCATTTATTGATTTAGGCATTACGTCACCAAAGACCATAAAACTAAACTGCATTCCTGGTGTTGGAAATTGTAAATTATATGCACATCGTATCGGTGATTGAAACAAATGCATTTTATTTCTGTAGAAATGAATGACCAGAATTTGGACAGGCCTATGGCTGCACATATCAATGACTTCAGCGCCTGATGGGGTCTAGAGGGTAGTCGGACACCCCCGGGCATTTTAAACAAAATAAAAATCAACTGTCCATTCCCCGACTCTCGGAATTAAATTTACATCTCAGAAAGCGGGAAGAACATTTTCCTGTGTAGCCAATATGACTGGCGGACGGGCTAATGTACATGTACCCCGTACTAGCAGGTAGCAGGTCTATGGGAAAATGCTGCGCTGACCCCCACTCCCGCGGCTGGCCACCACCGCCACTGCCGGGAAAATGTGGAAATGTAACGTACATGGTTCTCTCGTCGGGAATAATTAATTTGAAAATGAAATGTGCAATTTAGTTTTGTTGTGTTTCAGAAAAAGTACATTCAGCGCCTTTGTAAACAAAGAAACAGCCATGCTAAAAACAAAAAACAATGTCTGATTCACGTAGGGGAAACCCCGGGCGCCCACCCACCTCCCCAACTCCTAAAATATATTTTTGCTCTAAAATGCGCCATAACGCAGCAAAATGGGATGTAAATATCAAACATATTCCGGAGGGCATACTGCGGACCCACCTAGCAGTCTCCCAAACAAACGGTGCTAGTTCGAAAGTACAGTAAACTATTTCAATTAAGAAATCCCCCACCCCCACCCTAACCTGAAATCCTGGATCCGCCCCTGAAAAGCACTGTGGCATACGTACATATATTTTGCATAACTGCACACTATAACACAGTCAGTGATTTACACACTAAATTTGTCCCGATCACAACATTGATTTTGTTGAAATGACGCTCCACACCCTGCGACTATTGTTCGAAGCGGCTCATTTGAATTTAGACACGTTCAATGTGTGCATGTGCCTTTGCTTTATATTATTTACACGCCTCCGACTAGAACGGCCCTTTGATAACAAACAAAGCACGCAGACGTGCATTATTTAGTACAATGTAGTAAGTACAATGTAAGAAAATTAACAACAATCTGGCAAAGTTGGACTTCTTAAATGTGTAAATGTTGGAGATCTGTGCAGTCTGATCAGTGTCTGCAATGATTTCAAATATACTAGTAAAATTACTATACATTCATATACCGGTAACCATATTTTCAAGTGGTAATTTTAAAGAATATTTACATTGTTATCAAACGGCAATCGTACGGCTGTTTCAATGTGATATTTTTGAAAGTCGCTAACTATTACGTGACACCGTACACGTAAGTGGTAGCAGATACAGATAGAAATCAGTAGGCTACATCCTTGTTGGCTACAATTATGTATTACAATTATCTGATATAATCATGATTATTGTGTCGCAGTAAATATGCATGTGACAAAATACCAACACACTAAATACTAAAACATGTTTGGCCCAGTGTCACCATGATGCGATATATTTTGGCACTACCATAATTATACATCTGTGATACGCTTATTTGAAAATTTCCAAATCGTATTTTTATGTTGACTTTTGAAACATTTGACAGGCGAAACAGTAAATTAAACGAGTTAAGCCCTGTGCCCAGTTCTATTTGTTACATAATACTGATTCTGTGATGGTGTTATCTAAAAATTACCGGTTGTATGGTTATTTAGTTTCAAATGTCGTCCATATATTATAAAAAATAATCGACAAAATCACTACGTGTTTCCTTGAAGGAAACAGAAAAAACAGACATCTGTCTGAACCACTATTGAAACAACTGTAAAATTCTGCTACGCGTATCCAGCATTAAAATGTTTGTGAGCCACAAATAGTAAAGCGTACGGTTATAAATAGGACAATGTAAATTTATTGCAATGACGTAACTATTTCAAGTGTCAAAATCCGACGTGATGTTGGTAAACTTTGCGACATCATTTTCAGGCTTTCATGACGTTGTCATTAAGGCTGGTTTTCACAGAGCGTGGCCCATATGTTTCTTATTTGTGAATGTGACTTAGAAATGGGGCTTATGGGTTTGGCGACCAGTGTAGATCCAGATCAGCCTGTACATGCGCACAGTCTGATCAGGATCTGCATTGTTCGCCATTCAGCCAGTGGCACTCCTGTTCTGCTCCTAAGAAACTATAGATCCATATCACAAAATGCTGTCTGCCTCATTTCTCTAGTCACAGTCGCCTCTGAGATGTGCCATGTGATTTTGTACCTAAGAACATTTGTGATATCTCATGAAAAATATTTACAAAATTTGCAATATTTTTTTTAAATGATGTCGAAAGTTGACAAAATGTTCATAGCAAATGCGGAATTCTGCATTTGATATGAACATTTTGTCATCTTTTGATATGGATTAACAGGGTTCCCGCAGGGCCCTGGAATATCCGGGAATTTGACAAATTGCCATTCCAGGCCTTGAAAGTCCTTGAACTTCACTGTAGGACCTTGAATGTCCTTGAATGTTCTGGAATGTCGTGGAATTTGACAAATTGCCATTCCAGGCCTTGAAAGTCCTTGAACTTCACTGTAGGACCTTGAATGTCCTGGAATTTTGTAAGAAAGTAAACACATTGCAATGTGACGGGGGGGGGGGAGGGTGAGGGGGGGTGAAAATGCGATATCTGCGTTATAAAAATTAATAAGAAAAAAGATCTCGAAAAAACGCTCTGTGCCGACAGTGTGATAATATCAAAGTTCCTGGAAATATATTTCATGAGAAATCCCACATGTTCTTAGGTACAAAATCACATGGCATGTCTCATGTTTGTTTACAATGAAAATGCCATGTGTAGAAACAAAATTACAAAAAAATAATTTCTGATGATGTGTAAACATTAGAATCAGACAATTTCAAAACAATATAAAATTGATTTCTACTACGGTACACAAAAATCATGTGAGTTCACCCAAATTTCAGCAACTTTTTATTGTTCGAAGTTTGTAATTTCAGATTATCCTGGCGTTTGGTAATTACATGAACAGTGCCAAACGTGGGGCGGTTTATGGTTTCAAACTTCAAAGTCTTGACATGGTAAGATATAAAAAAACACTACACATACACCAATAAATCATATGTATATGTTCAATATGTCTTTATGCAGATACTCCCAGCAAAGAAATGACACCATTTGCTGTCGTTAGACAATTATTAAGACATTTTGATGTTTTACATGTATAATGTTGCTTCTACACACCTGTAAAACATAACTTACTGATCACATTCATATGTTTTTTTTGTGTAAGCGGCTATTGGTTTACTAGTAGGGTTTTTTTTTATTAGATTTCCATAGACTTTAAGGGTACAACTACCTTAAGGTAACCTGACCCAGCCTAAGGCTTAGCCAAAATCTCCTGCAAGTCGTGTTAGCACAAAACCAGGCTTTCTGCATTTGTAACTAGTGAAGACCCAGATCAGACTCTGCATCCACACAGTCTGCTCAGGGTTTTCACTGGTCACAATTTGAAAAACATGAATTAATATGTTGCCAAGTGGTCAGAAATGAAATTAGCCTCCTGTCTGTTTCATGAAATCTGCCCAAATTTTACTGATATATAAACAATGCAAAAACAATATTTTATTTGATAATTTCATCAAAATTTAAGAGTGAGCCTTCTTTTTATTTTGTGAAATTTGGACCAATATTGTTTTTATTGGGAAAGAAAAATTCCCCATGCTAATATAGTGAAGATTTTGTTTCTGTATCATACTTCCCTGTTATATGTTGCTATATAGCTTCCATTGGGGCTACCCATTCCGAATACAATTTATTGACCCGCACCTAGTCCGCACTTACACCTGTCCCATCCCATATCGACCGCGCATGCGCTCACGGGAAACTTCCTCTTTGCTTCGGACGGCTGGCATGAAAGTATCCTTTTTGGTGCTAATTTTCGTTTGGCTGTTTTATACACTCTATTCATGGTTATTGTCCGTAAGTAGGCAATATCTTCTGTAATAGAGTGGGGGCTATTCATTTCTATAAGTTGCTAGTCGAAAATATTTCATTTTGAAAGTATTTCGAGTTTTTTTTTCTTAGTGTGGCCACAGGGCGCGAACTTCGCGATTTTCCTATTTTCGACAAAGAATTTTTTATTTTTTTTCGACTTTGTCTCGTTCGATATTTGAATAGGTTTTCCGTACCACGTTCACTAATGGGCTAAGGGAAACCTAAACCCAGTTCGGGTCAGGAAATTTGGTGGTGGTCACAAAACGGGAACTTGTGATTCTCATGAGATAATTTGTTTCCGTTGTTGCTAGAGACATAACGGTTGCTCTAATGAGAAACCGGGCTTGTCTCAGGCCTTGGGGGCCTCTATGGAGGGGCCTGACCATTAGGTACTATCAGGGTAAGTATCAAGAGAGCTAGGTATAGGTCATCTTCCAGTAGCTCGTCTACCAGGCCGCGGGATTGTATATCCATGAAACACAAACGACATTCTAGGTCGTGTCTAAGGTACGATCATAGACGTCGTCATAGGCATAGCAGACATAGATCAAGGTCACGATCAGATGATAATGTGGGCTTCGTGGCGCAATCGGTTAAGACATTCGGCTAGATGATGGTGAATTTCATAAGACAAAATGCACCAGGCTTGTGAGAGGAAAAGGGCACTTCACCGGTACGGGTGAATGTTAAAATCCTCTGATGGCATCAGGTGGGGAAGACAGGATGCACACTGGGAGTCATCTAGTGATAGAGGACTCAGGACTGGTCTCAGCAGCTAGTGTAGCTGTGGAGAACAGTGCCTCTTCTTATCCGGAGGCAGTAGCTTCGGTATACCAGTATCTGTCTCAGGATAGTGGTCCTGTTTAACCTGCGCAGGTGCCGAGGGCTAAGTCTCTGTGTGAAGCAGACTAGGTTACTGCTTTCAAGGGTAGGCCTAGACTGCTTCAGCCCCACACTGTAGGAGCTCTGTTAGAGGAATTGATCTGGCACAGGGTTTGACCCCAAAACTAAGTTGGATTTCTTAAAGCCAATACTTTTCTGGCACATCAGGGGCTCAAGTATTAGGTTATGCTTACATAAACTTGGCTCCTAGAGTGTTTGGCCTTGGAAAAGGAGGCTCAGAGATGGGAGTATCCAAGGCTTAGTTCCATAAGGCACGGACTTGTTTTGTGCAAGGCCAGAGCGACCATTGAGGTGAATGACGACAGAGCATTGGAGTCGCTGTTTCAGTAGTCAGTCAGAGCGACCAGGCATATCATGGCTACGTCTCTGACTATGTCAGCAGACATGGTTCTGTTGAGGAGCGACGCCACGTTAGCTACGGCGTCCATTCTTACGATACAGGGAAGGGATCTCCTTCGGGAAGCATCCCTTCAGGCCACGAATCTGTTTGGAAACAGATGTTCTCAGGTGACTGCTGCTGAAGCTGCAGTAAGACAGAGTCAGCAGTTAGCGAGACTATCAGTGGCCTCTTTAGCCAAGCGGTTCGCTTATAGAAGCGCAACTCGGGCTGGAAAGGGGACATAAGCAAGCTTCAACATCCCCTTCTCCTAACCCAGCGAGTGAGGTAACGGGTAGCTTTAAGCAACCCATAACACCTATACAGCCCCAATAGGGTGGGGCTCCCAGAGGGGCGCTACACGCATCAGAGATTGGCAATCTCCGAGCTTCTACAGTGTTGGCAATCTCTGAGCTTCTACAGTGTACGGTTTGTTGTACCGATATGCCATGCGTCCAGAAACTTTCTAAGCTTTCAGTCGCAAGGCATGGTATAGCAGTTTTCTGTCCTACACTTCAGAATAGCCACGGCGTTCACAAAACTAATAGAGGTAATCTCGGCAGAGTCCAGACCGTGTGTTATTGCATACTTCAATACTTGGACAACTGGCTCCTGCACGATCAGTCCAGAGACACACTGCTACTCAAGCTGCGTGTGTTCTGGGATCTTATCACGGGGTTGGGTCTCATGCCGAACATAGAGATGTCGGAACTAGTACCGAAACAGGACATCTGATACGTAGGGATGAGTTTCCTTACCAGGCTGGGGATAGTCAGGGTACACTTGGACAGTGCCAATATGTACAGAGTAGACATGATGTTGCGAGTGATCTTCAAAGCTGTGTATCCACTTCAGCTACCAGCCAGGGGGCTATTTTAGCTGCTAGGGGTATTGAATTCAGAGGCAGATATGCGGTGTAGGTCGTCAACCAATGTACTGTGGATTACCTGTCGAGGGTGGTTCGAAAGTCCTTACCGAGGGGTCACTGTCAAGGACAGTGACCAACACGGTTATCAACAGGTAGAGCCACCCCTGGTTGGGTCTGTTTGCGACCATGATGGACAATCAGAGCCCAATGTATGTGTCTCCAGTTCTGGACTCGAGGGCATAGGCGGTGGGCGCATGTCCATCTCATGGAAATGAGTCGGGTAAGCATTTCCACAATCAGTAAATTCGGGTCACACTAGTGGCACCATGCTGGCCAATGACAAGTTGGTTCTCCAGCATACTGGAACGTCTAGTGTACCATCCGGTGGGCATTCCAGTGTTTCCCAAGCTTCTGTCACAGCATGCAGGGGGAACACTTCATGCGAATACGCTCGTTCTGATTCTTCACGTCTGGAGGCTATTAGGAAGGGAATCAGAAAGGACAAATTTTCGCGGCTAGCTGCAGCAATCATTGCACAGCAAAGTCATTTTTGCTACTGCATGCTAAGACGCGAATGGGAGGTCTGTGTTAATTGCTGTAAGTTAAGGCAAATTAATCCAGTCAGTCCAGCTGTAGGCGAAATGGGTGATTTCCTTAGTAATTGTTCGATGAAAAGAAATCGTCAGCGTCGATTAGGAAGGGATACATGTAGGCATTGGCCAGCTGTTTCAAGTTCACTTCAGTGCCAATATGTATCATAGGTTCAGACCCCAGTTATAGGCGATGATTTCATTCTTCACTAGAGAAATGCCAGTAGCTAGAATAGTTAACCTAAAGGGAATCTAACAGTGGTTATATGGGCTTTAACGAAAGATCAGTATGAGCCCATGTGACGGCTTGATCAGTCAAGAATGGGTTCCTCCTCGTTTTCGCTTCGGTGAAAAGGCGGCGGCAATTACGCGGCCTGTACATGGGCGACCAGAATCTGGCTTGGATAATGATTCCGTTACTATGGTTGCGAAGCTGGGTTCCTTGCTAAGGCTCGGGTCCCAGGTAGGCATACCCGACCGTTCGTGATCCCAGGCCTGTCCAAATCGAGTCGGTTATCTGTGACATTATATACTTTACGTATTCTATAATGTACAATTGTCGTATCTTAACTTGGTAAAAGCACATGCTTCCGGTTAATAACAACAACAATGTCAAATTATTTGTTAAATTCATTCGCACTGATCCAGAATATGAGTTTTATCTCTCCCCCAGCACGAACCTACCAAATTTAACCGAGACGGAAAACACGCTATGCCCTGGCAGGTGAATTAGGCACTACATCTCAATGACTAACCAATGAGAGGTAGGCACTGGATTTTTTATTCCATGCGTGGGTAATCAGGTTCTATCCAAATTGTCAGTTTACAGATGGATATCTCTCGCAGCACGCAGAGCATATCGATCCAATTCGGTTAAGGGCTCATAAGGTTATAATCGATGCCCATGAGGTCGGAGCAGTATTTACCTCCTCTGAGTTCCTCTATGGAGTGATCCTGGGGATAAGATAATGGAAGCGGCATCCAGGAAGTCTCATTCCACTTTTATCAGTTTTACATACGTACACTGACGGCGCAGAGCGCAGATATTTACACATTGGATCCCCTAGTCGCGGCTGGCAGGGTTGTCGCGGGTGCTAAGCATGTGTAAAAGGCTCAATTATTTAGCCTGTTGTTATTCTGGGCCAGTGGATCTAGTACAGGATAACAAATTGGTGGTATATTCACATTGGCAGTACAAAACGTTCTAGTTATCAGCTAGTTCAAGTTTTGTGCCTGGAAAGTTTTCGAAGATTGTTTTCTTGATTACACATGACTGGTTATGCCAGTCTGGATACATATTTTACTATAATGTGTGCAGTTGTGTGTGGTTACCAATGATTGTGAGGTCCGGAGAGGGTAACGGTGAGTTCCCTGTGCTCCGGGGTGCTAACGGTACTAAGTATCATGACACTCGAAAACACATAATCCTTCATCCAGGGTCATGAATACCATGTTTTGTA
Organism: Conchocele bisecta; assembly: GCA_029237695.1. NCBI lineage: Eukaryota > Metazoa > Mollusca > Bivalvia > Lucinida > Thyasiridae > Conchocele > Conchocele bisecta. The sequence continues at coordinate 30,701,206 of CM055281.1, forward strand.
ATTATTGATAGTATGTGGTTGTCAATATGCATAGGGTATGTTATGTTAGCATTACTATTTGTAAGTAATGTGGGTTAGAACTTTAAGAGACTTGTGGACATGGCCAAGGGTCAGTGTAGATACTGTGAGTCTTAGATGTGAGGCACAACAGTGTGTATGACATGACGCTAACATGATATGAGTGTGAAACTGCGACTGGGGACAGTACTCAAGCAGACCAGAAGACTTAGCTGGCGGCTCAGTTATCTTCTGGGAGCAGGAAAAGGGGGGAGGGGGGGGCGCTGCTCAGACGGTGCCCGGGTCCAGTCTACAAGTTGTTTGGCGAGTCAATTTATTGATCCTAGGTTAAGTATTCACAGAGCGAATTCATTTATTTTTCTGGTTTCGGTGTCACCTTTCCTTCCAGCCTTGGAGACAAATTCTAGCAACATATAACAGGGAAGTATGATACAGAAATCAGAATTTTTCAATGTAAAATTAGTTTCTGTGAGTACTTACCTGTTATATGTATTTAACACCGGCCTCCCACCCCGCAAGGTGAGAGATTTGTTCTATCGCAAAGAGGAAGTCTCCCGTGCGTGCATGCGCGGTCGATATGAGATGGGACAGGTGTAAGTGCGGACTAGGTGCGGGCCAATAAATTGTATTCGGAATGGGTAGCCCCAATGGAAGCTATATAGCAACATATAACAGGTAAGTACTCACAGAAACTAATTTTACATTGAAAAATTCTGATTTTCGGAGTCAATTTCCAATTTATTTATTTTTTGGCTCCTCCCACACCTCCACCTCATTTTCCCCCATGTTAAATCCACTTAGACAAATAATTTTTTCCTAACAAAATCAATATTTGACAAAATTTCATGAATAAAAAGAAGGCACATTCTTAAATTTTGCTATAATTTATAATCTATAATTAATGTTAATTTATAACAACAACCATGTTCACATGTAACAACAACAGCAAGTCGCATGTCTGTTCCAGTTACTGGACACAAAGAACGCAGACAAGAAGTTGACCCTAATGCACTTCCTCGTCCAGACGGTGCAGGATAAGTTCCCCGACGTCATCAACTTCGACTCCGAACTCAGGTTTATAGAGAAGGCCGCACTCGGTAGGTCAAGGTCGGGGTCAAAGGTCATGCTGTGAAGTTATATAGACAGAATTAGTTACATGTATGCTTCTTCATCTTTTGAAGACCATTGATCAACTTTGACTTGGAACATAGGTTTATAGAGAAGGCTACACTTGGTAGGTGAAGTTTTGAAGACCCATGATCAACTTTGACTTTGAATGCTGCACTCGGTAGGTCGATAGCAAGATTAAATGTCAAGGTCATGAACTTATATAATACAAATATATATTTTCTCCACGTTTACATTGTTTGTGGACAACTAATCTATTACACGGATTATTTGCCTCCACGAGTCCCGGTGTTTTACAACTTCACATGCTTCTTTATCATCAGCCATACATTTGTATTTTCATTTATTTTGCTCAATAAAACATTTAAGATTGTGTATTTCATCTATGTATCGTTTGTGGAGTGGGGGATGCAGTGAATGTGGGTAATTAAACCATACAGATCATGTAAGCAATGTTTCCAATAAATCAGTCCTTCAATCATTGAAACTAGTGAAATAGAGAATATCAGGCTAGTGTCTTTTGATATCAAGTTTATCAGTTTAGGCTAGGAAACACGTAGGAATTCTGAGGTTTACCGAGGAATTCCTACTGTTTCCGAGTCGTGCCTGATAAACTTGATATCAACACTAGCCTGGTATTCTATTTATCAGGTATAAACCTGTTGTTCTTCAAACTGGACAATATAGACGCCATTTTCCATGACGTGTATTTATTTACGTTGCGTCACTATACCGATGTCATTTGGTAACGTCACGTGACGTCGTTCAACCAATAGAACTAGACGGAACTACAATTTTGTGTTATCAGTCGATGTATATTCGGTGAATGCAAGCAAAGTTACCCAATAAATCGGTCTTTCAATCCAATAACCATATATTCCAGCTTCCATGGAGAATATAACGACAGATATTCATGAGATGGAGAAAGGAATGGAAATGACGAAGCGGGAATTTGACCTGCGGCGATCGTCACGCGACCAGCCGTTGATTCTCAAAGACTTTCTCGCAAACTCGGAGGAAAAATTACGGAAGTTACTCAGTGATGTGAAAATCGCGCAGGATGCTTACAAACGTGTTGTGGAATATTTTGGAGAGAACCCTCGAACTGTATCTCCATCAACTTTCTTTGCACAGTTTGTGAGGTTCATAAATGCATTTAAGGTAGGTTATTTATTCTATAGCTGGGATAAAGACAGAGATGACATGTTGTGTAGATCCAGATGAGCCGGCTCTGAACTTTTTGCAAGTCATTTTCACATTGTTTCGAACAAAAACACCCCCTTTTCATAAATGGACTAGTCTGAAAATCATTTTGTGATCCTTGGATTGTTTGCAAAATTAACATATCAAATTCCATTCCATTAAGGGTGAAAGGGTTAAGAAACTTGTGATCTGCCGTAACAAACTGAGACTTTTTATTGAGTTTGCAACAGGGCAGCCCCAGATTGCTACTTGCTCTTAGATTTGGGAAAGTTTCTTGAATTTTCTGTTGAAAATTCTGGGTCTACATGTATTAGTGTGCCACTTTGTGTGGATTGATGTACATTTTGTTTCTATTTTTAGAAAGCTGCTTGACAACCAAAGTCATGATCTGATGAATTTCAGTAAGACTAAAGAGTAAACAACGTTGGAGAGGCCTTTAGTGGTTTTTAGCTGCGAGCCTCTCGCAGCTAATGTAACCGGTTCTCAAAATACTGTCAAATATCACGGCGCTATTTTTTCTTGTGGCACGCATGTATACATCTTGTATCTAGGTCAGTGTTAACGACTCGTTTTATGCTATTTTACATTTCACATTTATTAGAATGTATATCTTTGGTACATAATTAATTGAAGAAAAACCAATGGAACCTCAGATTTAGCCGTTCATTTTCCACAAATAAAACGGGCCATTTTGGTCGCGCATTACCACCCTTATCGCATCGCCGTATTTTCCTTAAATGATGTCGAAAATTGATAAAATATACTATTACGACTCATTTGAACCATGTCGTCTAGATGGTTCACTCATTTGAATCGTCGCGTCAGCATGTTTCGAATGAGTGATAATAGCGTACACTTTCACTTACAATAATTGAGCCCGGATATGGAATTACCACCCTTATCGCATCGCCGTATTTCGCCGATATTGATTTTGAAAATCAGTCGTATTTTCCTTAAATGATGTCGGAAAATTAATACAAAATTCGGAGCTCATACGGATGTGTATGTAATGCATACAAAACAAATGCTAAGCCTTACTGGATTCTTCCTGTTTCTATACAGCTCCTTCCCCTCTCCACATACAAAATATGTCGAGTGTTATACAGTTTCCCATAACACCATTTACTACAATTACTCTATTTGAAATATTTAAAGGAGAATATACTAAAACACTGTTTACACCCATTTCAGTTGGGCTCGCAGCTCAGTACTTTGATTATGCATGTATGAATGTAATACATGGTCGCTATTTCATATCTATTTATAGCAAGTCTTGCTAGACAACGAGAGAAATATAATACATGGCCACCATTTTGTAGCTATTTATAGCAAGCGTTGCTACACAACGAGAGAAGATGTAATGTATGATCGCCATATTGTATCTATTTACAGCAAGTGTTGCTAGACTACGAGAGAAGATGTAATGTATGGTCGCCATATTGTATCTATTTATAGCAAGTGTTGCTAGACTACGAGAGAAGATGTAATGTATGGTCGCCATATTGTATCTATTTATAGCAAGTGTTGCTAGACTACGAGAGAAGATGTAATGTATGGTCGCCATATTGTATCTATTTATAGCAAGTGTTGCTAGACTACGAGAGAAGATGTAATGTATGGTCGCCATATTGTATCTATTTATAGCAAGGGTTGCTAGACAACGAGAGAAGATGAACATTGCCAAATGTTGTATCTATGTACAGCAAGCATTGCTAGACAACAAAAGATTTACATTGCCACATGTTGTATTTATTTATAGCAAGCGTTGCTAGTCAACGAGAGAAGATGTACATTGACACATGTTGTATTTATTTATAGCAAGCGTTGCTAGTCAACAAGAGAAGATGTACATTGTCACATGTTGTATTTATTTATAGCAAATGTTGCTAGTCAACGAGAGAAGATGTACATTGCCACATGCTGTATTTATTTATAGCAAGCGTTGATAGTCAACGAGAAAAGATGTACATTGACACATGTTGTATTTATTTATAGCAAGCGTTGCTAGTCAACGAGAGAAGATGTACATCGACACATGTTGTATTTATTTATAGCAAGCATTGCTAGTCAACGAGAGAAGATGTACATTGTCACATGCTGTATTTATTTATAGCAAGTGTTGCTAGTCAACGAGAGAAGATGTACATTGTCACATGTTGTATTTATTTATAGCAAGCGTTGCTAGTCAACGAGAGAAGATGTACATAGTCACATGTTGTATTTATTTATAGCAAGCGTTGCTAGTCAACGAGAGAAGATGTATATTGTCACATGTTGTATTTATTTATATCAAGTGTTGCTAGTCAACGATAGAAGATGTACATTGTCACATGTTGTATTTATTTATAGCAAGTGTTGCTAGTCAACGAGAGAAGATATCATTGCCATGTTGTATTTATTTATAGCAAGCGTTGCTAGTCAACGAGAGAAGATGTACATTGCCACATGTTGTATTTATTTATAGCAAGCATTGCTAGTCAACTAGAGAAGATGTACATTGACACATGTTGTTTATTTATATTTATAGCAAGCGTTAGCTAGACACAGATTGAGAAGATGTACATCGTACACATGTTGTATTTATTTATAGCAAGCGTTGCTAGATCAACGAAGAGAAGATTGTACATCGTCACATGTTGTATTTATTTATAGCAAGCGTTGCTAGTCAAGCAAGAGAGAGAAGAGTGTACATTGTCACATGTTGTATTTATTTATAGCAAGCGTTGCTAGTCAACGAGAGAAGATGTACATTGTCACATGTTGTTTTATTTATAGCAAGTGTTGCTAGTCAACGAGAGAAGATGTACATTGTACATGTTGTTTTATTTATTTTTATAGCAAAGTTGCTAGGTCCAACAGAGAAGATGTACAATGTCACATGTTGTTTATTTTATTTATTTAGCAAGGGTGCTAGTCAACGAGAGAAGGATGTACATTGCAATGTTGTATTTATTTATAAGCAGCGTTGCTAGTCCAACGGAGGAAGGAGTACATTGGTCACATTGTTGTATTTATTTATTAGCAAGGTTGCTAGTCAACGAGCGAAGATGTACATTGTCACATGTTGTATTTATTGTATTTAAGCAGGTTGTTTAGTAACGAGGAGAAGATTGTACAATTGTACATTGTTGTTTATTTATAGCAGGGTTGTAGTCAACGAGAGATGAGTCAATTGTCACATGTTGTATTTATTAAAGCAGTGTTACATGTCACGTATTTATTTATAGCAAGCGTTGCTATCCACGAGAGAAGATGTACATTGTACATGTTGTATTTATTTATTTATTTACGTTGCTAGTCAACGAGAGAAGATGTAAAATTGTCACATGGTATTTATTTATAGCAAGCGTTGCAGTAACGAGAGAAGATGTACATTGCACTCGTTGTATTTATTTATAGCAAGTGGTTGCTAGTCAACGAGAGAAGAGTACATTGCCACTGTTGTTTATTTATAGCAAGCTTGTCAAGTCAATAGAGAAGATGTACATTGACACATGTTGTATTTATTTATAGCAGCATTGCTAGTCAACTAGAGAAGATGTACATTGACACATGTTGTATTTATTTATAGCAAGCGTTGCTAGTCAACGAGAGAAGATGTACATCGACACATGTTGTATTTATTTATAGCAAGCGTTGCTAGTCAACGAGAGAAGATGTACATCGACACATGTTGTATTTATTTATAGCAAGCGTTGCTAGTCAATGAGAGACGATGTAGCATTGTCACATGCTTGTATTTATTTATAGCAAGTGTTGCTAGTCAACGAGAGAAAATGTACATTGTCACATGTTGTATTTATTTACAGCAAGCGTTGCTAGTCAACGAGAGAAGATGTACATTGTCACATGTTGTATTTATTTATAGCAAGTGTTGCGAGTCAACGAGAGAAGATGTACATTGTCACATGTTGTATTTATTTATTTATAGCAAGCGTTGCTAGCCAACGAGAGAAGATATACATTGCCACATGTTGTATTTATACCCCCCGCAACGAGTTGTGGGGGGGTATACTGGAGTCAGGTTGTCCGTCCGTCCGTCCGTCCGTCCGTCCGTCGTCCGTCGTCCGGGCACACATTAGGGTACTTATGTGGCTAGCCCCACAGGGTTATGGACTTGGTAAAGGATAGGGTTGGTTACAATTAGCCACCTAAAAAATCCTTTTATGTGGCTAAAAATCGTTTTATGTGGCTAATATTTAACATGTGATAAGCCACATAAGTATAGTATTGTAAGAACGTCCGTCCGTCCGTCCGTCCGTCCGTCCGTCCGTCCGTCCGGGCAAACATTAGGGGGTTTAGGGGCTAGGGGGAGGAGCCTAATCCTTTGAACTTATTCAGTAGCCCATAAAACCTTTTGAAGTTTAGGGGCTAGTCCTTTGATCTTTTATATAGCAAATAGCCCGTAAACCCAAAATGTTGGTACGTCCGTCCGTCCGTCACGGACCGTCCGTCCGTCCGTCCGTCCGTCCGTCCGTCCGTCCGTCCATCCGTCCGAGCAACCAAGGGTGTACAAGGGGCCATGGGGCGGAGCCTAGCACAAAAGAATCCTTTGATTTATTCCGTATGACCCCTTATTTATTGTTTACAAGGGGCCATCTCTTTGATCTAGAACAATGGAAATGGCCCCTTGCTCACTATTGGTGGGCTGTCCGTCCGTCCGAGCAACCAAGGGTGTACAAGGGGCCATGGGGCGGAGCCTAACACAAAAGAATCCTTTGATTTATTCCATATGGCCCCTTGTTCTATTGTTTACAAGGGGCCATCTCTTTGATCTAGAACAATGGAAATGGCCCCTTGTTCACTATTGGTCGTCCCGTCCGTCCGTCCGTCCGTCCGTCCGTCTGTCAGTAAACTTAACATCAGAGAAATATTGTTATAACTTCTATTTCCTTCATCTAAAATGCTTAATATTTCACACATGCATTCCTGTAAGGCTCTACTACCATGCTGTGCAAAATCCACGACCGTCCAACCCCCGCTGATCCCAAGGTCAAGGTCAAATACTTAGTACAAAACTTAACATCAGAGAAATATTGTTATAATTCTATTTCCTTCATCTAAAATGCTTAATATTTCACACATGCATTCCTGTAAGGCTCTACTACCATGCTGTGCAAAATCCACGACCGTCCAACCCCCGCTGATCCCAAGGTCAAGGTCAAATACTTAGTACAAAACTTAACATCAGAGAAATATTGTTATAACTTCTATTTCCTTCATCTAAAATGCTTAATATTTCACACATGCATTCCTGTAAGACTCTACTACCATGCTGTGCCAAATCCACGACCGTCCAACCCCCGCTGATCCCATGGTCAAAGTCAAATACTTAGTTTCTTTACAAAACTTAACATCAGAGAAATATTGTTATAACTTCTATTTCCTTCATCTAAAATGCTTAATATTTCACACATGCATTCATGTAAGGCTCTACTACCATGCTGTGCCAAATCCACGACCGTCCAAGCCCCGCTGATCCCAAGGTCAAGGTCAAATACATGGTCTCTTTACAAAACTTAACATCAGAGAAATATGTTATAACTTCATCTAAAATTCTTAATATTTCATGCATGCATTCCTCTAAGGCTCTACTATCATGCTGTGACATATCCCTGCTGATCCCAAGGTCAAGATCACATACTTAGTCTCTTTACAAAACTTAACATCAGAGAAATCGGTTATAACTTCTACTATTTCCTTGCTCGGATCTGCTTCACATTCACGTTCGTGCCGCCCCCGCTAAGCCCAGAGTCAAAGTCACAAGCCCACACACTTGGAACATTTTACATATTTAGGGGGGTATTCCGTAAGCCTCGCTTACTAGCCAATCTAGTTATGTATAGCAAGCGTTGATAGTCAACGAGAGAAGATGTACATTGCCACATGTTGTATTTATAGCAAGCGTTACTAGTCAACAAGAGATGTACATTGATACATGTTGTATTTATTTATAGCAAGCGTTGCTAGTCAACGAGAGAAGATGTACATTGCCACATGTTGTATTTATTTATAGCAAGCGTTGATAGTCAACGAGAGAAGATGTACATTGCCACATGTTGTATTTATTTATAGCAAGTGTTGCTAGACAATGAGAGGATGTAACACATGGCCACCATATTGTATCTATTTATAGCAAAAGCTGCTAGACAACGAGAGCAAATATACATTGCCACATATTTTTTGTATCTATTTATAGCAATCATTGCTAGACAACGAGAGAAGACGGCGACTAGAGTGTGCAGAGTACGGCCTGGACACAATGCCCATGATGAAGAACAACAAGAAAGTGCAGCAGGTACGTGATAAAAATACCCACCACTTTTGTTGATTGCAATCTTCGATTCTTTTAATCCTTTGCATGTAGGTTACGATGGATCCATCCTTAAGATATGAATACCCTCTAGGTATTATACCCTCTAGGTATTCACATCTTAAGGATGAATCCATTTAACCTGCATTCATATGTTAATGATAAATATTATTGAGATTCGCAAAATGATTTGTGCAGTATGTATGCCTGGCACCAGATAACGATATTGTGGTTTCAGTCATGGAAAAATTGTTATAAAATTCCCCCTTTTCTGATTAGTGAAATAGTCTCAAAATTAAAATAGATCTGCATTATTTGATGATGTTTTCAAAGTTTTTATAAAATTCCCCATTTTACGATCACTTGTAGTTTAATAGTCTGAAAATTAAAACAGAATCTACCATTCCAGTTACTTAATAGGGGCGAATGAGTTAAAATGTAACCAATTAGGCATGGAGCACAACTAATTTAACAAATTGCCCTATCATGTTGCAGGAGGCGATGGTTTCGGAACTGAAGCAGAGAAGTCGACAGATCAAGGAGAAGAAACTTTTAAGCAAAGACGAAGTTTACCACGGGGCACTCGAGGATATCTTGTTAGGTAGGAACGTCACAGTGTACAGGGCATCTGTATTCATATGTGGCTGTGACTGGAGAAATGGGGCTTACAGGTTTTGCGAACAGTATAGATCCAGATCAGCCTGTGCATCCGCACAGTATGATCAGGATATGTACTGTTCGCCATTCCTCATTGAAATGCATGTCATGCTTCTAACAAGCAATAATGATAAGTATTAGGCTACATGAGTTTGTTATTTCAGGAGCTACACTGGTCACAAATCCTATAAGCCCCATTTCTCCAGTCACAGCCACATATCAGGATAGTGTATTAAATATGGGATGGTGAATTTGTACTTTTTATGCCCCGGTCTCGGTAGTGCCGGGAGATATATGTGGCTGTAACTTGTGATCAGTGTAGATCCAGATCAGCCTGTGCATCTGCACAGTCTAATCAGGATCTGCTCTGTTCATCATTCCATAAATGAAGCCCCCACCATGCTTGTAACATGCAACATAGATCATGCTACATAAGCCCCATTTCTCCAGTCACAGCCACATACATGTATAGTGTTTGAACCATGTGTGCGTGTCCATGAGTCCGGTTCAGACCTTTGCCGAAGTTTCTACAATCTGCCACTGGGGGCATTTGTGTGCCGACAGGCCACATTTTCTTGCTGTAAAGGACTATTCTGTCGTTTTGTAGGAATGTCATGACTATGATCTGTTTTGCGTATCTGACGTCAGATTAGGGTATTGTAGTACATTTGGTGGTGGATTATCAGTTTGCGGAAGGGCCTATCTTGTTAGATTGCTATGCCATCCCTCTCAACCAATCAGACAGATATATTATTTATTATTTCAAGTTTCATAATAAAATGTAAAATGTTCCGATTTTCTTGCAGTGCTACGTTTGCTATATTCGTAATACACTGCGTAACGTTGTTTTTGCCCTGTCACACATGTATGTGAACCATTGTTGTTGAATGAATGTTCAATTACCTTTCCTTCAATTAGGGATGTGTTGTGGTCTAGGGCTTAGAACATGTGACTTCCACTCCGGAGATTGTGGGTTCAAACCTCACCTAGGGCATCAAAAAATACCTTCATAGTATTCCATAAGTAGAACCCTACCTGAACTGATTGCTTCAATTTGGGACAGTATTTCGTCCAAGAGGTCTGATCAGAACCTGCGCTTCTCGTCGTGAGTGCAAGCATGGCTCCAGATAAGTTTTGTATCTAAAGAGTATTATACCCCCATATTTAAATTCAATGCGTATTTTACTTTTACAAATGTATTATTGATTTTCTTCCTTATTAAAAAGGGAACAACTGATAAAAAATAAAACAAATTTAAAAATTCACTTATTTGAGCTGCAAAATGTAAATGCAATGAGGGATCGTAGCTAGTTAACTCCCTTCCAAATTGTGTACTTTATGGCCTTATTGCTTGTAAAAAGGTCGAATGTAGCATGATTTGTTGTGAAAAGGAGTCAATATAGTGATTTTGACTAGTGTTGATCCAAATCATCCAACATATCTACTCAATCTGATCTGGGACTACATTATTTGCTAGATTCATATTTTCACACTTAATTAATGTTATTGCAATCAGTGTACTCTGATCGGACTGCACAGATGTGCATTCTCATCTTGGTCTACTCTGTTCACAAATCTAATGTTTGTGCTATTCAGTAAGAAATAAACGCTGAAATACAGCATATGACCGGATGTCTATAAATAGATTTGCAAAGGGAAACAACTAGCTACGAACCCTCATTAATGGCCAGTTTCCTGTTTCAGATTTGAAGAACGAGCCATATAGAAGGGCGGATGCCGTGAGGCGGAGTCAACGGCGCCGTGTAGAAAACCTCGTCCCCATGAGCAGACTGAACGATAACTTCTGAGATCCTGAAACAAGTAGACAAAGCGATAATTTCGAAGATTTTGGTGGTCTGAGATCTGATCCGGATACCTCATTCCCAATGAGAGCTGACTGAATATTAAGTTTGGCACCCTGCTCTCTACACCTCATTCCGAACGAGTAGACAAAGCGATAATTTCGAAGATTTTGGTGGTAAGAGCAGACTGAATATTAAGTTTGACACCCTAGCTCTCTACACCTCATTCCGAACGAGTAGACAAAGCGATAATTTCGAAGATTTCGGTGGTCTGAGATCTGATCCGGATACCTCATTCCCAATGAGAGCAGACTGTATATTAAGTTTGGCACCCTAGCTCTCTACACTTCATTCCGAACGAGTAGACAAAACGATAATTTCTGAGGTCCTCGCCTTCTACAGCTCATTCCGAATGAGTAGAAAGAACGATAATTTCAAAGATCCTAGACAATAATTTGTGAGGTGTGATCAGATGATAATTTCAGACAGTCAAGAAACCTCGTTCCCAACGAATAGACTAAACAATAATTTCTGAGGTCATAAATTCTGAAATCGCGTTGACGAAACGATAAGATCCAAGATCCATTGGATCTTGTACTAGTCGTAGGCTCGGTGCAGGTTATTCATACAATATAGTGAGAAATGTTGTGGTGAAGTCTCGGATCCACGAGGACTGTTTAAAGGTCTAGTCCTCCGCTGTGCCTAGGTTTCGGATCAAAGGGGACAGTTAATGGTTTGGGCCTCTGTCCCATATGTGATGTTGGGATTCTTATATGTGGCTGCTACTGGAGAAATGTGTGTTGGTAATGCAACCAGTGTAGATCCAGATCAGACTGTGCATCAGCACAGTCTGATCAGGATCTGCACTGTTTGCCATTCCACCATTGAAACACCCGTCATGCTTTTAATATATATTGCTATCAGACTAGAGGAGTGTTATATTTGATCAGGAGCTACACATAAGCTCCATCTCCAGTCACAGCCACATAGTTAAGGGCATTTCGAGGTGGCTCACTCTAATCGCACAACTGGTGTACAGACTGGTTCTGCAGATTCACCCCTATGTATCCAGAATGGATTTTCCCATGTTAGTCTTTGGACCATTCCATTAATCAGATAAGGGGTAATTTTACATTAAAAAAATCAGGAAATATGTAGTCAGAGCTGGTCCTGATGACAGACTTGTTTCGAGAACATTATGCAGATACACATTCAATAATCAATCAGATGCCTTAAATATGTTATCGATGTTTTTGTGGGTACAGCTGAAGCGTTTACCATCTTGAAATATCCTGTTATTTGGCCAATACATTCTGAAGATGCACTATTTTATTGATGGAAACATTCAAATAATTTCCTGATTTCTCATCAGAGGCGTATGTTGTGACCACCATTTGAATTGTCTCATCGAGACGATTCAAATGGGTGGTCACACCATATACTTTCGTCGAGAAATAAGGAAAATATAAAAGAAAATAGTTCAAAATTTGCATCCACAAACGTATTTCGAATGTAATGGGTCAACTCGGGGTGGTATGTATGAGTGTGTTAGCTGATCAGGAGTTACACTGGCCAGACATTAAGCACAATCTCTCTACATGCAAGTTTGCAACATATTTATGTACCATAGAATAATAGAGGCTGGGTCTGGGATTATATACCTTTCTGAGCATGTGCTCGAAAATGGACCCTGTCTGTATATGACCATGCTGTTGAACAAACATAAGCAACCCAATCGATCAAAATCAAGGAGTTGGATTGGCCGAGACTGAGCACAGCTCAACCTCGGCCAATCTAACTGCCTGATTTTGGGTACAAATTTTAAGAATAGTCTCAGAAAGTTGTACATGTATAATCAAAGGCCCAGGTTTGGCCTCTGCTTGCATTTCCACTCTCTTGACTACGACCGAAAATGACTCCGATGCTAGTTGATAGGTTGTTTAACATCAGACAATCAATATGTATGGTGATACTTGTATAGATTTACAATCATGAGAGAATTATCTCAAATATGTCGGGGGAATTATTGTTTTTTAATGTGGTATAGCTCTTCCATTTATTTCACTCTGTATTTTCATGGAGCTGCTAACAGATAGCTTCACAGAGTGATCACAATGTCTCCACTGTATTTTCATGGAGCTGCTAACAGATAGCTTCACAGAGTGATCACAATGTGTCCACTGTATTTTCATGGAGCCTGCTAACAGATAGCTTCACAGAGTGATCACAATGTCCACTGTATTTTTCATGGAGCCAGATAGCTACAGATAGATTCACGAGATCAGTGATCACAATGTGTCCACTGTATTTTATATAAACTTGGTAACTTCATTTATTTATACCCCACCACAATAGTGGAGGGCATTTAGTGTTACCCTTGTCCGGTCTGTCGTTCCTTTCGACCGTCTGTCACCAACCTTGTAACTTGTAAAACTGTTAAATCGTACAAGCTACAGACCTGAAACTTGGTATGTAATGGATTATCTTCCCCTTTTCGACTTAGAATTTGGAAATTTTGCCTTGTAACTCGTAAAACTTTTAAACCATAATAGTTACATACCTGGTATGTAGCTTCCTTATGATGAGTAGATGCGCAGAATTTATTTAGATTTTTGATCGGGCCCCTTATTTTGCCGCATTTATTATAAAAGTGGTATGCGGGGCATCTGTGTTCTATGAACACACTTTTTAGTTTTGTTTTAAATCCATTTTATTTTCATTACTTCATGGTACATAAGAAATTTATGTACAAGGATATTTTAAATACTCAGTTTTATGTTATTTTACAACCTTATGATGAATAGAATCTTGTCATCCATTATACTTGGTGTAGATTTTCTGCTTTATTGCATTGGAAAATGTTCTTAATCAATTTCAGACATCTGCTGTTATGAATTAAGGAACATTTTAGAGCATACACAGAATTGAATTTTCTTTTATGCCCACACACCATAAAGTTAGGTTTGTTTTTATTTGTTTCTAAAGAACAGAAAGTTACTTTCAATGAGTTGCATTGGTAATGTAGTATATAACTGTCATTTGATTGGTCTGTTATTTTGGTATAAATGCACAATGATTATTTTGTTGTATTTCCAATTTTGATTTTCTGCTAAGAGTACGAATTGGCTCTATGATGGTCTTCAAATGTCCGTAAAATTGTTATGCATTTATTGAGCCTATTTGTTTATCTATTTTCTGTCATGTATAAGAATATACAGAAATTTGTGAGGATATGATAAAGCGGGGCTTATGTCCATCGTGTACAACCCTGTCCATCAGGGTTTTCACAATTTGCCATTCATTCAGATTTTGTTTTCTTCATTTCTTTCACCCCTAACTAATGAGGGATCGTAGCTAGTTATTTCCCTTTGAATTTATTTATAGAAATCCGATCCAAACTGTATATTTTAGGGTCATATTGATTGTAAAAAGTGTTAATCCAGATCATCCTATATATCTCCTATATTTCTTTTTTTGCACTATTCGGTACGAAATCAACACTAAAATAAACCATATGACCGGATGTCTATAATTAGATTTGCAAAGGGAAATAACTCACTACGATCCCTCATTGTTGATTTCCAGACTGTTAACCAATAAGAAAGGTGTAATTTTTGGGAAAAATCATAAAATATCAACAAATTGGACTGACTGGTAGGAATATTTTATTTACTCTTTGTTCTTGAATTGTCTTATTGCTCAACAATATATTTTGTCAGCACGTGAGAATAATCTCCCATTCTTATGTGCTGATAAAATATGTTTTGGTGAGGAAATTAAGAAAAACAGTCCACGACAAAATGGTTATGTGCACAGTGAAGGTTAAGAAAGTGAATTCTGGATAAAACTTCCCCATATACCAGGCGCGGATACAGAAATAATTGCAGGGGGGGTCTAGACCTCCACGATATTGAAGCGCGATGCGCATCGTAAGGTCTGGGGGTCCTCCCCCAGGAAATTTTTAAATGCCAGATCGCCGCAGATGCGATTTCCTGACACCTAGGCCACGAAAAAAGTCATCTAACTATTCGAGTATTGTAGATTTTCTTCTTTTTTCTTTTTTTTTGCCGGGAGCGGAAACCCCCCCTGTATCCGCGCCTGTATACAGATACATAACCTTGCTGTCGAATGGACATAAGAGGTGAAATAGACCCCATTTTCTCGTATCGTGTTTCTATGAACTCTGACATACCGATATATATGTATCTGTGTGTAAATATTGTATATATTTATCTTTTATAAAAAAACATTTTAATGGTTATTTTATATCCTGTCAGAGTTTATATGTTGCTATATATGTATACTGCGTACATGTAGACTAGATAGTATGCAATAGATAGAACCTTAGTATGCAATAGATAGAACCGAAGTTGTGTCTAATTATCTGTCTAATTATCTGTCTAATTATCTCGCCTGTCTAACGTCTGTAGGGACACAACTATGTGTAATAGGCACAGTCTGTGACATAATATGAGAAAATTAGTTGAAAGAAGTTGTGTCTAATTATATGTCTAATTATCTTGTCTAATTATCTCGTCTGTCTACTGTATTTAGGGACACAAATATATGTTATAGATGCGCAGTTCTGTTGGTGATATGTGAATTGGCATTAGTGTCTATCAGATTTTGTTCATCACGTAAGAAAGATAATTTTTTCTTTATTGCCATTTGTATATATTATCTCACTTGTGTATGTGTGGTACATGTATGTACAATATTTATCCTTCATACATGTTCAGGTGTTTGAAGATTTCAATGTTTTTAGCTCACCTGAGCGAAGCTCATGTGAGCTATTGTTACCGCAATGTGTCCGTCGTCCGTCGTCGTCCGTCGTCCTTCGTCGTCCGTGAACATTTTCAAACGTCTTCTCCTCGGTAACCATTGGGCCTATAGTCACCAAACTTCATGGTCATGGTCCTTAGGTAGGGGGATTACAAAATTGTTAAAATGACGTCATTACGTAATCAAAGATGGCTGCCGTCTAAAAATAGCACAAATTCTTAAAAAATCTTCTTCTCAAGAACCGCCAACCGGATTTCGACAAAACTTGGTAGGAATGATCGATGTACATTGCTCTTTCAAAGTTGTTAAAATGGTGACCCCGGGGTCAAAAATGGGCGTGGCCCGTGGGGTCAAATTGGGTCAAATTTTATTTTTGACTGAATATGGTCATGTCATATATCAAATTGAAGGTATCAATGAGGCGATCACTCTGGTGCATTTCTTGTCGAAATCGGATTGTTATGTCATCCAAGATGGCCGCCGAAAGATCAAAAGGTTGTTCTTTTATTAGAGATTTCAAAATTCTTCTTCACATGGACCGCTTAGCCCATGGTAGCCAAACTTAAAAGTTATGGTCCATGGGTGAAGCCTTTTCAGATTTGTTAAAATGGAGGTCATCGCTAATCCAAGATGGCCGCCGTCTAAAAATAGCATAAATTCTTAAAAAATCTTCTTCTCATGAACTACTAGCCGGATTTCGACGAAACTTGGTAGGAATGATCGATGTACAAAGCTCTTTCAAAGTTGTTAAAGTGATGACCCCAGGGTCAAAAATGGGCGTGGCCCGTGGGGTTAAATTGGGGTCAAATTTTATTTTTGACCGAATATGGTCATGTTATATATCAAATCGAATGTATCAATGAGGCGACCACTCTGGTACATTTTTTGTTGAAATCGGATTGTTATGTCGTCCAAGATGGCCGCCGAAATGTCAAAAGGTCGTTCTTTTATTAGAGATTTCAAAATTCTTCTTCACATGAACCGTTTGGCCCATGGTTGCCAAACTTAAAAGTTATGGTCCATGGGTGAAGCCTTTTCAGATTTGTTAAAATGGAGGTCATCGCTAATCCAAGATGGCCGCCATCTTAAAATAGCATAAAATCTTAAAAAATCTTCTTCTCATGAACCGCTAACCGGATTTTGACGAAACTTGGTAGGAATGATTGATGTACAATGCTCTTTCAAAGTTGTTAAAATGGTGACCCCGGGGTCAAAAATGGGCGTGGCCCGTGGGGTCAAATTTTATTTTTGACCGAATATGGTCATGTTATATATCAAATCGAAGGTATCAATAAGGCGATCACTCTGGTACATTTTTTGTCGAAATCGGATTGTTATGCAGCCCGTCTAGCGGTCCTATAATTCCTATAATTCCTATATTTTTCAGACTTTTTCAAAATGTCCTATAATATCCTATATTTTGGGAAAAATTCCTATAATTCCTATATATTTTTTGGGTAAGGAAAAGGTTGCTTTTTTTTTCGTTAAAATAGAACTTTTTTGTTAAATTTGTTGCACTAAATTCATCATGCAATTTAAAGGACATCCATAAGTATTTATTAATGTGATGTTGACATCATTTCAACAAAATTAATTTATGTAGTACCATGATGTGTGCCAATTGTGATCACATATGTGCAGGCCGATAGGGAACTACATTAGTCCAAAACCCAAGTGGACCAATTTTCTTGTGGTAAATTACTTATTTGCACAAATAAATGATTTGTGGTGGAACGCGGCTGGCTAGAAGGGGTGTTGGGAGGCCAGATATAGTGTCCTATATTTTTTTGAAAAAAATCCTATATTTTTTTTTCACTGTGCTGGAAGGGCTGGTTATGTCTTCCAAGATGGCCGCCGAAATGTCAAAAGGTCGTTCTTTTATTAGAGATTTCAAAGTTCTTCTTCACATGAACCGCTTGGCCCATGGTAGCCAAACTTAAAAGTTATGGTCCATGGGTGAAGCCTTTTCAGATTTGTTAAAATGGAGGTCATCGCTAATCCAAGATGGCCGCCGTCTAAAAATAGCCTATATTCTTAAAAAATCTTCTTCTCATGAACCGCTGGCCGGATTTCGACTAAACTTGGTAGGAATGATCGATTTACAATGCACTTTCAAAGTTGTGAAAATGGTGACCCCGGGGTCAAAAATGGGCGTGGCCCGTGGTGTCAAATTTTATTTTTGACCGAATATGCTCATGTCATATATCAAATTGAAGGTATCGATGAGGCGATTGCTCTGGTGCAATATTTGTCGGAATCGGATGATTATGTCGTCCATGATGGCCACCAAAAGGTCCATTTATTCAAGATTTTGAACGTCTTTTTCTCAGGAACCACATGGCCGATGCTGGACAAACTTCATAGGAAGTTAAGATCCTTGGGTGAAGCATTTTCAAATTTGGTAAAATGAGAGTCATCACTTAATTCAAGATGACCGCCATCTAAAAATAGCACAATTTTTTTAAAACACATGAACTCAATGTCACATTCTCCTCTGGTGTTCATGGAGTCAGGTGAGCGAATTAGGGCCATCATGGCCCTCTTGTTTTATTTCATGGTATATATTATAATCATCATTTGAGAAATGGGGCTTATAGGTTTTGCGAGCAGTGTAGATCCAGATCAGCCTGTGCATCCACACAGTCTGATCAGGATCTGCTCTGTTCTCCATTCCATCCATGAAACACCCGTCATGATTCTAACAAGCAATATAGATCGATATCTGTGAGTGTGCTATTTTATCTGGATCTACACTGGTCACAAATCCCCATTTCTCCAGTCGCAACTACATTTGAAGTTTCTAATGAGGTTTGAGAGAATATACTTTCGTAAAGAAATAAGAAAATTGTTGAAAGTTTCAATCAGCTAGAATGTGGAAACTAAATATGTGACCCCATACATGAAACAAGCAGGTTAATTTTACGCACGCACACACGCGCGCGCACGCATGCATGCACGCACGCACGCACACACGCACGCACACACTATTTGTCGTTATCAAGAAGTTTTCAGTTTTACAGAAACTTTTCACCCCGTACATACAGGTGAAATATGGGATTCGGCTGTTAACCTGGCCCTGTTAACCCGGCCTAAAATGACCTTAGCTGTTGACAAGCCGCTAATCACCATTAACCCTTAGACCGCTACTCACAACAATTGTCGTCTGCTGTTGCTTTTATATCTTGCCTTATTTCTCAATAAAAACATGTTTTGACAGCACTTCAGAATCATTTCCAATGGAAATGATTCTGAAGTGCTGTCAAAGCATGTTGTAAATTATTCTAAAGCATGTTTTTGATGATAAAAATGTTAAATAGAAAATATACATCAGACAACGAAAAAATTAAGATAGTGGTCTAAGGGTTAAATATATAAATACATAAAATAACCTAAAATAAACATAAAGTGATTTTCACGATCATTCACAAGCAAATATTCCTCATGCTCGTTACACAAGCCAATGTTTCATGGATGTGGTCACATGTGTGCGATCAAATTGTAATCCGATATGGTGCATCTAAATGTCTTCCATCTATGTATGTGTACGTGTGTGTGTGTTTGATCTTGTTCTTGGGGAAATTGTACAACGTGAACACCATATTCAGGTGCGACACCACTAAATTCCAACATCATGTGGGGCCTATTTGAAAGCACTATTACATATTTATATCTATGGTTTGTCTGTGCAGACTTCTACATTTGGGTTGCTGTATGAGAAAAGGTACCTTATGACGTTTGTAGCCAGTGTAGCCCCGAATCAGACTGCGCGTTCGTGCAGTCTGATCAGGGCCTACACTGTTTGCCATACACTGAAGTAGTCCACCAGCTATCAGCAAAAAGATTAGATTCTAATCATACAGGAATGGGTGTTGTGGCCTGACTTTCAATCTGGAGGTTGTGGGTTCAAACCTTGCCTTGGGCATCAAATATACTTTCATAGTATTTACATCCCACTGGTCTGTCGGATGAGACTTTAAACTGTGTTCCCGTCTCTATGTGACCATAGCTATTGCTGGGATGTTAAACTCCATTCACTTTAACTTTTTCTAATCCTACAGAGTGAATGTGCTAGAGGACATAGACCAACAGTTGTAAGGTATCTTTTCTTAGTTAGCTTATGTTTAAGGGTGTGAATTGGCTTGAAAACCTCCCATACATGTAGGTATCGTTTCTCAAGCGGCTGCCAAATTATACATTGTGAATACATGTGCTTGTTATCACTACAAATCAAATTTAGTGTTGTCCGATACTTCGCGTAGCAATCATCATACATGTACTTTGTGTCACAATTATGATATCATTACTAATATCTGTTATGGACGATTCTTCTATCTGAGTGTTGAATCGGGTTATACCCCTTATAAGAGTAATATGATTATTCATAATCCTATTACTTTTAAGGGATGGGGCCAAATGACTTTGGTGTGCTATGGACCTGGCACCAGGTCAGGTTATTCTAATTTCAGGGCTGAATATATATTTTTTTATGTAAATATTCCGTTCTGATTTTGGGATTTTCCCCCCAATGCATCAGGTTAATTACGGGATCGAACCCGTTGGTCCGGCCTTAAATGACCTTGGCTGTTGATAGGCCGTTAAACACAAATAAATCAAATCAATCAAATCACTGTTCGGGATGATGTGTGGGCATGCATGTCGTAATGTTGAATCCAACCATCCCAATCAATTAATAAATCAATCAGTCAATCAGTGATTCAATCAGTCACCAATCAATCAATCTATTACACTATTATGTTGTTTCCTGGCTGACTGATTTTGTGATGAGTGTATTCCCAGATCAGTCCCCACATCAACACAGTCAAATATGTGACTACAAAAGTTATTATTTAGTAACAGAAAGAAACATATTTTGGCAGTACCTGACAATCGTCGTCATTTGGATACGATTCTCATGTACTGCCAAAACACGTTGAAAAATGTAAAATACAAAGTAATCAGCAAACGACGCCATTTTCAATTTTCATGGTATTAAGGGTTAATGACAATCATCGTTCATGTAATTTAACCGTTAAACGGTGGGAAACATTACCGTCTGCTGCATTTGTATGCATCCCTCCCTCCCCCCTGCCTCCCCCCCAGTAGAGCCAGAGGCATATAGTGTTCGGACTGTGTGTTCGTGTGTCTGTCGGCACATTAAGAAGTTTGTCAGAGTTTCTCAATTAAATGTACATGTATATCATAACTTCTATAAATCTCTTGAAGGATTGCTTAAATATTTCAACACAGCATACCTGTGCACAAATGCCACACATCCATGCTGCCATTAATATGACCTTGACCTTTTGACCTACACAACTTGTAACTTTTTCACACATTAAGAGTGGGTGGCAGGTGGGAGCATGTGATCGGTAATTTAACGATCGGGGTTCATCCTTACCGGAATCCCGACTGGAGACCTTTAGCCTATTTCACGAACCTCCGTTAGTCGACTAAACTGTTAGCAGACTAAACTAAGTTTAGTCTACTAACCATAGTCTGCTAAACTTTTTGACATGTTTGCATTTCACGAACGATTTTGTAAGCCACGTTCAAAAGGAATTCCGTCGTCTGCTATTTTGCTTAGTAGACTAACCGAAAGTTTAGCCGACTAACGAGGAGGCTAAGCAAAGTAGACTTTGCTTAGTCGACTAACGTGTTCGTGAAATGCTTTTTTTCCCGTTAGTCGACTAACGGCCTGAAGTTTAGCAGACTAACCGAGTTTAGTCAACTAACAGAGGTTCGTGAAATAGGCTACTGGTTTGGTCCTCACATACGTCTTTGGCATTTTGTATGTGACAGTTGAATCTGGTTATACCGCTTATGTGAGTATTACGATTATTCGCTATTCTATTTTCGGGGAAGGGGCCAAGTGACTTTGGTGTGGTATGGACCTGGCACCAGGTCAGGTTATTATAATTTCAGGGCTGAATATATTTTTTCTCGATGTAAATATTCCGTTCTTATTTTGGGATTTTCCCCCCAATGCAGCAGATTAAAACGGGATCAAACCCGTTTGCCCGGCCTAACATGACCTTAGCTGTTGATGGGTCGTTAAACACCAATAAACAAACAAACAAACACACATTAAGAAGTTCGCTGGAGTTTCTCAATTCTGTCACAACTTCTATATCCCTTGTTAGATTACTTCAATATTTCAATACATCATACTTGTGGACAAATGCCACACATCCATGCTGCCCTTAATATGACTTTAACATTTTAACCTTCACAACTTTGAACTTCTAATTCACATTAAGAAGTTTCTCAATTCTGTCATAACTTCTATATTCATTGGTGGATAATTTTAATATTTCATTACATCATACTTGTGGAACAATGCCACACATCCATGCTGCCCTTAATATGTATTTGACCTTTTGACCTCAACTTTTAATTCACATTAAGAAGTTCGCCAGAGTTTCTCATTTCAGTCATAACTTCTATATCCCTTGGTTGATTACTTTAATATTTCAATTCAGCATACTTGTGGACAAATATTACACATCCACAATGCCCTTAATATGACCTTGACCTTCATAAATGTGCTTGTGAATACTTATCACTTTGGTTAATTAACTTTGCCACAGTTTTTCCAATCTGCCACCGGGGACATTCGTGGGCTGACATGCCACATTTCTGCATTGTAGACAATTCTCATACGCTGCCAAAACAAGTAGAGAAATACTGAAAATTAAAATCTAGCATTGTAAGGGTTTACTACCATATCAAACTTTTCTAAATGTTGCTTGTGTATGGTTGTTACAGTTTTTAGCTAGATCAAATCATTGAAAACACAATATTAAGTCAATTTTAAAAGAAACTATTTTTGTCAAGCCCGCTTGCGGAAAGCGAGACATAGTGATCACAATGACGTCCGGGTGTCCGTCCGTCCTTCCGAAATCTGTGTTAAAGTTTTTAAATACCTTATATCTCTGCAGTACTAAGTCACATTGACTTGAACGTTCATATGCTTATTAGTCATCATCCATATATTCATGCTGTGTCCCACTCATGCGGCCCCTTTGCCCAAGGTCAAGGTAAAATGACTTAGAAGTTTGCGTTAAATTTTGTTGTCAAAATTTGCGCTAAAGTTTTCAGATACCTACTATCTCTGTAACCGTAAGTCGGATATGCTTGAAACTTTGTATGCTTATTGGTCATCATCTATATATTCATTTTGTGTCCCACTTATGCGGTCCCTGTGCCCCTAGGTCAAGGCCAAATGACTTAGAGAAGTTTGCGTTATAAAATCTGTGTTAAAGTTTTTACATACCTTATATCTCCACAATTGTTACTCCAATTTACTTCCAACTTCCAATACTTCCTTTTCATCATCCATATGTTCATTCTATAGCCTGCCCATGTGGTCCATATGCCCAAGGTCAAGGTCAAATGACTTTGAAATTTTTAAAGTTTTTACATACCTTATATCTCCACAACACTTACTTCGATTTACTTCCAACATCCAATACTTCTTATTCATTATCCATATTTTCATTCTATAGCCTGCCCATGTGGTCCACATGCCCAAGTTCAAGGTCAAATGACTTTGACATTTGTTAACGTTTTTACATACCTTATATCTCCATAACACTTTCTCCGATTTACTTCAAACTTCAAATCATTCTTTATTATCATTCTATAGCCCACCTTCATTCTATAGCCCACCTATGTGGCCCACATGCCCAAGATCAAGGTCAAATGTCTAAAGTTTGCGTTAAACCTTTTACATACCTTATATCTCCATAACCCTTAATTCATACTTCGTGGGTGGTCGTCGGGCGAATGTGACGGTGTAAATTGAAGGTAGGGGTTCCTCCTTATAGGAATCACGATTTGCCTGGTTTGGCCCTCAGGTACGTTTTTGTTGTTGGCTCTTTTGTTACCTGGGAGTTTAATTGAGTTATTGCCCATTATAACAGTAGTAAGATTATTACTGATCCTACTGCTTTTGGGTGGGGCCAAGTGATTCTGCTGTGGCGAGGACCTGGCATCAGATCAGGATTATTCTGATTTCAGGGCTGAATATATAGTTTTGTTATTGTAAATAATCAGTTCTGATTTTGGAGATTTTCCCCCCTTTTGTAGATGTACTTGAACATGTAATATATGGGATTTAGTACTAAACCCATTGACCCGGCCTTAAATGACCTTAGCTGTTGATAGGCCGTTAAACCCCAACAAACAAACAAACAAATAATTCATACTTCAAATAAATACACTCTGAAACCATCAAATTCCTCGGTGGGCATGGCCCCGTGCAGGCACCGGGGCGAGATCAACTGATCCTGAGAATAGTGCTGCAGTAGCCATTGCTTGTCGTAAAAGGCGACTAAACTGGCTTAACGATTGGGTTCATACTTTCCGGAACCCACTATACCGGATTTGGCCCTCATGTACATTTTTGGCTTTCTTGTATGTGAGAGTTGAGTCGGGCTATGCCCCATATATAAAAGTAAGATTAGTGCTAATCCTATTACTTTTAGGGGATGGGATAAATGATGCTGGTGTGGCGAGGGCCTGGCACCAGATCAGGTTGTTCTAATTTCAGGACTGAATATATATTTTGATTGTAAATATTGAGTTGGACAGGTGGATACGGGACTCGACCCCGTTGACCCGTCTGCGTGTAGACTCCCTGAGGCGTGTACCTCTATGTCAGAAAAGCGGACGTTAAACCCTATTCACTCACTCACTCACTCCTCGGTGGGCTAGACATTCGGGCCTCGGCCATCTGGTATTGGTATATATATTACTCAGTTGTCTCAGTAAGGCATACACATGTTTAACATTATTATGCCCTCTATGCGATAGCTAGAGGGGCATATTGCGTTGCTCTTGATGTTCCGTATGTATGTCCATCCGTGTACATTTACATCAAAAAGTTTGTAAGAGTTTCTCCAACATGTAATATCTTCAATATTACGTGAATGATTGCTTCAATACTTGGACACTTGAATCACCTGAACATTTGTCACACACTCGTGCCACCATTAACACGACCTTGTCACCTTCGAAATGTCGCTGAAACACTTAGCCATTTTGTTTTGTGGCTTTGCCTCATTTATTGTTCTTTTTCATGGTCCAGTATGCCAGGGTGCATACCCCCATGTTTTACAAACATAATCTGTGGTTTGTAATGAATTTTCATGTTTATTTCCTACAATATTAAAGCTTGTTTTAGAGCTTTTCGGTATTATCAGCTTACAATACCAGACGCCATGGATAATCAAGATAATCGTTGCTTAGCCTGTTCAGCACCATGCCTGTTTTCAGGAACCGACAATTGTCGTCTGTTGTTTTTTCATATCGGTTTAATACCTTAGCGAAAACGTGTTTGGCAGCAAATGAGACGATTCTCATATGCTGTCAAAACATATTTTCAGTGTAGAAATGACAGTATAAACTAAACAGCAGACAACAACATTTTAGTTCAGCGTTTTAAGGATTAAGACCATTTGCTTTATTTATGTAATCTGGACCAAAATTCAAGCTACTGTATTTGCTTAAAAAACTAGTAACCAAGGTAATTTTCTGCTACTGCTTAATTCATTACAACACTTAGACAGTTCATGGCCATTGCTTAAACTGTTTGTTAGTTGCTTAGAATATGAAGAATATTTTACCACATCACCAAGGTTAGTAGCTTAGAATGTTGTCGTCTGCTGTTTTTTTTATATTTTGTCTTCTTTTTTTTCTGAATATAATATGGTTTTTGTCGCGCCTGCTTTAGTAGAGGCGCGACTATAGTCGGCGCTTTTTCCTTCGTCGTCCGTCGCGTCGGCGGTTTTTTTTGTAAGGCAAATGCGTTGTTAAAGTTATTGTTTTTTTCACAATATCTCTAACCCCTTGCCAGACATTGATAATATTTCACATCAATGTTTGTCTAGGGATGATGCTTCATTACACACACCCCCACACCATCATCCAAATTTTGAGGTCAAGGTCATTTATTTCCTTGTAATGTTCACCGGTTTGTAACAGAAATGCGTTAAAGTTATTGTTTTTTCACAATATCTCTTTAACCCCTTGCCAGACATTGATAATATTTCACATCAATGTTTGTCTAGGGATGATGCTTCATTATGCACACCCCCACATCCAAATTCTGAAGGTCAAGGTAATTTATTTACTTGTAATGTTCACTGTCAAATGCCTCGGCAGGCGCGACACCGCTTCCGTGGCGGAATTCTTGTTAGAATAATTTTCATTGGAAATGATTCTAAAGTGTTGTCAAAGCATGCTCTTGATGAGAAAAATGGAAAATATAAAATAAATAGCAGACGACAAAAATTAATTCAGCATTGTAAGGGTTAATGCTAAGCATATTTACAAAGGTCCTTATTCTTCCTGTTTGTATTCGAACAGACGTGGTAGACATAGATCTGATGGCAACATTTCATTTTGTGCCAATATTGCCTGCAAGGTCAAGTTTTATGTTTTATCTTGTGCTCCGCTTGTCTTTTGACAACCTGAAGTGTGATGGTGCACATCCATTTGTTGTTGTTGTAGTTGTATCGACTCCAGATGCATCATGGGTAAAATAGTTTTTAAATTTACAATTTTAAATAAATATATTTCCCACTCTGAAACTTGGGTCAGTCATCCAAGTTCGACATCATTTATAGAATATAGGAATGACTTTCAAAATCAGTATTGACGAAACGAGGTGCTCATACAGCCATATACCTGATGTACTGTGGAATCTTCGGTGTCCGGTTTAGAGAGGTTTCACTATAAAATGAACTGACTTCCCATGATGCATCTGTAGCGATATTGGAAATGTTTTTATGTTTGAATCTTCCATTTATGTCCATGTTGTGTCGCTGTATATTAGTATTGCTGATATTTTATTTAAGCACAAATATTTTGCCAAATAACCTGTCCTATACATGTATAGTATTTTTTTCTTGGCATGGTAATGCATGCAATATAAATGCAAGGTTGTAGATATCGGGTCAATAATTTCATACAACTTGTTATCCGCATTCATTTTCTGGGGGTAGTGGTTGGTTGGGTAGATGTGAAGTGTACATTTAACGATGGGCATCATCTGCAATCCAGATGTTACTCGTTTGAATTTCAGGTACATTTGTTTGCTTTCTGGTACTTGAGAGTTGAATCCATTATATCCATTATAAAAGTAATATGATTAGTAATAATCCTGTTACTTTTGGGTAATGGGGCTAAGTGACTGGTGTGGTGAGAACCTGGCACCAAATTCAGGGCTGAATATAAATTTTTTCTGTAAATATTCAGTTGATTTTGGGATTTTCCCCCAATGCAGCAGGTTAAATGCAGGATCGAACCTAATGCCCCGGCCTTAAATGACCTTACCTGTTGATAGGCCGTTAAGCACCAACAAATCAAATCATTTTCTTGGTTGTAGGTGTGAGTCTCTCACCTGTATTGCAGAACAGACCACACACAATATGTTTTACAAAATGCTTCAGCAGAAGAAATCAGCCACCATAACATAAATTACTGACGTGATACATCTGTTGTTCTCAGCGGCCGTCTGACCTATTAATTATACACTCTGATACCAGATAATTAGGCATAAATAGATATCTCCTCACTGATAGGTTGTTTAGCCCTTAGAATAGGGGGAAACAAAAATTGTTGTCTGCTGTTGTTTTATATTTTGTCTTCTTTCTCAATAAAACTTAGATTGACTGCAGTTTAGAATCATTTCCATTGGAAATGATTCTAAAGTGCTGTAAAATCATGTTTTTGATGAGACGAAAATGAAAATAAACAGCAGACGACAAAATTTAACCAGTTTTATTCTAATTTCAGGGCTGAATATATTTTTTCTCTATGTAAATATTCCATTCTGATTTTGGGATTTTCTCCCAAATGTAGCAGGTTAAATGCGGGGTCAGCCTTACATGACCTTAGCTGTTGATAGGCTGTTAAACACCAATAAACAAACAAAACACGAGTTAGCTCTAACAAAACATTGTCATAATTTTGTGGATGGCTGGTGCGAGCATGCGAAGGGTAATTTAACTATAGAGGTTCATCCTTACCGGAATCCCGATATCCTTGGTTTGGCCGGCAGGTATGTTTTTGGCTTTCTTGTTACTTGACAGGTTGAATTTGGGTATACCCATGATGAAAGTGATAATATTAGTAGTACTAATCCTTTTACTTTTAGGGACTGGGTCTAAGTGACCCTGGTGTGGTGAAGACCTAACATCGGGTCAGATTAGTATCCCCTTGCCGATAGACAAGAGACCCACGTCCGACTGCCCAAGATCAAGGTCATTGAGGACTTCTGTTCACCTTGTTTGTAAGGCACATGCTTTAAAGAAAAATGTTTTCTTTTATTATTTTTATAAGACTGCCAGCGAGGGGATTAACTCAATGATAACAATGCTCTTGTTCTCATTTCAAGGCCGAATATATATTTTTCTGTAAATATTCAGTTCTGATTTTGTGATTTGCCCCATCACAGCAGGCGAAGTATGGACTTCGACCCCGTTAACCTGTAGCCTATTTCACCAACATTGCAAAGTATACTTTTCTAGCAAAGTATACTTTGAGGGAGTAACCATTTATTTTTCCCGAAATGCATTATTTCATACAGAATTACAGAATATATTTGATGATTAAAAGTATGCAGAATTATTATACTGAATTTATTACATTATCACAGCCATTTTGGCTGTGTTAATGTAATAAATTCAGTATAATAAATGGCTGTGATAATGTAATAAATTCAGTATAATAAAAATGAATAAATTTATCCTTAAATTGAAAATTTCTCCCTCAAAGTATACTTTGCTAGAAAAGTATACATTGCAATGTTGATGAAATCAGCTACTGGCCTAAACTGACATTAACTGTTCACAGGCCATTATTAAACACATATAAATAAATAATTCCTCCAGTCACAACCACCAATTTAAAATTGTGTGGCAAAATAACTTTACCAGTAGATGAAATGTATATAGCTTGGTGTATTGTTGACAAACAAGTGTAAAATATTACAATAGATAATGTAGCAAAATCGATTTGTTCACATCAAACATTCAAAATCCATAAATCAAGGTGTATTTCAATTCTCTCTGTCTTTGAATCACATTTGAGGAATATGAGGGGTGTTCATAAAACAAGAACATTTGTTAAAATAATACGATCTTTTGCTGACAAAGATTGTAGACCCAGACCAGCCTGTGTTTACAGCACAGATTTGTTATGCTCTACACTGTTTGCAAGTCCATTAATCATAACAAGAGGTAATTTAAACCAAAAAATAAAACATCTTCATCATCAGCATCATTATCATTATCTATTCATATATTAAGTACATCATTGGTAATTAGTATAAACTATATTCACTTCAAACTGCCATAAAGTGTTTGGGCCAGTCTTTTTTTGTATACATGTATGCCTGTGTAAGCATTGTACATTGTATACCGTAATAACTGTAAATATTTGGACATGATACATTTGGGAAACACATACATTGTATATATAAATGGTTCCCACACCAAAGAGTGTCCCAATATTTAGGGTTAATAAAGTTGTACTGGTTTATCCCGCTATCATTGTATTTGGATACAGGATTTCCCAAAACAAATTGTATCCAAATATTCAGGTTTTTTATGGTATGTGCCATATTTGATCTACAAGAGTAAACAAGTTTGTTATGATTAATGTCATTGTCAACTCTGTGATTTGAATTAGAATTTATCCCAATCTCAGATTGAAATACAGACAAATGGCTGATGAAAAGCGAGAGAATTCATCTGCTATATCCATGTCTTTCTATGGCTTTGCTGTTAAATGGATGTAAACCACCAAATAATCGATCAATCAATTGTCAACTATATACATTAGCAAGTTGACCTTAGCTGTTGATAGGTGGCAATAAATCAAATCCAATCTTGGACACACCCTCTGAATCGCTAGACAGTAGCCATCACTAAGGCCTGTATTTGGAAATTACATTGCACAAAATTTCACGCATGATTCGCTTTGATTTTATAAAGTATGTGTGAAATGTAAGAAAATGTATATTTAACCAGGTGAGGTGATTATATTGAAATAAGACCCTGGTGATTGGGTCCTACAGCTGAACAAGCGAGTGAGCATAACAAACCGAGTCTGTTTAACGGTAGGACCCAATCACGAGGGCATTATTTCACAATAATTAGCTCACCTGGTTAAACGGTTTAGATTAACTGGCTTTGGAACAACTTCTGCCTCTTGCACAATAGTTTGAATAGTCGTATATTTTATGTGAAAAACTATATACTAAATAATGTGGGATGATTGGAATGGACAATTACGGCATCAGAAGTACAGCGGCATCAGTACATCGGCATCAGAAGTGCGATACAAATTGCGCCAGTGGGTGGAAGGTGGGTGCAAGCGATGGGTAATTTAACGATCGGGGTTCATCTTTACCGGAATTCCGACTGGAGACCTGGTTTGGCCCTCACATACGTCACTGGCATTTTGTATGTGACAGTTGAATCTGGTTATACCCCTTATGTGAGTATTACGATTATTCATAATCCTATTTTAGGGGAAGGGGCCAAGTGACTTTGGTGTGGTATGGACCTGCCACCAGGTCAGGTTATTCTAATTTCAGGGCTGAATATATTGTTTCTCGATGTAAATATTCAATTCTGATTTTGGAATTTTCCCCCCAATGCAGCAGGTTAAAATGGGATCAAACCCGTTTGCCCGGCCTTACATGACCTTAGCTGTTGATAGGCCGTTAAACACCAATAAACAAACAAACAAACAAACAAACAAATTGCGCCAATTCAAACATTATGATATAATGTGTGTGCACAAGAAGTTGTCCTATGATGAGTTGCTCATGATATTTGTCAAGCACACTAATGGAGAGTGAGACATAGTGATCTCTTTCGTGATGAATGAAGCATCATTGGTGATATGTAAAGGTTGTGTAACTTTCACGTTCTATAACCAGTAACATAGTTTAAATTTTCCCAAGATTAAGTTTCAATACGTGTTTCCTTGAATTATGTGTAACGTAGATAAATATTTTAGAGCATATTTGCTTACTTTTTAACAGTGCCGTTGAGGAAAAACAACTAATTTTTGTTTAATCAGTTCCGACTCGTAATATGCTATCATCGTTTGTTTTTATTGCAATTAATTTAAACTTGTTTAATGAGGTTATTTTTAAAAGCAGACCGAGTACCACGATTCAGTTTTTATCTTTCCATTTTTTTTTTTTAAATAATATTTTATTCTTTGTCACCATTTCATTGTACATGTTTATGTTACTTTCATGTGAGTTGGTAACTTTCATATTTAGCCGTAAGTCATTTCATCCCAAATGTCAATTTTCAAAAAAAAAATATTTTCATTTCTTCATTTCTTTTTGTGTGACCACTCATTAGAACCAGAACCGTCTTGATGAAACTCTTCTAATGAGTGGTCACACAAAAATGAATCTGGAATGATATGAGTTAGTCAGCTTGATTTTGTTGTCTTGAATATTTTGATCTGTCGCGTCATTTGCACATGTGCATTTCATCCATGAACTGTCATTTGTTTTCTTTGATATATGTCATATTAAAGGGAATCAAACATGCAACTTGTACTGTGTTTATTTGTTGATACCAAACAATTTTAGGTCAAATTTTCACATGTATAATTATGACTGGTATTTCTATCTCAATAAGCGGCTGGTAGGTTGGGAACATGCAAAGGGTAAATTTAACAATGGGGCTCATCCATACCGCAATCCTAATATCCCAGGGTTGGCCCTTGGGTACGTTTTTTGGCTTTCTCATATGTGAGAGTTGAATCCTGTTATACCCAATATAATTCCAGCACAAAAATATTTACACAATTCCCTAACATTTGATTGGTCCGTAGCAAGTTCTGTCCAAAATTTATATCCCAGTAAACTCCCATGCCGAACTACCTTCCGTAACCGTGAGGCGCAGTTAAAATAATTCTTAAGAAAACGGAAAATAAACGCATTTTCTTGATGAATTTATTTCAAGTGCTGGAATTATAAGGAATGAATGGCCTTTTTGTGGAATTTATCGGGGATATAAACTTGGAAAAGTCGCGGGAATACTGGACGAGGCCTTCCGACCTTCGTCCAGTATTCCCGCGACTTTTCCAAGTTTATACCCCGATAAATTCCACAAAAAGGCCATTCATTCCTATAATAAAGTAGCAGGTTGGTACTAATCATGTTACTGTATGGAGTACCACGTTATGCTAATTTCAGGGCTGAACATATATTCTTTTCTGTACATTTTTGATTTTGGCAAGCCACCATCATAAATTAATAGCTGTCCAACATGGCAAGATTAAGGCAACTTGTAATAAATCATAGAACTTCGGATTAACCCTTGGACTGCATTAACCCATAGGATGTTAGAAACGAAAATTTAATTGTGTAACTGGAATATTAAGAGGTTTGGGCCCAGTTTAAAAATTTGGCCTCTTTATGAACTTATATGTGGCTGTGACTGAAGAAATGGGTTTTGCGACCATCCGCACAGTCTGATCAGCATCTGCCCTGTTCGCCACCCCATCAATGAAACATGCGTATCTCTTCTAATCAAGAATAAATCAAGAATATAGATTGTTATCCGGCTACAGTAGTGTGCTATTTAGTGATCAGGTACACTGAGCACAAATCTCATAAGCCCCATTTCTCCAGTCACAGCCCATATAAGTCCATAAAGATACCAAATTTTGAATTGATTCATACTTACTGGGTGGGTTGCAGGTGGGAGCATGCGATGGGTAATTTAACGATTGTCATTCTACCTTACCAGAATCCCGACCAAAGACCTGGTTTGGCCCTTGTATTCATCTTTGGCATTCTTCTTGTATGTGACAGTTGAATTTGGTTATACCCCTTATATGAGTGACTTCTTTGGTGTGATATGGACCTGGAACCAGGTCAGGTTATTCTAATTTCAGGCTGAATAAGCTGAATATGTGTTTATTTCTATGTAAATAATCCATTCTGATTTCCCCCCCCCCCCCCCCCCCCCCCTCCCCCCCCCCCCCCCCCCCCCATCAGCAGGTTGACTTGGCCTTATCTGATTATAGGCCGTTACACGCCATTACAGAAACAAACACAGCCATTTATGTTCAGGTATAAATAGCTTGTGACGTACATTCGCCACCATATGCCCATCAATTAGTGAGGTAATACGTCCGGTGGGTACGCCCCTGCTAAGTGGGTTGTATAACTTTGGACTTTGGAAGACCACAGGTTGTCGAATCGTTGTTGTCTATCTACAGTACATATGGATGCAAACCAACTGAAATGTAACCATGTCTAGAGAAAAAGTGTTTTATAACGGTTGAAACCAGTGTAGATCATGATCATCATGCGCATCCGTGCAAAATGATCAGGGTCTGCGCTCTCTGGAACATTCAGTCCATGAAACATGGAGTACACTTTTAACTATCGTCTGTTTCACGAAAGCTGTCCTAAGGCTATATAATGCAAAAACAATATTTCTTTCCATATTATTAAACTTGAAGAATGAGCCTTCTTTTTATGTTGTAAAAAATTGTCAAATAATGATTTTATTACGAAAAATGATTTTAACATGGGAATTTAACATGGTATGGGGGAAAAAGAGGTGGAGAACGTGGAGGAGGAGTCGAAAAACGAAATAAATTTTAAAGTGGCTCTAAAACCTGACTAGACAGCTTGGAAATGATCTAATGAAGAAAACAAGTTAGATTTTGAAAATCGATCCACTGTTTCTGAAAGTAAAAACTTTTCCCCATGTTTAACCCCATAGACACATGGGGAAATTGTTTTTCGCCAAAAAATTGATATTTCACCAATTTCACGAAATAAAAAGAAGGCTCATTCTTAATTTTTGCTATAAATTTAATATTATCGAACAAAATAATGTTTTTGCATTGTTTATACATGTAGATCTATAGCCGTAACATTTTGGCAGGTTTCCTGAAACAGACAGTAATGAACAGTCTTTACATATGAGAACATTAAATGTAGCCATGTCTGGAGAAATGGGGCTTATGACGTTTTAAACCAGTGTATATCATGATTAACTGCGCATTTTGATCATTTGATCAGGGTCTGTACTGTCCACCATTCAGTCGGGGAACATGTAGCTACAATAATTCGCCTCCGATATGGTATGTACCTAGTGAGAGGTATGGAGCTGGGTATCAATTTTGTTTCTAGGGAACATGCAGCCAGCTTCTAACTAACGAACAGTTTAGGACATGTACATATGAATGCAAATGAACTGAAATGTGGCTCTGGCGAAATCTGAAACCAGTGTAGCTCCTGATCAGGATGCGCATTCACTCATTCTGATCAGGATCCGGACTGTCCACCATTCTGTCTGAAACATGTGGCATGTTACTAAGTAATTAACCTTATTGTTTCATAGTACACATACGCCTAATGTGACATAGCAATTTTATGTCGAACCCCTTCAGACCGAATACAAATGTGTCCAACTTTGATATAGGTCATTGTACATGTATATATACGCCGCACGAACGTCCACCCGAATGGGCTGGGGTGGGTATACTGGAATCTGGATGTCTGTCCATCATCCTCCCAGCCCCCCCCCCCCCCCCCCCCCCCTCCCCCC
Source organism: Conchocele bisecta (assembly GCA_029237695.1). Taxonomy (NCBI): domain Eukaryota; kingdom Metazoa; phylum Mollusca; class Bivalvia; order Lucinida; family Thyasiridae; genus Conchocele; species Conchocele bisecta. The sequence continues at coordinate 30,735,717 of CM055281.1, forward strand.
CCCCCCCCCCCCCCCCCCCCTCACTTACAATAAAATGAAGTTAAGGACTGACTTTATAGCCTATGAGCTTTTGTTTCAAATGTAGTAGAATCATACATGTGACTGAATATCTATATAACGTATATCTGACCCTGTTCTTCTTAGTGTTTATTAAACAGAGCATTCAGTTGCCATCTCCGCCATTTTAGTTTGTACATGCTATCGGACATTTGCACCATTTGGTGCGTTTGACACCTACAGCAAATAATATGGCAGAAAATCTAATATAATTTGGTGCAATACGTCCCAGATATATAACACGACACCGTCCTATAACTATTATTTCAGCGGACTACACAAAAAGCCAGATTTCTTGAGCTTGTCTACCATCACTGACAAACTATACAATTGACACTTTTTAAATGTGTAAACTGTCAAACTGATGCACTGTCTATTATTAGAAGTACATCTACCACAGGTAAAAACCGTATTTACTCGCATTGCATAGCAAGTAGACAATAGTGACAATACACTCGGATAACTGTTTGCATGTCACTGGATTCGATACAGTGTATATGGTAATACATGTATATATTGACAGCACTGTGTATTGTTCTTACTGTTACCCATACTGTTACCCAGTCTAGTGAATTCTCAAACATTTTAACAAAGGGTAAACAAATCCTTCAGATATCAGACTTTGTATATAAACAACAAGGCATAGCACGCCGTAGTCTGATGTCTCCACATCATGTTGCACCAAATGTTATTCATGCATTTGTATTATTGGTGGTATGTGTCGAACGCAAGAAGAGGTAAAACTGGCTGATGGCTTGCACACACTAAGATGGTCGACATGGAAACTCCATGCATCGTGTAGGATATAGTAACATGTATGTTATGCATATATCCCATCACTTTTACGAAGCAATTATGCACAAATCATAGAATGATCCGGGGTCTCACGGGTCCTTAAGGATGGCCGATTTTCCTATTGTTATCATGTATTTTCTAGGCATATTTCACACATGAAGCTGTAGAGCATCTTACATGAGTAATATTTTCATATTTATTAAACGAGTTTACTGATTTCATAAGAAACATGATTATGCCGTACGTCCGTCCCCGTCTGTCTGTCTGTGTGTCCGTCCGTCTGTCTGTCTATCCGTTTTCAGAAATCTGAAAACTTAATAGTGAGGGGAATTTGTTCACACAACTTCTTGATACACTGCGCATACCTGCCTCTAATGGTTCTATATCATGCCATGCCAAATCCACGACCATCCGACCCCAGCTAACCCCAAGTTCAATGTCACAATATTAGTGCTTTCACAAACTGAACAGGGGGGGGGGGTGGGGGGGGGGGGGGGGGGGGGGGGGGGGGGGGGGGGGGGGGGGGGGGGGGGGGGGGGGGGGGGGGGGTGTGTATTATAACTTATGTTTCCTTTCACCACACTTCTTGACATGCACACATGTCTTCCTCTAATGGTTCACTATAATGCCATGCCAAAATCCACGACTCTCAGTCCGCTGCAATCCCAATGTCAAGGTCACAATCTTAGTGCTTTCACAAACATAACATTGGGGTAAATTCCTTTTAATTTCTGTTTCCTTTCACACAGCTTCTTGATATTCGTTTAACCGAAACCACCACCGGGCGCGCTTCGTTGTCTTCTGGCAACTCTTGTTAAACCTTTTCATGCTGAGGACACGCTATTATGTTTGCGAACAAAAACTAAATATTTTCCTGATATACTCTCAGATGCATATGTCGCGACCACCATTTGAACCTGAGTGGTGACAACACATACTTTCACTGAGAAATAATTATTTTTTTATGAAATTGGCATACCCATAAAGGTTTATTCAGAAAAGAATGGCATAAGTTGTTGGCATATTTGATGCAATAAACGGTGATCTCCAAATAAATCACCCAACGACATTCAAGACGTGGTCTGACCCAGAATCACTGCATCATTAGGTTTGAGGAATTTGATTCCTCAAACCTTTTGTTTTCGTTGGTTTTTTCTTTCTTTTTTTTCTTTTTATTCAGCCATCGAGACTACAGCCCAAACCGCTGGTCGGATCGACTTCAAATTTTGTATACCGATTCGCATCAACAGTGAGACGAGAATAACGCAATTTTCAGAATTCTCATGACGTCACTTTTTACGAAACCGGAAGTGACGTCATATATCATATATTCCCTATAACTTCCTTATTTTCCAACCGATTTCAAAAATTCCTTTTTGAATTGTAAAGCTGCGAGAATTCTCTATCTTCGCTTCGCTGACAATGTTTGGCTATCTGCTCAAATGAGAGAGCTATAGACATGTGAAATTGAGAAAAATTAAAAAAATCAACAATTTCAGATTTTTATTTTATTTTAAACGGGTGGTCTTTGAAAACAGTTTCCAATTTGTACAGTAATCTCAGCAAACATAATTTTTTGACAGCGTCACGCGGGACATTCATCCGCACAGAAGATGATATTTTTCAGAGCAATGGCTTGAATAGTTCTGATTCTATTGTCTTTCAAACTTGGACGTTTTTTTCTCAATTTTTCAAATTTGAAATGGTCATAACTTTTTTATTATCTAACCGATTTCAAATATTTTATTTGCATTAAAAAGCCAACAAAATTCTTTATCTCCGTTTCGCTGGTAGTTTTTGGCTATCTGCCCAAATGAGAGAGTTGTAGGCATTTGAAGTTTTTAAAAAAAATTGAAATGGTCATAACTTCCTTATTATTCAACCGATTTCAAATATTTTTTTTGCATTATTAAAAAAGCCAATAAAATTCTCTATCTCCGGTTCGCTGGTAGTTTTTAGCTATCTGCTCAAATGCGCGAGCTACATGCATTTGAAGTTTGAGAACGAGCATATAAACTTAGCCGCCTAGAACAGTGTGTACAGCTGACAAACTTCGAGGTGGAGGCCAGACAGGTATGGTGGGCTGTATCAGACACTGGTTTTATATACGAACTGACATGCTGTGAGTGCTTTAGAATCGTCTCAACTTCAATGTCAGACTAGGGGGTTAACGGTACACATTTCGTAGAACGTTATATAATGAAAAATGCTTAGGATAGTCAAGCGATTCTGAAAATACAAAACTTTATTTTTTAAATTTCATTGGAATTGCATCAATTTTTTTTGAGTTTCATATGTTTTCGTCATTGACAATGTCTTCTAATCACTTTGCCAGTGTACGTTTGTCAGTACATCAAGCCTCAAACCGTTGATGCAGCTTCAGCTGCTCTAGTTATATCTGTATTCAAATATCGATGACCTTTCTGTACCGAATGTTCGAGTTATTAACAGGCTATCGCTATGACCGTGGCACAGAAGATGCGAACTAGTATCGCTTGATAATTACAGACAATAAAACGCTATCTGTTTCACGGTAATTGGAATTAGTGTGATCATGTTATAATTGGGAAATGTATGGTGGCTTGTCTTGGACATTTAGTCTCTTTGTTTCAACGCCACGTAGAGACGAAACTTCAGAACCTTATTTTCGTAAACAACACATTTTAGCGACAGTCAGGTCATGGTTTGTCTACATGTATGAGGAGATAATCCACGAACTTTAGCGAGTTGATTATCGATCGTACACGCGGTCGTATGTGATCTATCTGTGTCACAACCCCAGTTCCATACATTGTTCATGTGCTATGTAAATGCAGAAACAAAACTCGACAATGTGTCAGATAATGTGATAATGTTCTCGATCTTCGTCCCGAAGGAAAGAAGAGACGGGCTGCCCATGACTAGCTACCATCGAAATAGCATGTCCCGACGTTTGCATCGATGTTTCCTTCGATAAGCATGTACATGGTCAAGGTGCACGATCACGTCGTTATGACAACAACAACAATTACTGAAACTTCCAGATGCGCCTCCGATTCAAAGTTCGTATTCTGTTATATTCAAGTTGTCCTTATTATGTAACGGATTTTAATAAAATATGGTGCATCAAACGCGTCTTGGTAAGCTGCATTTTGGTGGTCTCTGTACTTTGGCCAAAACTTCTGTCGTTTTTGCGAATAATCGATTTCCGTGTCAGTGTTGAATGTATTCTGTCAATACTGACACGGAAATCGATTCTTCGCAAAAACGACATAAGTATGTGCCGAAGTCCCGAGACCACCAAATGCAGGTCATGAAGACGCGTTTGCTGCGCCATATTTCAACAAAATCCGTTGCATATTAAGGAAATTATCATACAATATTTGCTTTGGCGCAATTTCAACACTTTCAGACATTGTTGTTGTTGTTGTGGTAACCACGTGATCATGCACATTGATGGTATAGCGGTCCATTTAGACACTAGCGCATGCTACTAACACACTATCCGCGAACTTGGGTGGTTGGTTGGGAGCATGCGATGTGTAATTTCACGACCGGGATTCATCCTTTCCGTAATTCCGACTAGAGACCTGGTTTGGCTCTCGGGTACGTCTTTGGCATTCTTGTATGTGAGAGTTGAATCTGGTAATACCCCTTATGTGAGTAATATGATTATTCCGAATCCTATTGTTACTTTTTTGGGAAGGGTATGGACCTGGTATCAGGTCAGGTTATTCTAATTCCAGGGCTGAGTCTATATTTTTTCGATGTAAATATTCCATTCTGTACCAGGTAAACTACGGGATCAAGCCTTCAAGCTTTCAATACCTTAGCTGTTGATATACCGTTAACCACCAATAAATCAACTTACCGCCGCTAACAAACGTGAAACATCATTCCCCATGGCTGGTATTCTTGGGACCCAGGTCAGGGCTTGTATACATCTTCCTGAGCACGTACTCGGTTCTCACGCTTGAAATAAAGAAGTTTTAATGGGTGGAGACTGAGCCGTGCTCTATGAGCCGTGCTCTATATAGGTTAATCAAACTGTCAGATTTCGAGTGCGAGTTTAAAGAACATGAACATTTCATAATCGCCGAGTCCGATTTAGTAAAAGGGCTCTATTCCAAATCGGACTTTCTGTATACTTGTCCCAGCACAGCTTCATACTGCCTGTCATAAGTCGATGCATAGCGAATACTACGGTGTTCCGTTAAGGTAATTGTAATATCGCTATCGGGTCGATACTACGATAGTACGATACTACGATGACGATAGTACGATACGATAGTACGATACTACGATGACGATAGTACGATACTACGATGACGATAGTACGATGCTACGATGACGATAGTGCGATACTACGATACTACGATGACGATAATACGATGCCACGATGGCGATAGTACGATATCACGATGACGATAACGCGATACCACGATATTACGATGACGATACTACGATATTATATCGTCATCGTACTGTCGTGATATTGTAGTATCCACCCGATAGCGATATTAAGATGGCATTAACGGAACATCAACTTCCGGATGGACATGCGCATTCGCATCAAAACAATGGATGACGAGGTAATTCGACGGTATTTTGATACATATAATCATCATTAGATTGATTTAATTTCATTTAATAGGTATTTAAGATAGATATTTGAAAAATTAATCTTGTTTGCGCCGTTTGCGCCGAAATTCTTGTTTGCGCTATTAACAAGGTGTGTGATCACGTGGTTTCCGAACCCGAGTTTCCGACGTGACGTAATCTGTGACGTAATTTTTACAGTCGATTTTCATTAATTCCTAACAAACGGACGGATTTTGATGATATGTAGCGCACCAAATACGAAGGTATATGTGTTTTATGGGTGATCTGAAGGTTCTTTACAAAAACTTATAAATTTCACAAAGAATCTACTGTAAACACATCTACAAAACATGACGTCATGCCGTTCGGCAACCACGTGATTCCCCACCTTGATTAAGGCGTACCGCCATTTCGCAAACAAACAATGCGCATTACGATGACAATAGTACGATAGCACGATGACGATAATACGATACTACGATAAACAGTGTCCGTTAAGGCCATCGTAATATCGCTATCGGGTCGATACTACGAAATCACGACAGTACGATGACAATAGTACGATACTACGATGACGATAGTACAATACTACGATGACGATAGTACGATATAATATCGTAGTATCGTCATCGTACTATCGTGGTATCGCGTTATCGTCATCGTGCTATCGTACTATCGTCATCATGATATCGTACTATCGTCATCGTAGTATCGTACTATCGTCATCGTACTATCGTAGTATCGACCCGATACCGATATTACGATGGCCTTAACGGAACACCGTAGAATTGGTCGAGTATTTTGCCTACTTGTCTATTTGAAAGTCTAACGTGTGATACGCCACACTGTCAACCGATGTGTATATAGCGTTTTTTGGACCAACTGCATTAATTAGCTCCTGTAGCCGATTTCACCAACATTGCAAAGTATACTTTTCTAGCAAAGTATACGTTGAGGGAGTAATCATTTATTTTTCCTGAAATGCATTATTTCATATAGAACTAAAAACTGCACATATTTGTTGATTAAAAGTATGCAGAATTATTATACTGAATTTATTACATTATCACAGCCAAATTGGCTGTGATAATGTAATACATTCAGTATAATAAAAATTAATAAATTTATCTTAAAATTGAAAATTTCTCCCTTAAAGTATACTTTGCTAGATATAAGTATACTTTGCAATGTTGGTGAAATAGGCTACTGATACTTTAGTGCGTTCATCTAGCCTGATTGATACAATAAGACGATTTATTTAACATTGGATACTGTAAAACATATACTATTATAACACTAGCTTCCAGTGCAATTTTCTGACAATACGATACCCATTTGGAATATTCCCCCTGCTAAAAAGCGAACATTGTCATGATTGTATGCGCTGATCCACAGGTGGAAGACTCGGACCAAAAAAATGCCTATTAAAAAAAATCCCATTACCCCACCTACTTGGTCTCGTACATTACCAACTCCTATAAAGAAAGGTGGATAACATTGTGGCCATTATAGAAAGAACCCTCTCGTTTCCGACTCGCTCAAACACAATACACATCGATTAAATGTTTGATTTCTGTCGCTGGCAATCGATAAAGGTATTACTTGTGTGAATATATTCACTTCAAATCGCTCTTTCCAGAATTTATTCAGTTATTCGCATTTTGTATACCCCATCCAAAGCGAAATTTGCGTGTACGAAAGAATCTCACACATAATCGGAGGCCGTCCGGCGTGGATTATCGGTCATATTTGACCAATAACTGATCGCCAGCTCAAACTAAAGTGGTGCACCATGACCAACATTAGCAACTCCAACCATACACATTCGCATGTCATGCGCATGCGTCGTGTCAACTCTACATCCTTTATCTGAAGCTAGCTTATTTACTAATAAAAGCAGTCATAAGTACAATTTAAGTGAATATATTTTCGTTTTGGTTTGTATAAATCTGATCTGTTCATGCTAATTTTCAAATTTACATGAAATCTGCGTTAATAATGTTGTAGAAACACTTTTTCAAACTCTGCTACAGATCGTGAATTTTGTGACGTCACGAGCGCCATTTTTCTTTTTTGTCGATGTGAGAGGAAGACTTGTTTACTTTGTAATACTGTCTGCAACCATTGTTTGCACTTATCTCCCGTGTTATCTCCTTGCCAGAAAGATGCTGACAGGTATATTGTTTGGTTTGGTAATCTTAAATTGTGCTGTCTCTATATTCAAGCCACAAACGCCGTCCTAAATCAACAAAATGAAAGTACAAATCGGTACTCGTTGTTACTGTCGCCAAGATCCCTGTTCAATCAAAACATCATGAAGCGTTGAAAAAGCTTGCAAAGTGGGGCACTGATTCGCACCACAGTAGGACTCGGTCAAACTACGTATACCTGAGCCTTTTGCTTGTTACCCTGTCTCATGATGTTGAAATAAACCCAGGCCCTGGTCGGTTACCCAAATTCCCCTGTGGACACTTTGGCAAAGCTGTAAGAAATAATACTGATGCAGTAGTATATAGGGAGTCAAAATGATACCACCTAACGGTGGTATCATTTCCCCACCCTATATACTACTCCACCGCCCCACGAAAAACACCGTTTTCGTCCAATAGCACAAACTGGTCACCAACACAAAAACGTGACAATTGGTGTCATAAATACATCATGTATTTCCAATTGAACATATAAATTTCATATGTTATATACGCCAGAAATAGAAAATCCGTGACAAATCTGTAATGGTTTCGGCTACCCAACGAAATAGCCACCCGATAATGCGCCGGAGGAAAAAAAAAAGAAAGAGAAATGTTTGTTCAATTGGACTGCATTTCGAAAAAGCCGATAATTGTACAACACTAGGTAGTGTTTATCATAACAGCCTTCGTGGTCGTGTGGTTAAGGCGACACTCAATAGAGACGTGGGTCGTGAGTTCGAGTCTCGACGGGAGCTAAAACATTTTTTATTTCTATCCCTACAAATGTGGTCGCTATGGTAAACAACTGCATGACAACGGCGTTCCTATCCGACCGCTCGAAGTTGGTGAAAACTAAATTCAGATTGCCAGTTTACATAGAAATAACAGTGTGTGTACCGTCTGTTAACCTCGGCTATAAATGCACACATTCATAACCCGTGTAATTGAAACATTGTCGTCTGATATTAAAAAAAAAAAGAAGGTGTTTCAGTTAGACATGATCAGCCTATTATTTCATTTTTTCGGTGTGCCAGAGCGGTCGGATCCATTGCTAAGTGAGGTGTTTTGTGAACGGCCGAGTATTTCACCTATAGCGTATACACAAATCGGCGATAACCACATGTGGTATATGGTTATAGAAATGTATGGTGGTCAGTGGGTGTCGTAACGGGGCCCTAAAAAAAGTTTTATGTTCCGTATGGAGGGGCCGTCGGAACAGCTGGAATGTATGGTGGAGGAATATCCTGATGTCGCTGTAGACACGCGAATAAGCATATCACGTCCCGAGACGGGAGAGGAGATTTTTTCTCTCGTCGGCCCTCCCCTCCATAATGAGTTTTTTTATATCTTCGTCCGCGATAATTTGTGGTTGAGCCTTGGACCGGATAGTACCCTTTAACTCCTGATACCTTGACATCTCCTCGACGACCATCTTGAACTCGCTATCTGATATATCGTTGTCGGCTATCGCTTTTGACACGATAACGTCGATACTGTTTTTCTTAGATCTCGCGAGAACCGCTATTCGATCGTGCTTTCGACTCTTGGCCTCTAGTTTTCGGCCCACGTGTCTGGTCGTCATGCAAAACAGTCCCGCCCCCGCCGCTACAGCACTCAAGGTCGCCGCGACCGGTGCAGCAACAATAAAGACACACTCCCCACCCCACTTATAACGGATGCTGAGGCTAACGCGGTGCTCACCCCCTCTAATATATTGACCGACCGCCTATATTTCTTCGCATAACCCGTCCGCGTCTCTCCCTCGTGTTGTAGAATATGTTGTATCTCGACGATCCTGGTCATCCTAAAGGATGCCGGGTCGGCCGTCCCCGAAGGTAAGTGTGGATATAGTTTCTCATCATTCATCATAAATCAAGTTGTATTAACAGTGTAACAACAGTGGAGGAAGCTGAGTGAACCCCGCTCCTCGGCCCAAACTGTTATGACGTGTCTGCTAGCTTGCAATTTTCTATTTTGTTCAACCGCCCTAGTTAAAACTGTGTGGGACTGTGATACGCCCCTCTCCAGTCTTCTCATTGCGGCTTCATCGTATGCTGCGTCCGCGACGGGAACGTCCCGTTCTAAGTTGGAACTACCTGGACCGTATATGCTCATGATTAATATGTATATATATTATGTTTAATCGGTTATTTCGAGAACGCTCGAAATCGGGTAATAGTTATTCAACTCTCGCGCTTTATCATCTAGAATATAAATCTTCAACTCGTGGATGTGTCCCGATTCCAAAACTTTCATCTCGGGGTGTGGGAAGTCTAAGGTCACAGTCTCCCCATAGAAACAGTCACTGGCGGGCACAGTTTTTAGTAATGTGCTGGGAGCTCCGTCTAACGTGTTGTACGATGTGTTCAGCTGATCCAGGTGCACTCTGAGAGTTTTTGTGAAGGTGAAGTCCACCGGGTTATCACCGACGTGCTCACCCGGGTCAAACAAAACCCAAACCCCAATGTCGGAGTATGTTTTTTTAAAACCGAGCCGCACAGCCAAATCCGGGGAGATCATTACCCAGTTGGCGGGTTCGACGGTAAAGGGCGCGAGTCCGGTAACCTTCGAGATTGTGAGGCTCTACCAGCAAGCTCCGACGCAACAAAAGCTTAGAGGGATCTCGAACTCAAAGGCCGGGGGACAGCTTTACACGTACTTGGCGGGGGGCCTTCACGTAGTTGAACCCTTCGCCCTCCCACACGTTTTTGCACCCAACCGTGAAGGTGATTGATCTGAGGCCTACCCGGCGTTTTCCGCAGCAGTTGTCGATTGACTTTTGAAGTTCACAACTCTCATTTTGAACATTAGTGATAGAAGCAAACATAATATCTTTCAATGGATACCCAAGCATTTAGCTTTAACTCTAATGCAAAGTACGCGGTCGGAGGTGTATACACTCAAAAGAACACCATTGGTGAGCTTGTGCACCCCACAATAAGAGCTAGATTGGGCATGGGTTTCGACACAAATTTCACTAACATGTTTGAAAAGTACAGACTTCCTAAAACCATTACACAGGATGTCATAACAAACTGGAATAACAATCCTATGCAGTTCTGGCAGAACCAACTAAATTTTACCGTGTGGTGTGCCACAACCGGGTGTGGCGTCTCTTTCAGAGACCACATAGCAGACCGTAACAGCATGTTAAGCAGTAGCGTCTACAACTTTCATGTGTATTATACCATTAGGAGGATTCTCAAAGAACTAGGTACTCCATTACCTCAAGACGATGGCTGGAACCCAATTTCCAACACATACGACCGTAGGGCGTTCGAAAGACTGTGTAACGAATTTAACGTTTCCAAAGATTCGGATTGGAGACAAAAAGTATACCCGAACAGCAACAGCCTGGGCACCGTCCATCTTAGGGGTTTAGAGCACGGGACATACTATGCCAGAACGAAACCTGCTTTTACAGGGTTGGCGGTCGGGGGTTATACTCCGAGTTACCCAACACCACCACCACCATTCAAAAACACGGTAAATTGGACGGACAACAATTTTAATACCTCCAACATGACATTCGGGGCTGAAGTGGCTAGAGGGCACACGTGTGATTCCAAATACTGTACATGGTTGTCACCATCAAAGGCTCACGTACAATATATTTTACAAGACGAAAACGTGCAGAAGGGTATAGAAACCCTTTATATTGGACGACGGTCTAGGGTTTACGCAGGCCGGTGTTACCCGCCTCAACGACTCCATTCGCACATATGTCTGGGCCATCCTCGGCGCACAGAAGCAAACTCGCAGTTCTATAATAGGAGTCGGAACCGCGTTTGACGCGCAAAAACAATTATTGGCACTTGTAGAGGACGCCATCTCAGCTAGGGTGGACCTGGAGAAGGCGATCCAGAATTATCAAGACGTTTTACAGAATGCTAGTACCCCAGTAGACTACGTATTTGGTATAGGTCTTTATATGGCGCCGAGCAATATGATACTACGAGACGACCCGGTTGACGGTTACAATAATCACATCGTAATCGCCACCGCCAATCAAAAAATCGGTCACAACGGGAACGTGAACGTGGATATCATCAAGCGCACCCCCAACAGTGGAACCGATTTCATAAAATCTCAAGCACCCACCCCAATTCACGAATTGGGCCCCCCATCAAGTTCATTTGAACCCAGTGTTCCACCGAGTTCCGCTCCTGTTTCACCCTCTGCAATAGGACCCCCAATTCACGAATTGAGTTCCCCCAATCGCGATTGGATTGGAACAGGGGAAAATAGTGTCACAACCCACGAGGGAGAGAAATTAGGGCTCGTCGTAGCCCTCGTGGCAGTCGGACTATTTGTGCGTTGGATTTAGGAACTCTCGGGAGGCTAAAAGTAGGAGACCGGCCATTGCCACGATTAAAGCCCAAACATTATTGGCGAACCATCCGGCCGTTTTTGATAATATAGATAGCAAGAAGGAGAGGAGACCCCCGATCAACCCAGGCAGCGCGGCAGCCAACTTTCCTGCTAATTTAGCCAGGAGATTGGCGAGGGCTTTTAGTTGTTTTTTTATCCATTCTTTGGCTCCACCGGATGGAGCTGGTGCTGGCGCTGGTGCTGGCGCTGGTGCTGGCGCGGGTGCTGGTGCCGCACCACCATTGATAGATAGAACTAGAGACGATATAGATAGAATTAGGGTCGATATAATCATGGTGAAAGCTGTGAGGATGGTTACTATTGTGAAGCCCTTCTCTCTGAACAGAGTGCGAAGACGCTCACCGAGTGTCGTGTCCTCGTGCAGGATACTCGTGATTGATTCGTGGCTATTGTCCAGAGAGTGTCTCACGGTTAATTGAGACAGCCGCTAAGCGAGCTTCTCTTTCATCCCGCAACGACCGCAGGAGTTTGTTGATCCGCTCGGTAGATTCTCTATCGCCACGGGCTTCCCCAAGTTTTCTTTCTTCTTGCTCGATATGTTCGTCCAGCTCCGTGAGTTTGGAGAGGTTATTAACTAGTTCACCACGGCCCGTTTGCAGAACCTTATTGAGTCCCAGGAGTTCGCGAAGAGGTAACGGTGTGTCATACTTCGTACCGTTTATTTCGTTGACCGTGGTTTCCACTGTGTTAATAGCGTCGGTGACTATACGAGGGACCTCGCTGATATCGCTCGTTTCTATAGCGGCGGCCGTCTTCGCCAGCGTTTCGTCGGTATCCTTCATGGTTTTTACCCTTTTTTTAGGCACCTGCGACCGATCATCGAGCACTCCGACAGCTCGAGCGAGGTCTGCTCCATATCGGCTCACTGAAGAGAGGTTGAGGAACTTGGTCGGGTCGTTCTTGTACGTCAGCAATTTCCAGCTATTGCCCCATTTAACCCACAGGTCTCCTCTTTTAGTGCTGTGAAACTCCAACGTGGCCTTGATGCCGTGTTTAGACACTATACTCTCCCACCGTTTCACCAGAGAATCCGTTTCCCTGAGAGGAGCCAGCTCACCCATGGAGATCCCCGCAGGAATATCGGCACCGCCCGCCCATGTCGGTGTATTACCCCGATATTTCTCGGGTGAGTCAAACAAACGGATTTTACCCCGATACTTCTCGGGTGGAAACGGATACTTCTCGGGTGTATTCTTGGGTGGAAACAAATTCTTCTCGGGTGTATTCCCGGATGCCCACCCGGGAAACGGACACTTCTCGGGTGGGGTCTCTATGAAGGTCGTTTCTTCGAAGTCATCATCATCCATATAATCGGAAGTTCGGTTGGAGAAGTCATCATCATCGAGGTAATCGTCTCGGTCGCCCGTAGTGCGATCGAATTCGTCCATGCCAATATCGAGACCAGCCATCTTTTAATAATTATTATTATATTAAAGACAAAACCATACAGGTTTAATAGATTATGTCTTCGAGTCAATACGGTCGCAAACTCAATCCATATCGCAGACTGCGTGAGCCCCTCGGGGCAAAAGGTGTGAGACAGAGTGTCGTTATTACGAACAACCCATCGACGATCGACCAGAACCAGCAGCTCTTAATCCGCTTCCCCAACCTCGGAGCTAGCGACGTCATTATGCCGGGGACTGTTCGCCTCGCTTTCACTATTTCGCTTACATCGACGGACGAGGACCGAACCATCGTTCAGAACCTGAGTCGCGCCATCGTCAAGAAGACCATGATAAAGATTTCTGGTAATGAGGTGATGTCGATCGATGACAGCGACGTCTACCATTGTTATCAGGACCTATGCAAGACGGCGCAAGAGCGCGAAAACGCTGTCTATCAGGGTATTGACACCAGCCGAAATAAGAACGTAACCTGACTTAGAATCGGGGCTGGTGACAAGGCAGATAACGTCGCGAGCGACAACGCGGTCGCGGCCGCTTACGGCAACCGATTCTACATCCCGCTCGACTTTGAGTTGCTGGAGAGTCACATGCCCTACTATCAGAGCGCTTTGGCGGACCGCCTCGAATACGAACTAACGTTCAACGACTACGGCCGAGTTGTCATAGCCACTGACATGACATCGAAGTATACGATCGACAATGTTTCGCTGGAGTACGACATGGTCACGATGCCCGAACTCGCGCGATTAATCAGATCCCAGTATGTCGGGCGCGTTGCCATACTTTACGACCGAGTTCTTCGCCACCGCAAGATGACGAAAGACAAAGGCGACACATTGTGGAATATTAACGTCAACGTACCCGCCCGCTCGATGAAAGGTATACTGATGCTGTTCGAGGAGACTCGGTTAGCGCTCGGGGCTAGAAAATCCGACAAATTCTATAACCCCAAAATCACGAAGGTAGAGGTGACGATCGAGGGAGTACCCAATCAACTCTACAGCGCGGGTCTTCGCGCGTACCAGCAGTGGGACGAAGTAAGAAAACATTTTGCTTCCGGCTCTAAGCGTTCCCCGGAGGTTGCCGCGGTTGCCAAAGACCTGCAGCTCTCGGACGTCTCCCTCTCGGATTTTCTGACTACCAAATACGCTCTATGGCTAGACATGCGAGCCAGCGACGACGACCAAATGCACGGTAGTGGACGCCAAGTTGAGAACGCTAGTGAGGGTGTGACGATCCAGATAACCAAAGAGGCGGATGGAGCCGGGCAATTGAACGTGTACTTATATATAATTACAGACGCGCAACTCAATATAGAAGATGGTCGATACGTCTCAGCTTTATACTAATTTTAGCAATCAATACCAATTCACGATTGGAGATGCCCACTCTGCCATAATATGTGGGCAGACAGGATGTGGAAAAACGGTTTTCATCCTGGACTTGCTAGAGGGCTCCTACCGCGATGCCTTTCGTCACATTGTGATCCTGTGTCCCACTGTGCGGCACAACGAGACTTATCAGCGGCGCCCGTGGATTTGGACCGACCCTGAGGTATACGTCGTTGACCCAGGTGATAGGCTTCACGATTGGCTGCGTGTCTTCTATCAAATATTCCAGGGAGAGCCCACCCTATACGTGATTGACGACTGCTCGGCCAAGGCGGCGATGACCAAAAAGAAGGACATGCTCTCTGAGCTCGCATTTTCTGGCCGCCATGCGAGGCAAAGCGTATGGATCTCCACTCAGAAGTACAACGCCGTCCTAAAGGATCTGCGCGAGCAAACGAAATGGGTCGCCCTCTTCCACTGCAAGGACCGAGACTCATTCGATGAATGTCTTAGAGAGAACGACGTTATCCCAACGCGCGAGGAGCGCCTGGAGGTTCGACAGATACTTTCGAAAACTAAGCACACCAAGCTTCTGCTAAAGACTGATCAACCAACTGCTTATAATGTAATTAATTAGTTAACTGCTGAGTAAATGCTGAACAATGTTGAACAATGCTTAACAAATACTTAACAATGCTGAGAAAATGCTTAACAATGCTGAGCAATTGCTAAGAATTTGTTGGTCCGCTGCGAGCTTTATTGCGAGCATAACGGTGATGATAAGTATCTGGTGGTGCGCTTGGCAATATGTTAGACTTATGAGACTTGTAAGAATAATTTTAAGAAAATTAGCAATAATGAACTGCGACGAACTTCTCAAGAAACAGGCCATCTGGCAGATCTATTTGCCCGCGCCTCACAATATTCCGCGCCCGAAATTCGACGTGCCGGTGCCGAACCAGGTTCACCAAGCGGATCTCCTGTTTCTCCCTCACGATCGCGTCGGTCGCAAGACGTACAAGTACGCGCTGACAATCGTTGACGTAGCGAGTCGTTATAAGGGGGCTGAGCCGTTGGCCACTAAAGAGTCTAAGGAGGTGGCCGAGGCTCTTTCCCGAATATATAAGAGGAGTCCTTTCAATTGGCCGAATCTTCTTCAGGTCGATCCCGGCCGCGAGTTCATGGGCGCTGTCTCTCATCTATTGTCTAAGCACAAAGTTTCTATCAGACGCGACCGCGTCAACATCCACCGGGACCAGGGGATTGTGGAGCGCTTCAATCGAACCCTGGCTGAGAGACTGTTCGGACACCAATACGCTAAATAACTTGTAGACCCTCATTCGCGATCGACCGAGTGGGTGGCCAGACTGCCCGCCGTGGTCTCCGCACTGAACGGAGAGGTAACCAGATTGATAGGTAAGAAGCCCGTAGATGCTATCAAGTTTAAAAGGGTGACGAGCAAGCCCTCTGCCGTCTCGCGCGGGCGACCCGTTGGTTTAGAGGAGCAGCAATCGCCGATTGCACTTCCATCGGATATTGACGTCCGGTACCTCTATCAACCGGGAGAGCTCGAAGGTGGCAGCCGCCGCGCGACTGATCCCGTGTGGTCTCTCAATGTATAGCATCTATATCGATCTATTACCAAACCCGATGAGCCCGTGCTCTACTATTTGGATGATGGGCCATCTCGAGGGTTTGTTCGCGAAGAACTTCTTATGGTGCCTTCTGACACTCAGCTACCCCCGGATCGTCAGAGTCTTTAGATTTCTTAAAGAGGTTCCGTATGTATTCCGTCCGATAACACGCGTCTTTTATCGTAGTACGCCGATAGTCCTAAATTTCGTTGACAGTACGTTTTCATAACGCCGTCCTTCATTTTAAATCCTCTATTTTGCGCTACATCTATAATGTGTTTTCCATCTTCTGTAGTTTTACTTAGTACTCTTTATATCTATCCCAATTTAAATTGTTAGTTCTCTTGGACATTCCTTTCGCAGAGTTTTTATTAATTGAATTAAATTTTTCTACGAAATAACACTTACTAGATAACGCTATCGCCCTATCTCCGCTAAATTCCATTTTGAAAAGTCCTGGTTCTCTATTACTCCATTTATCCCAAGCCAACCATTTCTTTTTTTCTTTTTCAAACTCGTCTAGTAAGTTAGGTCTAATCAATTCCTCTATCGTTTTTCCACTAACTCCTATATACATACTATCCGTGTCCATCTGTATTAATTCAAAGTCTTCTCTTTTTACGTATTTGTCTAGAAATTCGTAGTAAAATTCCAACATTCTCAATTTAGCTAGTTGATAAACCGCTATTCCACAGTGGAAGGGTCTCTTTACTGCACACCTGGGTTTTCGGGAAGATATTTCGTACGCCTCTCCTATCTCTTCCAAATAATCAAAATACGCGGATCTTAATGCTTTGTCAACACAGGTTTCGTCTCGCGTATATGTCGTATTTAAATGTCTCTCCGTTGCCTCTATCATTTTTCCACAACACGAGTTTCCTAATAATTTCATTATGTCGGCCACCGGTTTCTTATTTGGTTCTATATCCCATGTTCGTCTTGCGGCTGTAACTTCTTTAGCGAACCATTCGAAGGGTTTACCACTAATATAATCTATAACACGATGAACTCCCGTTATTTCTAGGCCGTGTTTTAAATACCATTTCAACAGTGGCGCGTACAGCAATACTTTAGTGGCCGACATAGATCCCACCAATTTTCTTCCATTTCCTCTAGTTCGGCCAGTATCTTTTAAATATTTTAACATGTGTGCGGGAACTTCATCAACCTCTACTTCTCTGTTTATAAAAAGTGGAGACATTTCAGAAAACTTATCTTTTAAGTTGTGTGGAACTTCTATATCCACCTCCACCACAAACCCACCAGTCTCCGGATAAAACTCTTTTACTAAACTTTTTAATAAGTTTAGGATTATGTGGGTTATTTATATGATGTATAGTTTCTTAAATATCCACCTCCGCAAACCCAAACCAATCTCCGGATAAAGCTCTTTTACTAAACTTTTTAATAAGTTTAGGATTATGTGGGTTATTTATATGATGTATAGTTTCTTTCCCACACGGCATCTCTTTATTTAACGTAGATAAATATAACGTGTTTGCGTCGTACCCCAAAACAGCCTTGCAAGGTTTGGAACCCACTCTAATATTTGAAACACCGGCTTCTGCATATCGTGTAAATACTATTGATGGACCACCAACTAGAGCGTCTTTCATCATTTTGTATGTTTCTTCTTTCGGTGCGCATAGAGCATCCTCCGGTATAATCGTCTTTGAAGATTTTTGTTCTTTAATGGTTCCTCTCAATACATATTGTATAGCCACACCCGGTAGTGTTACCGCGTCTTTGAAAATATCTACACCCCTGTGTTTATAAAATTCACACATTTTTCCCACAGCTTCTAGGAACGGTGCTACATCTAAATCGTTATAATATTTCAACCAATCTCTGAAAGTTTTCATATTATTTTCTTCGAAAATTCTACGACATTTACTTAATTCTGTTTCGTCTAGTAACATTTTCCCAGATAGTTTGGAATACCAATTCTCTATATCCGGTAGTCCCGGGTAATCCAGCTTGTCTGTAGAATCGAACCACTCGTAAGGAAAGAAATATTTCTGTCCTTTGCAGTCGTAGGCTTTTTTCCAACTATCGTAACTTACACCGGGTCCTAGGTAAAGTATTACATCAAGAAATCTAAACTCCGGAGTAAATAGAAATATTGTTGCGTTTGCCCTTTTTCCAACCATTACTTTCTTCGTTGTTGATGACAGTTCACCTACTAAATATTTCTTTATTAAGTTTATATCGTACTTACTGCTGTTAAAACCTATAACCGGTACTTGATCTATCCACTGTTCGATCTGGGCGATTTGTTTTTCACGTAAATATTCCGTATTAAATTCGTATCTTGACCATACTTCTTCTCTTATAGCTTTTCCCCTGACTTTCAAATCTTCTACAAATTTTTCTATAAGTTTTGCGGGATCTTTATCACAAATATGAGTTACTGTTCCTGAGAAATTATCTCCTATACTAACGCTTACCGGAACGTGCTCAGCTTCGTACTCTAAACTATTACCGGTAGTTTCAACTTCTGGCTGGAGATACGCCTCGAAATCGTATACTATCTGATATGGATAAAGAGTAGTGTCGCAACCGATCTTTATATCTTTACCCGTTCTTTGAAATTCGCATTCCCACATAACTACTAGGTTGAATTATTTGCTTCCAATAAATTTATCTCTTCTCATTGTGGATGCGCGTTCTTCTTTTTTATGCTTTGCATGAATCTCACACCCGTGCCAGTAACAGCCGTGATATTGATATACGGTATTGGTTTCTGGACAGTATCCATCTACCGGAGCTCCTAAAATCCATCTTTCACCTCCGTGTCCGCACTGTTCTTGGTGAATGTGAATTCCCTCCCGCTTTTCCACAGAGTGCATCCAATCGATCGCACCATAACTGTTAGAGCCTTTTGTGTAAAACGCTTTCTCGAACGACGAACGCGGGCGCTCTAAATAATTACCATCACATATTACTTTTGTCTCACCTCTCATACATTTTGGTCCGTGTCTCTTCATATTACTCGCTTTCGTGAATTTCTGTTTGCAATTATCGCAGGCGTAAATTTTAGATAGGTTTTTAAGGTTTTTTATCAGAAATGCGTGATTATTAAACAGTCCTATTGTCATTGGGTTTATTACTAGTGCATATAGTGCGCTGGTACCTTTTTCAACCACCAAACACCACTTTGTGTCGGTTGATATACTTCTATACCGATTTTAAAAAACTCTTCAACCTTTTTCAGATCTGAAAAAGGAATTGGTGAAACCGCATTACTACCGGTATATTGTTTACTAAGTTCTTTCGCCTTGTCCGTGCATCTGTCAGGTCTGATATTTTTATCAAGGTTCATAGCTAGACACCTGAACAGACAAAGATCGTCATTATACTTATCTAAAGAATACATACCTTTTCTATTTCTCAACCATTCTGGAAGTTCTCCTCCCGCTACTTCTTTGGATTGTAGTCCCAAATCTATTACCCTACTACCCTGTATTAACTTTACAAAAACCTCTACCCATCTTACAAACTTCCACTTTGTATTCGGTCTGTCTATTTTATCGGACATTATTCGTGTTTGCTCCTTATCTGACAACCATTTTTTAACGGTTTTCATTGATGACAGTGGTTCGCTACCACCGAGATTTTTGTGAAATATTATAGTTTTAGGTTTTCCATTTTTAGTTTCCTCCATATGTTCTAGCTTGTAAGAATATGAATATCTCAAATAAAAATTTGTTGTTAGATACGGAGCGAGTTTATCGGACATGCGTTCAGACTCGTTGATGTTAATGTTTTTACGAAAGGATAATGTAACTACCCGTCTTCCATTTTCTACCTTTTCCAACGTTTCATCGTGAGCCCCCAATATTTCTTCAACTTTTTCCACTATCGCGCGAATGATAGATTTTTTCTTATTATTTGGGTCGCCTGTGCGTCTAATTTGGGATGTGCTTGAAGGTTTGATTACACTGGCCCTTAACCCCGCAATACTTTCTTTTTGAATTCTGTTACCAACTTCCTCTGCTAGTGAGAGGTCTTTAAAGGCTCCTCGTTTGTGGGCGCGGGTAAACCGCTTCATAAACGCCTCATTCTTTGTGGAGTTTATCAGATTTGTCAACCCCCTAACTCCCAACCGTTTACTATAAGTAATCCCTAGAGATTCGGCTTCTCTTCTCAAACTTTCGATTTCTGGCGTTATCATATTTTCTGTATTATAATCTATGAAATTTATCTGTTCAATTGGATGAACATGATGTTTTTTTTCGCGTGCAATTGAATATTAAACATATACATATATATACATAATGGAGTGTGCGACTTGTTGTAACACTTTTGCGTGTAAAGACTATCTACGAAGGCATCTATCGAGACGTAGAAAATTTCCTTATGTCGCCCCACAATTTCAATGCCCCAGATGCCCTTGTAAGTTCGTTAGTGCCCAAACTCTTTGTAGACATAAGCAACTACGCTGCCCTGTGGCTAAAGGTTAACGCGGTAGACTGGAGCTGGTTGAATTAGTTGCTGATCTGCGAAATAAATTAGCTATAGTGGAGGAGGAAAATGCCGTGCTGGAAAATAAACTATCACACGCGGACGCATTGAAATTGCATTAATGATTTCAATAATAATTGGTTTTTAATATCTCTAAAAGCGATATCGTAGAAACTTAGATTCGTAAACAAATCGTGGGGTTTTAACAATTTTATATAATACACATTAGTTTTATATCCGATACGCGTTATACTTCTTAATGATTGTATTTGCCTCTTGTATAGTTGGTATAATCGCCGGTATAATATTGTAAACGCAACGTTTTTATCGTAGCGTAATAAATTACGCTGATATTTCGTGTATTCGATACCGGCTAGTGTGTTCATTGTACAGAATTTATCGTAATCTTCGTTATATTCTATTTTATTATCCATTTTGTTATAACATATGAAATTTATATGTTCAATTGGAAATACATGATGTATTTATGACACCAATTGTCACGTTTTTGTGTTGGTGACCAGTTTGTGCTATTGGACGAAAACGGTGTTTTTCGGGGGGCGGTGGAGTAGTATATAGGGTGGGGAAATTGGTATCATTTTGACTCCCTATATACTACTGATGCCATACAGTGTGACTCGTGCGACACCTGGTTTCACCGTGTATGCTCAGGGATGTCCAAGGATACATATCAGTTACATGTTGTTCATGACTCGTACTCGTGGCCTTGCTTGAATTGCGGACTGCCAAACTTCAGCTCGGCATACTTTGACGATGCCTCACTCTCATCCCTTGCTGATCCAAACATGTACTGTGACCTCACTGATTCCGAGTCTGAGTCGGACTGCCTACTCACATCTACCCCCAAAAAGTCGAGTAACAATAAGTGTAACACAAACACCCCACGGAAATTGAAGATATTAAACGTAAACTTTCGTTCTGTGATGAACAAAATAGGTGACTTTCATGCACTAGTGGACACAGAACAACCAGATATTCTTGTGGGTACAGAATCATGGCTCACCCAGACATTGGTACTGATGAGTTCCTTCCATGCGGATTTTCCCTTTCCAGACTAGACAGGAAAGGTAAAAAAGGTGGAGGTGTGTTCATAATGGTAAGAAACGGCATAATATGTAGCCATGAGCCCCAATTTACCACAAAGTGACCAAACTGAAATAACATGGGTAAAGTTGGAAGTAACAGGTACTCAGCCCCAGTATTTTGCTGCCTACTACCGTCCTCATGAAAATGACGAAACAAGCCTCGCTGAACTCCGGAAATCACTGGAACTGGTACGTAAACATCCTGATACAGTCCATGTGACTGGTGACATGAATTTGCCCAAATTCAACTGGAGCACAGATACACCCACAATAGCACATGACTGCCAACATAATGGTATATATGAAAGTTTCGTTGATATCATGGACGACTTCAGCTTAACACAACTGGTAAGTGAACCAACAAGGTACAACAATACACTTGACCTCTTCTTTACCACCAACAACACACTGATTGGTAAGGTTTCTGTAATTCCCGGCATCAGTGATCACGATGTTGTATGTGTCGAAGCCAACCTGAAACCTAAATTACTTAAAACTAAACCACGCCATGTTCACTTATATAGAAAAGCCAACTGGGATGCTTTTATATCTGGTATGTCTACCTACAAGGACACTTTCTTGTCACAGAGCAATGGTAAGTCTGTCCAAGACCTCTGGGTTGAGTTTACGTCTAATCTCCAGAAACTCCAAGATGAGTGCGTTCCATCCAAACTTATACGAGGTAACAAATCCCTCACCTGGATCACACAGGACATCAGACGAACCATCCGAAAACGTAATAAACTTTATGATCAATGCAAGAAGTCTCACTGCCCAGAGAAAAGACAACAGCACCTCGAATGGCGACACCTAATAAGTCAAAAGGTAAAACTAGCATACGAAACCTACATTGCAGACTTACTAGGTGTCAACGACGAAAATGAAGGCGACACAAAGGTCGACAGTAAAAAACTTTTCTCGTTCCTGAAGGGCGCCAGGCATATCTCCCCTACTGTCAGAAGGTAAGCTCCACACAGACACAAAAGAGAAAGCCAATATACTGAACAAACAGTTTCAGTCCGTATTCTCTCCAAGATCACATATTGACCCAGGCACGAGTGGAGGAACCCAACCCCAGCGCTACCATCATATGCCCGATATCGACATCTCCACATCAGGTATAATGCAGCTACTCCACGGCCTTAATCCGACTAAAGCAGCGGGCCCAGATCTGATAAAGCCATTGGTACTGAAAGAGTTAAGGGAACAAATAGCACCTAATCTAAAGGTAATCTTTCAGCAATCCCTACAAACAGGCGAAGTACCAAAGGACTGGGTTTCTGCCAATGTGGCTCCATTATACAAGAAGGGAGACCGGTCAATCGCAGCAAATTACCGTCCTATATCACTGACATGTATTATTTGCAAGGTACTTGAACACATAGTAGCCTCCAACCTAGCCCGCCACCTAGACTCGCACACTATTATGTATGACTTACAGCACGGGTTTAGGGAGAAGCGCTCATGCGAGACACAGCTGACCATGCTCATCGAGGACCTGGCACGAACGTAGGCAAACAGGTAGGCAAACAGACCTCATACTACTTGACATTAGCAAGGCATTCGACAAAGTCACCCACGAGAAGCTACTCCATAAGCTAAGTACCTACGGTGTTCAAGGCATGACACTGGACTGGATTCGAGCCTTCCTCAGTGATAGGACACAGTCGGTCCTACTTGAAGGTGAGTCCTCAGACACTATCCCTGTCACCTCTGGCGTTCCACAAGGGTCAGTCCTAGGTCCGATAATATTTCTCGTTTATATAAACGACATACCGGAAAGTATCACCTCCCAGGTAAGGCTGTTTGCTGATGACACAGCAATTTATCTCACAATTGATGACCAGCAGACAGAACAAAACACCTTGCAGACTGATCTCAACATTCTACAAGACTGGGAAGCTGCGTGGGACATGGAATTTAATCCCTCTAAATGTCAAGTGATTCAGATTTCCCGGTCTAAAAAGCCAAAACCCACGAGCTACCAGTTACATGGCCAGACGCTTGAGATTGCTGACAGTGTCCGCTACCTCGGCGTCGACATATCCAATAACCTATCCTGGAATAAACACATACATACTGTTGCAGGTAAGGCTAATCGTACGCTCGGCTTCATCAAGCGTAATATTAAGACGAAATCGCCAAAATTAAGAGAGTGCGCCTACAAAACACTTGTCCGCCCCCAACTTGAATATGCTGGCTGTGTCTGGGACCCCCACACAATTTCAAATATTGAAAAACTGGAAAAAGTCCAGCGATGTGCCGCTCGTTGGACCATGAGTGATTACTCAACATACTCGAGTGTCACAAGTATGTTGGAAAAGCTTGGATGGAGGCAGCTCGAGCAGCGTCGGGCAGATGCGCGTCTTACCCTATTCTACAAAATAGTTCATGGCTTAGTGGCTATTCCAGTCCCTGACTATTTCGAACCGAACCACAGAGTTTCCCGCTTCTGTCACTCTATGACATTTAAACAGGTCCATACTCGTGTAGATTACTACAAATATTCATTTTTTCCTCTCACTATAGTGCAATGGAATTCTCTACCAGCGGATGTCGTACTGCAGAAAGATCTTGATTCGTTCAAGCTTTCTGTCAGCCGCATCACGCACCAAAAACCGTAAGTGCATATGGCTGTTTTTAACCACTTTTTATCCTCCTTCACACTTTTAACATTACTTTTACTTTATTTTCCATGATATTCTACTGTTTGCTATACTTATACTAATTTGACACCGACGCGCAGTTGCCCGATGATGCCCGCGAGGGCGTGTGTCAGAAATAAATGGATAGATAGATACAAAGTTCGTCCAATTGTGATCGTTCACCGATCTAAAAAACACCTTTTTTCTACTTTCATTCATGATTCGTCTTCGTCTTCGTCAGATTATGTCTTCCGGAATCCCGAAATAGGTTGAATGACGTCATTACAGTTTAGATTTAGCCAATCAGAGATGATCTTTACATAGACGCTTCCGGTTGTATTATGGAAGATGGTGCATTGACCCTGTTCCAGATAATGAACGAAATTAGACAAAAAAGTGTTTTTTAGATCGGTGAACGATCACAATTGGACGAACTTTGTATGGTTGGAGTTTCTAATGTATATGGTCATGGTGCACGTCATTAGTTTGAGCTGGCGATCAGCTATCGGCCAAATATGACCGATAATCCACGCCGGACGGCCTCTGATTCTGTGTGAGATTCTTTCGTACACGCAACTTTCGCTTTGGATGGGGTAATCAAAACGCGAATAACTCAATAAATACTTGAAACAGCGATTTGAAGTGAGTATATTCACACACCTAACACCTTTATCGATTGCCAGAGACATATTTCATACATTTAATCGATGTTTATTGTGTTTGTGCGAATCGGAAAAGAGAGGGCTCTTTCTATAATAGCCATATTCATACCCACCTTTCTATAAATAGAAGATGGTAATTTTTTGGTGTCATAGGCCCGAGTCTTCCACCTGTGCGCTGATCAAGTGGACATGGATCAGCACTGGTTACAAAATATGTGTCGGTTCAAAGTCGGTCTAATATGTTTATATCTGCGTTACATCAGAACTTCTGGTAAACAACAGGTATTTAGCAATCGAGTAAACACCAATGATTTAATATGTCGTTCTGTTTACAACATATGGAACAAATAGTTCCCCGGGAACAAACAGTTCCCATGTAGGGCCTCAGTGGTAGAAAGAGAGATGGGAAACTAATGTATGAGCTATTGAAGAGCACTGGAGAGAAATACGTTAAATGATACACTCAGGTCGTGATTTAGTATTCTTTAAACCGAGCCGCCTGCACATGTACATGTACTGAGGTTGTGCTTCATTAGGGTTCACAGCATATTAATTTCGTCCATTCTTTAGAAAAGACATTTATCTACACAATAACTGTTCATTTTCCATTTTCCTAGGGTAATTATTTTCATAATGACGATGAAACACAGTGTTTATGCACTTTTTTTTACGTTTGATTTTTATCCGAGCTATTAGCTCGGATTTAGTAACTATATGAAAATTCTCATACAGTCATTGCAGATATGAGTTAAGTGGCGGTCGCAGTGTCACTGTTTGCGGGTTTAACTTTAGAAAAACACGCGGTAATACGCCATAAAAATGTAGTTCAAAAACAGTAAAACAGCGAGCTATCTTACCGTTTCAGCGTAATACATGTGTTGTTTACTTTTTTTGTGTTATATGAGTGTAATTATTGCAAAAGTTTTTGTATACTTTATAAACTATTAACTGTTATGTATTAATATGAGTTCTTTGTTATGTATGTTGATATTTTGCGCAATGATATAGTAGGGGGCGGGATTTCCCTGTGACGTTTTTCTTGAATGACCAATCAGATTAAAGCTTACATTCTGAACTTTACATAGGTCAATGGCTCGATAAAATCCGACATTGGACAGCGAAATGATGATGATTTAAAGCAGAAACATTGTTTTTTGACAGTTACATACTGTTTTAATCATCTTGAGCCATCGATATTATTAATCAGTGTCCATTTTGCTTAAAAAATCACCTAATCTATAATGAATTTAGTAAAACAGTTCGCGCGGAAATCCAAACTTTCCAAAGAGGTGCTAGCAATTTTTTGATAATTACACGTGGTGTGTGTTAGCGCATACGCTGCCGACAGTCTTGCGACTTGACGTTACACAGTATATACAGTACGATACACTTCACAAAGGAAACGTTGTATTGAGTTTGAATAAGGATAATAATTATCTCTAGATTATTTGTATTATGAATTAAAAAAAGGATATTTATAAATATTGATATTTAAATTTAAATAAATATTTCAGCATCATTTACTCAATAAATTAAAATTGAATGTGTAGCTGAAATGAAAGTGAAAGTAGAACGTTTTTGTTATATCCTCCGGGTTACAAATCGCTGAGGATTCTTATTTGAATTGGAAAATGATATGCATTTTAAATTTAGGATACTGTGTCAGGAGAAAATGGACTGATGACATATGTCACCAGTCTAGTTCCTGAGCTATGAATGAGACAGGAAAAAAAGGGACTGATGGCATATGTCACCTGTCGTGTTCCATGCATGACTGCTCGCTCTTGTTTGTAATTGTTGTAAAATATATAAAGTTTAAACTGTGTATACAAAACTACAGATATACCCCCCCCCCCCGGCATACAAAATATGTCGAGGGGTATATAGTTTTCGTAATTCCGTCCGTCCACGTTAAAGAGTTTGGGTACCCATTATCTCTGTGACGGAAAGTCGGATGGACCTCAAACTTCATATACTTCCTTATCATCAACCATATTTTCATTCCATACCACACTCATGCGGCCTTCATTTCCAAGGTCAAGGTCAAATTACTTAGACATTTGCATCCGTACGATTTGCCTTAAAGTTTTCTGCAACCGTAAGTCAGATTGACTTTAAACTTCATATACTTCCTTATCATCATCCATATTTCCATTCCATACATGTACCACACCCATGTGGCCTTCATGTCCAAGGTCAAGGTGAAATTACTTTGAACAATCATGTTTGTCAAGATAAATGTTGTTTTTGCAGCATTGATAATGTATACTGATTCGACGAATATATTGATTTTAAATGGAGTATATATGATTTTTTGTGTGAAATATTAAAATGGTTGCCATGACAACCAATATTATTAAACGTTCACATGTTAAGTGTATTGCAAGATGGTAACAATACTCGGGTGTATTGCATTGATTTTCAAAAAGTAAACACCTTTTCAACAAATACTATTTTTGTGTTTTCCAATATTGGTTACCATGGTTACTATGGTAATGCATATATATCTCAGAACTAGTGTATAATAACATATGACCAAGCAATATATCCTGTGAGTATATATAGTCGGGAAATTATTGCGCAAGTGAAACTTGTATGTAGCTGACCATTTGAATAGTTGTTGTCTCAACTACTGACAAGCCGCAATACATCTATTCCGCAAAGTTCCGCATCCCTCCTGGTGCCAATTCTTAAGACTACAATGTACTTTCCAACAAATGAATTCTTAGTATATGTGTCCTCCACAAGCACGTACTGCGAAGGATTTCAGGACTTTCAGTCCTTTGATTGTTTTAACTACTCGCGGTGCAGGCTTTCGAAGTGAATTAACACAGTGTATTGAAAATCAAAAACAGTGTAATATTAAACGAGGCTGAAACATAAATATCATTCTCGTAATGAGTACATTAAACATTTAAAAGCATCGCGTTACATTTCCCATGCTGGGCCGCGGTAATGACGCGGTCATTAGCTTACACGGATAATGAGCAAACCACGTGTTTCATTAACTGTAAATTGTTTGATACTTGCTGTTTGTTTACTTTCATCCCAACAAGACATATTATATTTCTATGATTTGTTTACTGTTGGTGATTTCTCGCCAGCTTTCTCGCGGCTTTGACGCACTCTCCGTCATTTTTGAGGTTGTGGCTTCATTCCGTTCGTTGCGAACATTGTGAGTACCAGCGGTATATTTGTCTGGACGTTTTACTTCAAATTGTGTAGTATAATGGCACTTTCATGAAGAATGGGCGGACGTGTGTGAATTGAGGATATACTCAAATAAAAGCAAGTAAGTAATTATATTAATGAATGTAATTGGACAACACAGTACGTGCCGTCGTTTTACATAACAGTGTTTTGTTTGTTTAATTTATCTACAGTTTTATAATATTTTCGAATAAAAAATTATTCTAGAACTGGCTTTTTATTATATTTTATCACGGGGTACGATGTTGTGCTCGTAAACACTTACAGACAGTTCGATTGAATACAGGGGCGTACATGAACATTATTCATCAGGATCTGCACTTTTTGCAAGTAATTTTCATCTTTTTTAGAACAAAAACACTCCCTTTTCATGAATGGAATAGTCTGAAGATCATTTTGTGACGATTGGATTGGCTGCACAATTAACATATCAAAATCCATTCCAGTTACTTACGGATGATAGTGCATGTACTCAATCGGACTTTCCGTACATTTTTCGCAGCACATTTCTTACCACTTGT
This sequence comes from Conchocele bisecta, assembly GCA_029237695.1. NCBI lineage: Eukaryota > Metazoa > Mollusca > Bivalvia > Lucinida > Thyasiridae > Conchocele > Conchocele bisecta. Next base: position 30,764,716 of record CM055281.1, read on the forward strand.
GACTTTTATCATATTTGTTAGTTGCGACAGCACCTCATGCAATCCACTCCCGTATTGTGTATGTCAGCACGGTTTGCATGCTTGTCATTAATATACTCTACTTTAGAAGAATCCTCTCTATTTGATAATGTAGTCGTGTACATCAAATGTCTGATAAAAATTAAATGAAGGAACATGTTCATGTATACGATCCTCGATTGAGTGTATTCACTTGGAAATAATCATGTTAAAAAATCCATATTTCACATGAAAGAAAATATGCGAACTCTCCACGTTCTTACCGACAATTCACAGCACATAGTCAGTAAAATGTCCGGAGCCGCGCAGGGGACATGGATTTTTTTTACTGATTCGTTCCCTCGAAATAACAATTCGTTTCCTCAATTTAACAATTCGTTCCCTCGAATTAACAATTCGTTCCCACGATATAACAATTCGTTCCCTCGAATTAACAATTCGTTCCCACGACATGACTATTCGTTCCCTCAATTTAATAATTCGTTCCCACGAATTAACAATTCGTTATCTCGAATTAACAATTCGTTCCCACGAATTAAAAAATATTCTACGTCCCCTGCGAAATAAACAGTATATACATTTATATTATAAAATACTTATCTTACACCACTTTGATATTACGGTTGTATTATTATTATTATTATTATTATTATTTTTATTATTATTATTATTATAGCTCGGGAATTTAGAAACAATAGTCATTGATTATTTCAATATAAGAATGCTGTTGTAATTGTCCCGGTAGCATCTAATTGGTGTTGTATTATCATAATGGTATTATACAACGTAGACAATCGGCTTAGACAGTGATATGCAATCGTACACAACCCACTTGCCATACAGATACACCGCAGTCATCATTATCTTGTTCAGAAACGGCACTGTTATTGTTAGAACAAAATAATTGGCAATGCCGGCTGACAAAAGGGACCGTATGGTCTTGTGAATATATCCCCCAGATGCATCCGCGCAGAAAGACCAGGGCACACACAGTTCGCCATTGTGCCAATGTCAGATCTATGTATTATTTGTAATAGGCTATCATGTTTATCAGGCTCGGTTCGGAACTGGTAATAATTCATCGGCAAGCCTTGCAATTCTAATGCGTTTTCTAGCTTTGCCTGATACAAATATGAATATTAACCCTTTCAACCATGGATATCCTACGTTGGCTTTTTTCACACAAATTTTAGGGCTATTCCATTAATGACAAAATGTGGATTTTGTTATTGGTGAATAACAGTGGGAAATGCTGCAGCTCCTGATGAGACGGCTCGTTAGGAGCCGGCTCATCTAGATCTACGTATAACAGCAATTATTGAATAGTTTCGTTTGAAATGTCTGTTTATTGTTTTCTGCAGCATGATAAATGTACCACAAAATTATAATTGCTTTTTAATTGGGTATTTAAGCAAATACGCAGCTTATCTGGAGCTCTGAGTCGTACGGTGTTTGTACATCTAGGCTTTCTGGCCTCTATGGTTGAAAGGGTTAAGACACTAGCCTCGTATTGTATGTCATATTACTAATGCTTCTATAGATGGTATTACACATTGTAGTATATACTAACGCAAGATAACAAGTGATCACTTCCTATACTGGTCTTACCTGTCATCGTGTCCTTTTCTATTGGCACCTATGTTATCAGGATGTTTCGTCTGCTGTGTCGAGATGTTCCCGATGTATAGATTAATCTCTTTTATGTTCGATGAACTACAGATAGCCGCCGTTAATTTTCTCGCATTCTCTGAATGTTTGTGGCCTGCTATCGCTGATGTTGCCATGTATGTTGACAGATTTTTTTTCGGGATATTTTTTTAGTTCAAAGCCGAATACAAAGTAGATGTAATGTTCTTAGTCTACAAGCCGATGGACGTAGCAGCGTTGTTTTTTTTGTGGCGCACAGACGCACATGCCTCGGTGTTCGATCGTGGACGCATTGGATAAGTGCACATAATAGCTATTTTATGATGTATTTGAAAGTATGTCTCGATATTTGGCTTTTCACTTGGCTTGTCTCTGTATGTTTGTTCTCTGGCTGCTGTTCTGCATCCGTCACTAGCACTGAGACTGCTGGGAACGAAACTTATCGTCTGCTGTTGTTTTATAGTTTGCATTCTTTCTCAATGAACATAGTTTGACAGCACTTAATAATCTTTTCCATTGGACATGATTCTAAAGTGCTGTCAACGCATGTTTTGGATGATAAAAATGGAAAATAAAATATAAACATCAGACGATAAAACTTAATTTTGCAGTGTACGGCCAATATGTACTGAGGAGTACCATTATGTTGTGAAGTTGTGCTAGTATATGTGTGTCTGAGTGCTGTATGTGATGTAGTACAGTGAAACCTCTCTAAACTGACAGGCTTAGAGAGGTGTCACTGTAGATCAGGCATTTGATTATTCTGAACCATAGCTGTTTGCTATGCGATCACGAACAGACATTATCACCTGAGATAAATAACCAAGAAACTCATCAAAAATAAAATCACAGGTGTTTCATTGGTGTCCGGTTTAGAGAGGTTCTAATGTACTAGCAAAATATGTACGACGAATCACACAAAGTGAGCCTGTCTGTTTCCTGTCTTTGTATTGGTGCCCTTTCACTAGAAGCACTGAAATGTTCTGATTAATTTTCGCGGAACAAGCACGTGGGAACAAGGGCTATATTAACATGATTGTATCGGTGGCCATTAAACATATAATAAGTCCGTTTACGAGTATAGCACTGTTATGTACTGAGTCATAAGCACGTTAATTTAGTCGGCAGTTAAATTTGGTCCCAATTGGTCTGTTTTTCACGTACATTGTATTTTATAATTTGGCATATTATATATCTAGGTCTATTCTTTTTCTATGGCGGTCATTGTCTTCATCATAATCATGTTATAGCAATTTCAATAACATGGGCCAATCGGATACTTTCATGAAATTGCCACTGTTGATAATGTCGGCCGTCTCCTATGTCCCAAAACGTTAGGACAAGTACAACACATGTAAGCGGTTTACTGGATAGAGCAAAAATGTAGCCAAGAGGTTCCGTCCGATCTTTGAATGTCACGCTGACGGCCCAGGTTCGATCCTCGATCCAGCATTGCATTGGAATTTGTGTAATACAATTTACGCTCTACCAGCTTGGTCCGCGGGTATGCAAGATATGATATGATATCCAATTGGGACTCTTATATCAAGCACACACTGGTCATTGGTCAAACGCCTGTGGAGGTAGATCTACTGGACGCTGTGTCTAAATACCTTCCTGGCATGTGGTACAGTATGGCCTTTACAGCTATACACGTGCCAGTGGCGGCTGGTATGTTCTGATTATCCACGGCCGATTGCCAGATTAGTGTTAATCTGGTAATAACAGAACGCCGAAGTTAAGAGCAACCGCAAAACTATTGGCATTGAAAGCGTACCAGGTGATTGCTGCAACCAGCGTGCTCCCAGATCAGTTCCGCGCAATCCGATCTGTGCCAACGCTGTTTGCCATTCCGTGATTACCGTAATCACCACAATGAACCGTAGTTTAACGTCTCGATGTGCCTAGGTACGGAAATGCAGTGATATGCGGGTATACTGGCCACTAGCTGTTGTACTTATATACTACACACCGCACCGCAACAATTATAACAAATGGGGAAATTCGTGTATAGATAGCGTATTTAGCATACGTAGCGCTTTATCCCAATTTCCATATCTCTAAGCATGTACTGTAAGTGTACGTTTATATATTGCAATAGTATACATTTCAATGAACCATTAGTGGAATCTAGTTCATGACTTTGCATGCTTTCTAACGTGTATAATTGCTGGGAGTGAAACCTATCACACGCTGTGGATTTAATTTTTAGATACTGTGTTTTGTTGGTTTTTGGTACTGTATGCATATATTTCTACGATGTTCAATCTTGCTTTTTTTCAGGTTCAACCGAGATTCCTACTGTGGGATGAATGAGTCACCAATACACACCAACATTATTCGCTTGCTGGACACAAAGGGGAAGAGATAATAGTACTAGTAATAGTAATTACAATGAGTATGTTTTCCGGGGTAACGAAGTTAAACACGGCGAAAAAATAATGGCTGGTTCAGAAACATTTTACGTGAGCGCACAGATAGCGTGGAAGCCAACACAGTTTATATTAAGGATGTAATTAAGCCTTTGTTGGTGGCCTGTCCCGAAATGACGAAAATGCACTCGGTTTGTGTCCTGTGTTTTGTCATACTTGGATTATTGGCAGCTGTCCAGTGTAGCGACTTTGTCAAAGAGAGGCTGGAAAATGAGATTGAAGAAGATGTCCCATATCCTACCGATAACACAATATCTACGATTGCCAACGACGATGCTACAAATACGCGCACAATGAGTCGTGATGGTATGAACTCTGTTACAAAGGATCGTGGTGAAGAACCTATACCAACAACAACACCGTATTCAACGACAACACGATACCACTCGACACCAAAGGAGACAAGGCTGGATCCAATGGATCAGTTCATTCTTGATGGGATTCTAAAAATCGTTGATGAAAAATTCGATACTCTTAGTAAAAGAATAATGACTTTAGAAAAGGGTATAAATAGTTTACAGTATTACAACGTTCGTAATTTCAGGGTTGTGAATACCCATTTGCATGCTGTGGATACCATATTGCACGGAATGCATTCGGAGATCAATCAAGTGGAGCTCCAAAATCGAGGTTTCCAGCAAAGCATCGCGTCCGTGAAAGAGACAGTGATGGATCTGCAAACAATGAATGTTGGGATGTTGCAAGCCGTGGAACAAAATCTAGTGCATTTACATAGCGACCTCACGTCCCGGATATCGGAGATTAAACACGAGACGGATGTTTGCAATGGGTTCATAAACGATGTCGTTAATGAAACTTCTGAAATAACACAAACATTAAATGACATGAAAGCCAGTCAAAACGATGTTGTAAGAAACACGGAAGCTATGACGATTATGACGTCAGAACTCATGCAAGCGTCTGCGGGAATATTTAACATCACGGTGACAAATCTACATACTTCCGGAACAATCGCGAGAAACACGGAAACAATTATAGATTCGACTGGTTCCATTCTGAAAAATATATCTTCTATCAGCATAGGAACGGAGAAGATCAGGAGTGGTCTAACATCGTTTTTGTCAAATATTTCCTCGGATATGTTTGAGGACGAAGTGTTTGCCGCCAGTGGTGAGAAGGAAGAGAGAAACTACAAAGAGATGAGAGCGCGTGATTCTGAACTACACGTGACTTGTAGTAAAATCTTTGAACTACTGGACGATAAACTGAGGAACATTAACATCACCCAGACTGTAACCCAGAATAGCACGTGTACCGCCTCCGATTCCGATGACTTTAAGAATGACAGTAGAACCCTTCTAAAGGCGTTGTCACTGGTGAATGATAATGTGCTTCAGTCCGTGACGTTATACCGACATACCGGGAACCTTATAGAGAGAGTGATATCTGACACCGAACTCATCGCAAACGAGCAGGTGGGACTACGTGCGGATATTCAGGAGTTTTTATTCAACGGATCAATGCGCTTGCTAAACCGTACAATGACAGAATCGCCAGACTTGTTTAACATCAATCAGAATTCAGAGACGTCTAGTAAAGAGAAATGTGTTACATCTGAAGCTGTTGACGAAATATTGAAATTGGGTAAAAATGGTACACAACTTATTGACTTGTTGACAGATCTAGCGACTGCGAGTACAACATCAATAAGACTGTCTGTTGATGACTTGAACACTGAAATAAATCGTCTAGGACAGTTACAAGAAGATGTGAAAGGTAGTGTGATGATGAATATAGCGGAGGCATTTAGTAAAGATGAACCACGTGCAGATTCTAGTTCACACATTCGTGATATTCATAACAGAACTGAATGGATTTATCAACTCGTGGAAGCGATAGCATCGAATACGGGCTGGATTCCATATCTCTTCCACAATATAAGATTCGTTGAAGGTCAAGTGAACAAGACTCTTAAAGAGACTTACGCAATTCGTGAAAAAACTGACGATCTGCTAGCACGTCAGAGAGCCATGCCATTCCAGGAGAGGCGCCCGCCTCCCACAACAATGATACCAAAGTTGGCGAAGACATTAACCAAGCAGTTGTTAAAAAAGGCAGAAAACGAAATCATTAAACCAACAAAGCCTCCACTGTTAAATATATTAACATCCAACCAATCAAGTACCAGTGAGTATTCACTGTCGGCCAATGAGAGTGCAGCACGTGACAGCATGTTGGAGTTCGTTTACGAGACGAACGTCAAGATAGACAGACTAATTCCAGCGCTCACAAACCTCCTCGGTGAACCAGGTACGTATGTAATAAACAAATGAAAACACTATCTAAGTCAACTAATTAACCATACAAAACCTTTCAATAGGCACATTGACTTGAGCCCATTGGGAAAGATGGATCACGTCTATTTAACTATTATTACGTGGTTTTTACAATATACCTTATTATCGATACAAAGAATCCTATCAAACTATCATACTTACTGCCGAAAAACACCGAATTAAAAACCATAACGCACCACACAATGACAATAACATGGCAATCGCATAGCGGTGGTCGGGGAGCCTTCAACGCGGTATGGACGTTCACTCCATGACCAGCGCAGCGGTGTACGGTAACAAAAAGAAAGCAATGGTACATCTGATATACTCGTGTAAAAATATAACAAATGCAACAACAACCATCCAACAAACATGCCATATGACGTCAGACATCAGGTCGATCAGTTGTAATTAGTAGCATCACATAGTTTTGTTTTGAATATGCAGCAGGTACATTGGCAGTGCAACATTATGACTCGATGAACACTAATGTGAAACGCATGCATCAGCTGCATAAATACCCGTAATTACTGCAATGGATATAGAACTTTCTGACATCTATCCGCTAAATATGAATCGCAGTCAATATCTGGAATCTAAATTTATTAACGTGGCCATGACCTGTTGGCATTCTCTTAGTGCATTCATTTCACATGTATTATGTCGTGTACAACGATAAATGCGGGGACAAAATACGTTCAGGGAATACATTTGAACTAAATGACGAAATGAGTATTATCGTGGCATATATCCTGAATGTTTGTGTTCATTATCCATTGGATCGCGATGGTTTGTTAACTATCCGTTCAAAGCCAGTGTTCTGACTACCATGTATAATTTTGCTGTCTTTATATGTTTATATTTTTTCTGCTGTTTTATGTCCGGTCCATTTGTATTCTAGTATGTGTGGATTACGTTGTTGGTGTGTTTGGTTGATTTTATATAGCTATGTTATTTGTTGTATATGCACAGCGCTTCAGATAAGGAATTAGTAATTGAGTATTGTCACTCCCTCATTTCTGAAGCAATTGGATATTTCAAAATTTTAATTCGGTAAAATAAAATCACTACTATTTACACATCAACAGACAGCAATTATTGAATAGTTTCTTCAAAATGAAAACATGTCTTGGCATTTCATTAGAATTGTCTCCTTGGAGACAATTCTCATGAAATTCCAAGATATCTTTTCATGGAAAATAAGAAAAATATGCTATATTTTCGGTCTGTTTATTGTTTTCTGCAGCACGATAAAGGTACCACAACATGTTTATTACTGTTTAGCTCGACTATTCGAAGAATAGTTAGAGCTTATGTAGTCACCCCGGCGTCGGCGTCGGCGTCGGCGTCACCGTCACGCCTTGGTTAAGGTTTTTAGTCAAGCTTGTATATGGAATACTCCTGGCTCTACACCCACCATACTTGGACAAATTCATATCCTAGTGATGTACATCAACAACCCCTGACCTATATTTGACATTGACCTACATTTAACCTTGAATTACTTAGCTAATTCCCCTTGGTTAAGGTTTTTAGTCAACCTTGGTTAAGGTTTTTTGTCAATCTTGTACATAGAATACTATTGTGCATACAGACACCATACTTGTACAACCTTTTCTCATAGGGATGTATATCAATAACCCCTGATCTATATTTGACCTTGACCTACATTTCCTCTTGAATTTCTTACTTAATTCCCCTTGGTTAAGGCTTTTAGTCAAACTTGTAGATGGAATACTCCTGGCCCTACACCAACCATACTTGGAAAACTTCATCTCCTAGTGATGTACATCAACAACCCCTGACCTATATTTGACTTTGACCTGCATTTAACCTTGAATTACTTAGTTAATTCCCCTTGGTTAAGGTTTTTAGTCAAGCTTGTTGATGGAATACTCCTGGCCCTACACCAACTATTCTTGGACAACTTCATCTCCTAGTGATGTACATCAACAACCCCTGACCTATATTTTACCTTCACCTACATTTAACATTGAATTACTTAGTTAATTCCCATTGGTTAAGGTTTTTAGTCAACCTTGGTTAAGGTTTTTAGTCAAGCTTGTACATGGAATACTATTGTGCATACATACACCATACTTGGACAACCTTTTCTCATCGGGATGTACATCAATAACCCCTGATCTATATTTGACCTTGACCTAAATTTAACCTTCAATTACTTAGTTAATTCCCATTGGTTAAGGTGTTTAGTCAACCTTGGTTTAAGGTTTTTAGTCAAGCTTGCACATGGAATACTATTGTGCATGCAGACACCATACTTGGACAGCCTTTTCTCATAGGGATGTACATCAATAACCCCTGATCTATATATGACCTTGACCTACATTTCCTCTTGAATTACTTACTTAATTCCCCTTGGTTAAGGTTTTTAGTCAAGCTTGTAGATAGAATACTATTGTGCATACAGACACCATAACTTTTTTCTCATATGGATGTACATCAATAATCACTGACCTATATTTTACCTTGACGTACATTTAACCTTGAATTGCTTAGTTATTTCCCCTTGGTTAAGGTTTGTACTCAAACTTGGTTAAGGTTTATAGTCAAGCTTGTATATGGAATACTCCTGGGCCTACAGCAACCATACTTGGACAACTTCATCTCCTAGTGATGAACATCAATAATTCCTGACCTGTATTTGACCTTGACTAGCTATGTGTACATCGACAACCCTCGTAGTCGAGCTATGCTTTTCTTCCTACAGCTCTTGTTGATACTCGCTACTTATGATTTCAATTGGGTTTTTGGCAATTTTAATTTGGTATTTAAGCAAATACGCTGCTTATCTGGTGGAGCCTGTATGCAATTTGAATAGTCCACCTATATCCTGGTATGTATGGTCTTCGAGCCAATTTTCGCCATACTGTACTATTAGTACATTGTGTTTTTGTCACTGAAGTCGTTGAACTATGTGAATCCGGAACAAGGTACTCATCGAAGAAATGCCTTACTGTTTTTCAGTGCGTAAGTGACGTATAATGAGCCACTTATGGTGAGATATCAATTGGTTACATCAAATGTTGGTCTCACCCACAGGTGACTGAAAAAACATCGCATGTCAGTATCATTTTTAGTATATAAGTGTTTATTTATATTAGAAACTAGATATTATCGCTGATATTTTTTCTGGCACCTGTGGTCTCACCACAGGTAAAAACAACAGCATAAACCAAATCACCAAGTTCTACGTACAATACTGAACATGTATGCATTACGTGCATTCCATGAATTGTCGCGTTTGTTTTGGCAATTTTGAATTATAATTTACAAATTTCACCTCTTTTTTTTAACTAAAAACATTATACACCAAACCCATAACTGGTAATTATTAATCGTGATCTATGATATTTAGTGTCTGTTCCACGTTTATCTGCCAACCTACTTTTTGGCTATTAAACAAATTAAATCTAAAAAAATATTTAAATTTAGGTACTTTTTCATCAACAACAAAAATGTCACACTCCCCATTTTTTATTTATTGAAATTCTATCAAATATTGATTTGATTGCGAAAATTAATCCTATTGGAATTTAATATTTGTCAAAAAGGAGATGGAGCCGCTGTAGGAGGAATCTAAAAAACTAAAAACAAGTAAATTAACTCCGAAACCTGGCTAGACAGCTTAACAATGGTGCAACTAAGGAAACAAAAGTTACATTTTGAAAATCGGTCCACAAATTCCAAAACTGGCGTGTTTTTTTTTGGCACTAAAATCGATATTTGATGGAATGTTAATAAATGTGCAGGGTGATTTGTTTATTATTGATGAAAACAGTAGTTACATTTAAATATGTTTTTTTTAGATTCAATGCGTTTAATAGTCAAAAAAGTACATGTGCAGCAAAATCTGGAACAGACAGTATGATGTTTTTATTTTTCCAAAATATTTGCAAAAGTTCAAATAAGTGCCCCGAAAACCAGGAAGATAATACTTAATTGTTAAAACTTGCAGGTGAGTAGGTTACGGAGTCAGACGGTAATACCATATCGATGGCTCAGCGCAAAACTAGGCTAACTCCATATTTTGCCGAAATTGTTTCTTTCACAAATTCTGAAGGCCAATCAGTATCCCCTTCATCCTTCAAAAGATTTTGAATATACTCCCAGTATTTCCAAAGTAATTGAAGTAGAGTTAGCCATAGTTTTGCACTCACATTTTCATAAATTTAAGAACTTTGTCAGTGCAAAACTAGTACTAACTTGACTTAGACAGAGTTTTGCACTGAGAAATAATTAAGATTTGAGTATTTTTTTAATTTATTTTTTATTTTGTGACATAAAAACCCAAAATGGTGTTGTTGTTTTTTTAACAGCCCATTTATTATCATATAATTAAAAAATATATATATTTCAGACATATTTATTACTTGTCCTTGACCTTCAGACAGAAAATCAGAAGTTTGTTTACCGCTAAAATTTGAATTTTACTAAAGCAAAATAGCAGAGTTGAAAAGGTGAGTAGAATATGATTATTTTAATATGGTATTATAACAGTTACTAAGCTTCTGAACAATAGAATAATCCCTATCTAGATGAAGGTTAAAAAGCACATGTTATTTACTGTAATTATGAGTGGGTGGGGTAATTTGGAAAAAAATAAAAAATTATGTAGCTACTATCACTTTCTGAATTATTACCGTACAAGCACAATGACCATCATTTATGTTTCAAAATGATTCCATCCTGGACTGTATTCATGTAGAATCCAATCAAAATGGTGTCCATTACATTATAATAACTGTCCAGTATCTTTAACCCATTTCAGCCTAAGGATACAATAATCTTTGTTGAAAAAATATTGTTATTTTGTTTATTTCTCGATAAAGGTATATGTTGTTACCACTCATTTGAATCGTCTCTACGAGACGGTTCAAATGAGTGGTAACAACATATACTTTCGAAGGGAAATAAATAAAATAGGATTTTTTTATTTCAAAAGATTCATACTACTATAATTGTATCCCGTCTGTAATGAGTTAAAGGAAGCCCGGGCTTCCACATAATTTCCACACATACCCTTATTTTTTTACTGTAAAATATGAAACACAATAGGATCGCCCACCTGGGCTTCCACTTTAGACAGGGCCTGGCGACGTCCCTTTTCTCCAATTCTTCATCAAAACATAATGGTGTGGGTACTTGTTAGAATCGCCTCACAAGATATGGTTCAATGGAGAAATAAGTCTCAGAATGGTCAGATTAGAATCATGTAGAAAACATTGGGTATATCATTTAGATTATCAAATTGAGATCAGTGTAAGATTTTAAAAGCATTTTAATTTTTATGTCATCGCGTTCGATAGACAGCATTCTTGTTATGTATTTTTTACCTAATTTGAACGCATGCATATCCCTTTAAGCGTTAACTGTCAGATACTTAGCTATTAAAGAAATTGATTGTAATTACTTAAAGACACTGTCTCACAGATTTATGGTTATAATCAATATTAAGAGATTGGATGCAATTACATTAATATAGGGTAGAATAGTATGATTACCCATGTCTAAATAAAATAAAAAGCCAAAACAAATGAAAAAAGTTATATAAAATGTATGTCCAAAATGTTTCAAAAGATTTTTAAAATCAGTTATTTTTGTAACACTTAAATTGTTCTTTGTTGTTGATTTTCCAGAAGTAAAAATTGTCAAATCAATATTTTAATCATATTTCATAACATTTTCATTATTTTGATAGAATAAGATCATATTTCAGTATACAATTCTTTCCACAAATCAGTAAGACAGTACCTTTAAAATGATAAACCGTACTAACAGTATCAAATGCCTTATGTCCGACAGTTTTTGTATATTTTTTGTTCAGTATGTTGTCAGTTTCGGCATCCAACCATCAATGTCATCCGATGTATTTTGGCCAAGGACGACAGTGTGTTGCAAACAGCTATGCAGCAATGACTCATCATTTAACTGTTAAAGAATCCTCTAAGTGGAGAAAAAATTACTTGGACCAGATTTTACTTGAAGGGGATAAAATGTATTACAATATTAAAATGTGTGGACAGAAAGTGGATTATTTGGTAGTGAATGATCTTCCAAATCAGTGGAACAACTGTGTACTAAATAAAGTGAGATCTGATGCAGGTTCGGTTTCTAGTAAGGAACCCTGCAAACCTTATGTAACTTTGGTGCATACACTGAAAGAAATTGACAAATTCATGTTCTTGACCATTAAATACTACACTACAGCAATTATTAGAGAGAATGACATGTATTATGATAGCAGCCGATTGAAAAGCAGTGTTAAAATCTCACAGTAATTTTGAAAACTTGATCCAGTTATGAGAAAAAATCTCATCAAGCTTAGGTGACACAGAAAATGAATGTATACCATTTGAAGCCACTCATGTAGATATAGTTACTTGTACAAATGAATCAGATGACTTTGAAGGCTTTTCTGACATGTCATATGGAGAACATGCCTGTATGTGCAAATTATTAAAGACAATCTAGAGCATAATTTGACGAGACAGAACCATCTTGTTCAAGGGATTTGAGTGACAGATCTACAAGTGAAGATAACATCCCATTATCAAAACTAGCAAAAATCCTAAAACATGATACTACTGTCAGTTCAGATTCTGAGAACATCTCTTCGGGTAGTGAATATAACCATCAAATTTTGAGAAGAAAATGTTACTTCATGAGACAAGTTCTTCCACTGATTTAGATTCTGACAATAACAAAATGAAAAGAAAAAAGAAAAGTAAATTTAAGAAGAGTAGAAAAATGTATCGCCCCAGAACAAATGATAAATTAACTTCAACAAAAGGCATTGAACACAGTTACTGTTCAGAAGTAGAGAGGGTGTCCAGTGATAAACCTGTTACAGAGAAAACACCAATGACTGAAGAACACATAAATCCAATTGTCAGGAGTGAAATGGAGTTTTTTTTATTTTGAATGTGAAGATATGGACACAGCAGAGGTCTTTGATGAGGTGGGTATGGATTTGGACATAGGTGCAAAAATCACAGTAGCAGCTAGTATTTGAGGAAGAATGTAGAGAGCTTGAAAATGGAGATAGCAAGTTTGAAAGTGGTTATGTTATAGAAATGGGTCATGATTTGAACGTAGGTGGCGGAATTACCATGGAAAGTGTCATTGAAGAAGACAAAAATGTTCAGGGTGTGTCACAAATTACTGAGTATGAATGTGAATATGACACAGTGGTGAATCAGGATTTTGACAAAGCTGAAGAAACTGTTTCTGAAAACATAGCTGATAGTAGCATGGAGGAACTGGTAGGAGATGTTAGTTTTGATGGATGTGTTTCTGGAAATTCAAGCATAACAGAACAAGCTAGAGGAAGAAAGAGGACAAGAAATCCAGATATTTGGCAGAGAAATAAGAATAAAAGAAGTTGTAATACTGGACAGAGGTACATTAACAGAAAAGGAAACATTCAGCAGGCCAAGAAAATTAAGAAAGGTTGTGGTGTGAACTGTAGATTTAAATGTCACAGTATGTTCACTTATGAAGACAGAGAGGAGATTTTCCATAGTTATTGGAAATTAGGGGATGCAACGAGACAAATGCAGTTTCTTCTGAAGTATTCTGCTCCACAGAAGAAGAAGAGTAAGAAACAGTCCAGTACCAGTAACAGGAAAAGAGAACATTATTTTATGTGGACTTTGCCATTAAATGGTTCAAATGTTAGGGTAGGCAAAACTTTTTTCCTTCATACATTAAATATTTCTCCTCAAAGAGTTCACACAGCTTTGAAAAAGTCCAAAAATATTACCTAGATTGTAGAGTTAGATCAGAGAGGCAGTCACCGTAATAGGCCAAATAAAATCCCAGAAGATACAGTAGATTTTGTAGTTTCACACATCAAGTCATTTCCTGTTGTTGAAAGCCATTACTGTAGGAAAGATAGTAAACAAATGTATCTGAGCCCAGACCTCAGTGTTGCTCAAATGTATCGGCTCTACTTAAAGTAAAGTACAAAACATGACATTGTTCTCCTGTCTCACTCAACATGTACAGGAATATATGAATATATGTGTTACTCACTTCAATATTGCATTTCAAAAACCCATCAAAGACCAGTGTGATTTATGCAACTCCTTCAGAAATTCCACAGAGAGTGAACAAATAAAAATGAAAGAGAAATATGAAAGTCACATCAGAAATAAAACATTAGCAAGAGAAAACAAAGAAATAAATATAAAAAAATGCACAAGAAAACAATAATGCAACATTTGCAACAGCATGCTTTGATCTTGAAGAGGTGCTAATGACACCAAAGGCATTTGAATCTAGTTTATACTATAAACGACGTTTGAATAACTTTAACTTTAGCATTTACGATTTAGGATTAAGTGACGCTTACTGATATCTGTGGAACGAGTCTGTTTCGGGAAGGGGAGCCTGTGAACTTTCCAGCGGTGTTTTTCGATTTTTTGGTTTCAATGTCTAAAAAGGGGAAGAACAAGTTTGTATTCTATTCAGACAATTGTGGGGGTCAAAACAAAAATAAGTATTACGTTTCAATGCTGTGGTATGCGATGCATAAACTGAACTTAGTATCAGTAGAGCAAAAATACTTAGAAAAAGGCCACACTCAAAATGAGAATGAATCGGTGCATGCATGTATTGAAAGAGCTAGTAAACAAATTTGCGTATATACAACTCCTCAGTGGGCCACTGTAATCGGAACAGCTCGTCGCAAAAATCCTTATCATGTTAATGAAATGGACTTGACAGACATTTTTGCTTTCAAGTCTGTCTCAAAAATGCTTAAAAATTTTGACCTGGATTCAGAAAGAAACAAAGTTCATTGGACTGGTGTAAGATCATTCAAATTGGAATCCAGCAATCCAAATACAGTAGCCATTAAGTATGATTACAATGGCCCAGTTCACTATTTAAATCTAACTCAGCGGTTAAGAAGGTCCCATACTGTTTTGAATGTACAAGATATTACACTTAATAAATTGCATGAAGAGTATCCCAAGATTACATTTGAGAAGTTCTGAGACCTCATTTCTTTATGCAAGTCGGGTGTAATCCCCCATTCCCATTACATGTTCTATGCAGTCCTGTCGCACGAGATTCCAAATTAATAGAACTATGTGGAGATCTATAATATAAGTATTAAAGACAAATCCATTTCAGGGGATTTGTAAAGTGTTTAGATGCTACATTTGTATTAGAGTTAGAGATATTACACAGAAAGAAAATTTGTAAAATAGTAAAATCAAATTTAGAAGGTCATTAATTGTCTGACGTTTTTACACTGACATCAGTGGGACATTTGAAGCAATAGGTTTTGATTATTTTTCATTTATAATCTTTTCACTGATATTGTACGTACATTTGTAAAGCATAACACTCAGATTGAAAGTTCTAAGAATTTTTCAAAGAAAATTAGAACTGTGTAAATATATGTACTAACATGCGCTTCTTGTTAAATGAAGTTATTTTGTAACAGCATACTCGTATGGAACGCCAAATCTACATAAACTCAAATATATATTGCTAGCAATAAATATTTGGAGAGTTCTCTAAATCATTTGGAGAGCTCTCTAAATCATTTGGAGAGCTCTCCAAATGATTTAGAGAGCTCTCCAAATGATTTCGAGAGCTCTCCAAATCAAAGTTATATAATGCTCGCTACAAATCAATTTGATATATCATTAATTGATTTCGAGCTGGCTCGAAATGAATTCGAGAGCTCTCCATATGATTTCGAGAGCTCTCCAAATATGTATTGTTAGCTGGAAATATTTATTGCTAACAATATATATTTGAGTTTATGTAGATTTGGCGTTCCATATTTTCGTAACAGTGAAATAAAGTTTCATGTATCATTTCATGTAAATAATTGATGAAACTGGCCAATATGAATTGATAAGGACAATGTTGTATTATTTAAAGTGTTTTGTATTGTTCTTTGTTCAAAAAGGTTATCAAATTAAATTGTTGAATTGAACCTTACTTGACTTAGTATGCTTTTACAATCCATTCTCTCCAGTGTTTCAAATATGTTAAGTGCAAAACTATACTTAACTTTACTTGGGTCTAGTTTTGCACCGACTTTTTATAAAAAAAATATTGATTTTCAGCGCAAAACTATAGCTAACTAAAAAAACTGATAAAAAACCTCTAAAAAAGAGTTTCGCATGAAAATGACCATAACCATTAGTTTTTAGGTGTTTACCAGCATACAGAGTAGTAAAATATCTGCAAAATATCCAAAGGGAAAAAAAAAGGTAAGTTTTTTTGCTCTCCTGTAAAATTTTCAAAAAAGGACTTAGCCTATTTTTGCGCTGAGCCATCGATATATACAATACACAGGCGTCACCACACGACTCGCCATGTGTGGAGAAATGGGGTTTAATTATATCCCCGACAAGTGTAGCCTGTTCCCACAGGCGGATAAAACGGGAGGGTATAATGGTTTAAACATTCTAACTAATCAGCGTACAGCAGGCATTATAAGGCAGTGAGAGCGCACTAGCAGATCAGGAATTAGACATTCACAAATGCCCTCGGCCATGCTCCACTAAACCTCGTACGATAAAATGTCCGTACACATATTTCTATCAACCTACTTCACACATTTCTGTGTGTCATAAATGCTAACATTTCCCACCTATTTCATATATTTGTGGGGGCATAAACTCTGAACAAATCCAGCAAACATTTCCCCAAATGGGCTACTATTGCCCACTTTTGATTTGCCCTTACGAAAGTCTTAGTTGTACGAAATTTAGTGAAACGGGCCCTAGAGCCCCTCTTCCAGATAAGTAGTGGTTCACTAGATGTCATTAAAACAGAATGGACTATATGTTAGACGTACATAGCGTTACATCATCACACACCCAATGTTTTAATTGCGTTATAATTGCCATATCTATTTGACCGTTCTATTTGAGTCGGCAACCTTCTTATTGTTTTGTACCTTTTACATGTGTAATAGGAGTATTTGCGCTTCCATCGTTAACAGATGTCCAATAGTGTGTGTTTTTACACCGATAACCGGTCTATGCTGTGGTATTTGGTCAGACGTGCGCGAATGTTTTGCATTATACGCCAACAGACATGCTATTAACCTATATTCCAGGCAATTTATTTGACATCAGTAGCTTACCTGTATAGCCTCTCAACACCAATTACCGTGGCTACCGGTATTCAGCTAATCATATCATCTCTGTGTATGATTTTATGTGAACCGCGGGCTCGGAAACAGTACAGGCCTCGGAATTCCTACGCGTTTCCAAACATTGCCTGATTATCCTGATATATGTCTCATTTATAATTCGTTTATGTGGTCGCTGAGGTATTTAAAGATAGTTCCGTAAGTAATTGTATTTAGTGGTAATTACAGTGGTTAAAGTGTCGAGTATGTCCTAGATAGTGCTAATTTCCAAATTGCCCTAGACTGATATTCAAAGTCAGACTCGGCTGGCACTAAAACATACGGAGCCCCGCAGGGGACGTGGATTTTTTTTTATTAATTCGTTCCCACGAAATAACAATTCGTTCCCTCAATTTAACAATTCTTTCCCTCGAATTAACAATTCGTTCCCACGGTATAACAATTCGTTTCATCGATTTAACAATTCGTTCCCACGAAATGACAATTCGTTCCCTCAATTTAACAAATCGTTCCCTCGAATTAACAATTCGTTCCCACGATATAGCAATTCGTTCCCACGAATTAACAATTCATTCCCGTGGGAACGAATTGTTATTTCGTTGGAACAAATTGTTAAATTGAAGGAATTAATTGTTATTTCGTGGGAACGAATTAATAAAAAAAAATATTCTACGTCCTCTGTGGGGCTCCGTAAAAACACGCTGGAAAATATGATTCAGTCTTAAAGTGATGGCATTGTACGTCTTGTTGATTGAGAATCATGTATGTTTGTCAGACTTGTTGAAAAATAAGAATGGTAAATATGTGTACATATATTTAATTTTAGTATAAGGTTATTGAGCGATTTATATGTCAATATATCCCAAGTAACCAATACTACTAATACATGTTCACAATAATTATTTCCCTGTTGCCTAGGGACCTTAACTTTAGCAAGGACGAGCAGCTTTAAAGTACAAGTACAAAGTACAAAACTCTTTATTCGCTCAGTCCATACAAAATGGCATCATGGTACACGCTAATATAAATTGATACACGAGGCAATCAAGAATACTACAACGCTCATGTCTAGATATTACCTTATACAAGATACAGAGGTGCTAAACAATAACATTAGGTATACATGTAAATTGACCCTGTCGCCCCTAAATATCGGACATTGATATATATTTTTTGGCAATATTTTGTGAAACTTTTCGTTGTACTGATGGGGAATTGTTAGAAAAACAATATGTGAAACTGTATTGACAAACACTGCAGGTCTCGATTGAACGGCTTGCTGCCGACCGGCTCATTGTGTCTGCTGTATTTGCACATTTCCGTTGTGAACAGTAGGATTGAAAGGGTTTGGTCATCTCTGTTTTTCTGATTCGCGCTTTCCGAGTTTTCATTGTAATATGACTGATTTATTTAGGAGGAGAGGTTGAATTACATGACCCAGTGTGATAGATTGTGATGCATGAAATATTGATGTTTTAAACTTAATATCTGAAACATGAAGACCCCATGGTTCTTGATTTCCATTTTATATGGAGACAGAAACTTGGGTTTCGTATTGTTTGTAATTGTCAACTTCTTGGCTTCCTCGCGGTAAAGATCGAAAGCGAAAGTTCGCGAGGAAGTCATCCTTTAATTAATAAAGGAGTTAATTCATTGCGCCATCATTTAGTGCACTCTGTTGGATAACACTAACACCATTTATAACACGAACACAATTCGGTGATTGCATGCCGCAAGCGCGACGACACTATTTGGTCCGAAACGCTTGCAGTCCGAAATCACCCATTCTCCACATACAAGCTATACACAAAGATTGGTAAATTGTTTAGCATACAGAAAGGATGATGATTATTGATCAATATTTACGTCTTTTACCACCCTCTAAATATGGATAATTATTTGGTTTGGTGGAGTGGTGGAGTGAAACAACGGAAATCTGTTATGTGTTTATTCAACAGGATTTTCTGGCATTTTCATTTCATGATTATGTTATATATATGTCTACGATCAAAGGCTGTTGTGTTTTTTTTTCAGAGCCTTATATCACCCTAGTTAACGGACATACGGATAGGGAGGGGCGTGTAGAAATCTACCACAAAGGAATATGGGGCACAGTCTGTGGTGGTCTGGGCCACATAGAGGCTTCGTACGTCTGTCGCAGTCTGGGTTACCTGGGAGGCATTTCCGCCGGAAGTGGACGCTTTGGGATTGGTTCCGGGTCCTTCTGGCACCTCAATGTGACGTGTCTGCGAACGCGCTGGTGTGACGCAGTCAGTCCGACGGTGGATCCAGATTTATGTGACCATAGCATGGATGCTGCTGTTATTTGCGGTAAGAATGAATGGATATACATATAATACAGTGGATACTCTCTAAACTGGACATCCTGGTAGTTCCACAGGGTGTCCAGTTTTGATAGTTTCCAAATGTCATGATACAATACATAATGTACATATCATGGGCGGATTCCCCCCTCCCCTAAAATTCGCCGAGTAAAGATTTTTTACAAGTTACAAGGCACGTTTCTACGTTCGCGTTGTGAATTTATTGTTTATTGTTTTTTTTTTGCTAATGCAGAACGCAGGCGATGTAGATTTCAAAAAATCCCCCCCCTAACCCGAAATCCTGGATCCGCGCCTGCATATCTCACTATACTAAGCATAGGTAAGTATATGCGTGTGAAACACTTATGTGCTAATAAGTGCCAACATAATAGTTATTTAGACTGGTCTAGTGAGGCCAAATTAGAAAATAGCATTAGCCTAGTGTAAATATTTAGATCATCAACTGATACAGACAGTTAGGTAGTCTCATTTAGCACATTCATATCCCCGTTGAGATGTTGGGTGTTATTTTGTACGTCAATTAAATACTCAGTTGTTAGTTCATATTACGGGGCGCCATGCAGGACAGGTTAATTATGATACAAAATTGAGTTTTGTAAAACACAAAATTAATTCTGTGTCATTCTAATCACAAAAATTCAATTCTGTCACTTAACGTCAATTCTGTGTCACAAAATTCAATTCTGCATACGTTTCGTATACAAAATTCATTTTTGTTATAAATGATTCAATTTTGTAAGACAGAATTGAGTTTTGTGAAGAAAATTCAGTTTTGTAGGACAGAATTCATTTTTGTCCACAAAAATTAGTTTGCGTAGGATAGTCTATGTCATCTCTACGTTGATTGGTTGAGATCGGTCTTAGTCCATTTTACTAGATGGTGGAGTACACTTGCAGGTTTAAATATTTCAATGCGAAAATATAACCCAATATATCAATATTAGTAGTATATAGGGAGTCAAAATGATACCACCTAACGGTGGTATCATTTCTCCACCCTATATACTACTACACCACCCCCCGAAAAACTCCAAAATTGATTAACGAGGAAATTGTCACCCGACAGCAAAAACGTGACAATTGGTGTCATAAATACATAAGTTGAAAAGAGGTCCAATTGAACAGATAAAACTATAGTAATAAAAAGGATTTGTTTTCGTCTCGTTGTCATATTGGTGTCATAAATACCTCATGTTCATTTAACGTCCAATTGAACAGATAAAACTATACTAATAAAAAGGATTTATTTTCATCCCGTTGTCATAAATACCTCATATTTATTTTTCAACACGGCATTTTCCTCCTCCACTATAGCTAATTTATTGCTACGATATTGAAAAATTATTAATAATTTGTAAAAAAAAATAAAAAAAAATAGCAAAAGCCTCCACTCGTGCACACACCCCCAGCGACTGGGCAGATTTCTTAGCCTGCACCCAGCCACTGGGGTGTTGGGACCTTTCTTAAACCCACGCATCTGTTGGCTCACAGTCTCATTTTACGGGTCGCCTTTAACCCCATTGCCAATTCCTCAATTCAGAGAAACCGACGAAGTAAGTGTTTTCGTCCAATAACACAAACTGGTCACCAACACAAAAAACGTGACAATTGGTGTCATAAATACATCATGTTTTTTCCAATTGAACAGATAAATTTAATAGGTTATAACAAAAATACTATAACAAAATGGATAATATAATACGCAAACATATGGAATCTTATAACGCTGTTAAAGAATATTACGGTGTTTCTACAACATTAAAACACTTTAAAATGAGAATAATATGTAATATAGAATACATGAAATATCAACGTAATTTATTACCTCCGATAAAAACGTTGCATTTACAATATTATACCGGCAGTTGTGTCGCTGGTACAAGGATCAAATTCGCGAAATGAAGCGATTAAATAGGATCGGAGAAACACTACCGAAAAATGATATTATTATAAAACCGTTTAAAATCAACGATTTATAAACACAGGGGTGTAGATATTTTCAAAGACGCGGTAACACTACCGGGTGTGGCTATACAATATTTATTGAGAGGAACCATTAAAGAACAAAAATCTTCAAAGACGATTATACCGGAGGATGCTCTATGCGCACCGAAAGAAGAAACATACACAATGATGAAAGACGCTCTAGTTGGTGGTCCATCAATAGTATTTACACGATATGCGGAAGCCGGTGTTTCAAATATTAGAGTGGGTTCCAAACCTTGCGAGGCTGTTTTGGGGTACGACGCAAACGCGTTATATTTATCTACGTTAAATAAAGAGATGCCGTGTGGGAAAGAAACTATACATCATATAAATAACCCACATAATCCTAAACTTATTAAAAAGTTTAGTAAAAGAGTTTTATCCGGAGACTGGTTTGGGTTTGCGGGAGGTGGATATAGAAGTTCCACGCAACTTAAAAGATAAGTTTTCCGAAATGTCTCCACTTTTTATAAACAGAGAAGTAGAGGTTGATGAAGTTCCCGCGTACATGTTAAAATATTTAACAGATACTGGCCGAACTAGAGGAAACGGAAGAAAATTGGTGGGATCTATGTCGGCCACTAAAGTATTGCTGTACGCGCCACTGTTGAAATGGTATTTAAAACACGGCCTAGAAATAACGGGAGTTTATCATGTTATATATTATATTAGTGGTAAACCCTTCGAATGGTTCGCTAAAGAAGTTACAGCCGCAAGACGAACGGGGGATGTAGAACCGAATAAGAAACCGGTGGCCGACATAATGAAATTATTAGGAAACTCGTGTTGCGGAAAAATGATAGAGGCAACGGAGAGACATTTAAATACGACATATACGCTAGACGAAACCTGTGTTGACAAAGCATTAAGATCCGCGTATTTTGATGATTTGGAAGAGATAGGAGATGCGTACGAAATATCTTCAAAACCCCGGTGCTCAGTAAAGAGACCATTCCACTGCGGAATAGCGGTTTATCAACTAGCTAAATTGAGAATGTTGGAATTTTACTACGAATTTCTAGACAAATACGTAAAAAGAGAAGACTTCGAATTAATGCAGATGGACACGGATAGTATGTATATAGGAGTTAGTGGAAAAACGATAGAGGAATTGATTAGACCTAACTTACTAGACGAGTTTGAAAAAGAAAAAAAGAAATGGTTGGCTTGGGATAAATGGAGTAATAGAGAACCAGGACTTTTCAAAATGGAATTTAGCGGAGATAGGGCGATAGCGTTATCTAGTAAGTGTTATTTCGTAGAAAAAATTTAATTCAATTAATAAAAACTCCGCGAAAGGAATGTCCAAGAGAACTAACGATTTAAATTGGGATAGATATAAACGAGTACTAAGCGAAACTACAGAAGATGGAAAACACATTATAGATGTAGCGCAAAATAGAGGATTTAAAATGAAAGACGGCGTTATGAAAACGTACTGTCAACGAAAATTAGGACTATCGGCGTACTACGATAAAAGACGCGTGTTATCGGACGGAATACATACGGAACCTCTCTAAAGACTCTGACGATCCGGGGGTAACTGGGTGTCAGAAGGCACCCTAAGAAGTTCTTCGCGAACAAACCCTCGAGAGGGCCCATCATCCAAATAGTAGAGCACGGGCTCATCAGGTTTGGTAATAGATCGATCTAGATGATATACATTGAGAGACCACACGGGATCAGTCGCGCGGCGGCTGCCACCTTCGAGCTCTCCCGGTTGATAGAGGTACCGGACGTCAATATCCGATGGAAGCGGTTGCTCCTCTAAACCAACGGGTCGCCCGCGCGAGACGGCAGAGGGCTTGCTCGTCACCCTTTTAAACTTGATAGCATCTACGGGCTTCTTACCTATCAATCTGGTCACCTCTCCGTTCAGTGCGGAGACCACGGCGGGCAGTCTGGCCACCCACTCGGTCGATCGCGAATGAGGGTCTACAAGTTCTTTAGCGTATTGGTGTCCGAACAGTCTCTCAGCCAGGGTTCGATTGAAGCGTTCCACGATCCCCTGGTCCCGGTGGATGTTGACGCGGCCGCGTCTGATAGAAACTTTGTGCTTAGACAATAGATGAGAGACCGCGCCCATGAACTCGCGGCCGGGATCGACCTGGAGAAGATTCGGCCATTTGAGAGGACTCCTCTTATATATTCGGGAAAGAGCCTCGGCCACCTCCTTAGACTCTTTAGTGGCCAACGGCTCAGCCCCCTTATAACGACTCGCTACGTCAACGATTGTCAGTGCGTACTTGTACGTCTTGCGACCGACGCGATCGTGAGGGAGAAACAGGAGATCCGCTTGGTGAACTTGGTTTGGAACCGGCACGTCGAATTTCGGGCGCGGAATATTGTGAGGCGCGGGTAAATAGATCTGCCAGATGGCCTGCGTCTTGAGCCATTCCTTGACAGCGTTTTCGGAAACCTTGGTCGCCGCCGCGAGGTTCTTGATGGCCGCGAGTCCCTTCCAGTAGCCGCGTGGGCTATAGTACGTATTCGCCAGCTTCCGCGTTAGTTTGGTATCAAGTTTACGCGTGTTCATCGTATGCGAAGTATTCTAATATATCGGACAATCTCCAACATGCACTCGTCAGCTCGTCCGGTAACTGCGTCGTTAATAATAAACCTTTGTTGGAAGTACAATCACATTTGGAGGTTAAGTTCTGAAGGAACTCGGAGGAATCGATTGGAGTTGAGGAGGATTCTAACATCCGCTTTGCGAAAAGGGTGGCCGCTTTTCCGTCCTCGCGCCACGTCTCGAGAGAATCTTGGGCCAGACGAATCATACTCTTTGCACCAGCTATACGATGTTTTTGGGCAGTGTACCCTACATCGATCATAGCGTGATAAAGTTCGTCAACTAACATCGTTCTATATATATATTTATAAAAAAAAAATTAAAATAATTATTAATTTTGTAAAAATTATTAATTTAAAATTTCGATTGAATATAGTAGCCGACGAAACCCACCACACACATTCCCACGACGATGAACGCGATCTCGCGTTCTTTTTGGGCCTCTGACGCGAGACTTCTCTGCGGATATGCCAGCGCGTACTCGCGGTTGGCTTCTTCAACGTTCTGGAAAGTTTGCGCGGCGTGATTCTCGCGGCGAAGCTCTTCGTTGACCCAGTCCAGATGGGCGGTTCGTTTTTTCCACAACGCTTCCTCTGCGCTCTGGAGTTGTTCTACAGCTAAATCGTGACGCTTGCGCTCCTCATCCACGTTCGAGCTTCTCATTTTAGAGAATAGAAAGTTGCTACCGCTGAACGCCAATGCGTTTACAAGCGCACCACCTATCATTATTCCGATCGAAGCCATTTTATTTCCATATATTAACGGGTAGAATTCCAGCTTTAATTAGATAATCTCGGGTCCAAACTGCGGCAGCTACATCTAAGGTCACGAACCCTACGTCTCTCGCAGTAAAGTCCAATTTGGGAGCGGACCCTCCTAGGGTCATCTTTGATAGTTGAGCGTACCAGATACTGAGACTCGATATCACCACGGCGTGATAAAGCGCATTCACTATCATTTTACCATCTTGTTCAGCCATTATTGCATATAAAAAGGATCGCGTTTAATGTTTAATTGGGGCGCATCCAACAGTGTTGGGGGTTGTTTTTTCAATTTCAACCTCGTTGATGACCTGTTGTTGAAACGGTAAAGCACATACAGGGTGCCCACAACCGACAGACCACCAACAACAACCCACGGGATCCAATCAGTATTGGGAGTTGGAGCAATCGGTTTCGATCCAATAGCGATTGGGGGAGAAACAGCTGCCACCGGGTGTTTTGTCGTCTCCGATTGCAACTCCAATCTCAATTTGAGTTTGACATCTCGAAGCTCGGCGAGTATTTTATCTTGTTTAACTTTTCGGGTGGCGGCTGCCACCCGCCCAGCTGCCTGTCTTTTTGGGTTTTTATGTCGTGCTGTTGAGGTTCATCCAACGTGCTCTGGTTCAACTCCAATTTCGATTTGGTTGAGTGTGGTTCCGTCACTCTCGCGGGTGTGTCTTGTGTCATCATTTATAATATTAGGGCTTATAGTTCGTGGGCATATATGTCCAAATCGACAGTGTTTACCCGTGGTCAACGCGGTTGTCAGCGGAGCTAAGTACATTCCAAACTTGTGATAAATTGAGTAGCATGCCGTCCTATAAAAGGGTCAGTCTCTAGATCGCGAATCAACCCCGCGGTGTCTGGTATAGGGAGAAGTATACTAACGTTGGTAGCGTATAAATGAATAGCCGCCGATCCGAGAGTTTTTGTCATCTCCGCACCTAATTTGGATTCGTATCGCGCGTACATCGTATCGACCTCCGCGTCTGACATCTTATCCACCTGACAAACTGAGAGACGCCTACCGAGATAATGCTCCGACTGTCCCCCAGCAACCAGCGCAGCTAGACGCTCGCGACGCGCCGCGTTTTCATTTTCTTTTGGGACCGTATCGGCAGTAGTGCTGACAGGTGTTCCTACAGTTTCAGTCGTGTCGGCAGTCGGAGCGACTGTTTCTTCCATTAGCTGATCGAGAAGTTTGTCGCAGTTCATTTTTCTTAAAATTAATTTAATTATTCTTACGAGTCTCATAAGTCTAACATATTGCCAAGCGCACCACCAGATACTTATGATCACCGTTATGCTCGCAATAAAGCTCGCAGCGGAGCAACAAATTCTTAGCAATTGCTCAGCATTGTTAAGCATTTTCTCAGCATTGTTAAGTATTTGTTAAGCATTGTTCAACATTGTTCAGAAATTGCTTAGCATTGCTCAGCATTTGTTCAGTAATTGTTCAGTAATTGCTCAGCATTGTTCAGCATTTGCTCAGCATTGTTAAGCATTTACTCAGCAGTTACTAATTAATTACATTATAAGCAGTTGGTTGATCAGTCTTTAGCAGAAGCTTGGCGTGCTTAGTTTCCGAAAGTATCTGTCGAACCTCCAGGCGCTCCTCGCGCGTTGGGATAACGTCGTTCTCTCGAAGACATTCATCGAATGAGTCTCGGTCCTTGCAGTGGAAGAGGGCGACCCATTTCGTTTGCTCGCACATATCCTTTAGGACGGCGTTGTACTTCTGAGTGGAGATCCATACGCTTTGCCTCGCATGGCGGCCAGAAAATGCGAGCTCGGAGAGCATGTCCTTCTTTTTGGTCATCGCCGCCTTGCCCGAGCAGTCGTCAATCACGTATAGGGTGGGCTCTCCCTGGAATATTTGATAGAAGACACGCAGCCAACCGTGAAGCCTGTCGCCGGGGTCAATAACATATACCTCAGGGTCAGTCCATATCCACGGGCGCCGCTGATAAGTATCGTTGTGCCGCACAGTGGGACACAGGATCACAATGTGACGAAAGGCATCGTGGTAGGAGCCCTCGAGTAAGTCGAGGATGTAAACCGTTTTTCCGCATCCTGTCTGCCCACATATTATGGCAGAGTGGGCATCTCCAATCGTGAATTGGTATTGATTTTTAGTAGATCGCTGAGACGTATCGGCCATCTTCTATATTGAGTTGCGCGTCCGTTATTATATATAAGTATACGTTCAATGTGCCAGCTCCATCCGCCTCTTTGGTTATCTGGATCGTCACACCCTCACTAGCGTTCTCAACTTGGCGTCCACTACCGTGCATTTGGTCGTCGTCGCTGGCTCGCATGTCTAGCCATAGAGCGTATTTGGTAGTCAGAAAATCCGAGAGGGAGATGTCCGAGAGCTGCAGGTCTTTGGCAACCGCGGCAACCTCCGGGGAACGCTTAGAGCTGGAAGCAAAATGTTTCCTTACTTCGTCCCACTGCTGGTGCGCGCGAAGACCCGCGCTGTAGAGTTGATTGGGTACTCCCTCGATCGTCACCTCTACCTTCGTGATTTTGGGGTTATAAAATTTGTCAGATTTTCTAGCACCGAGCGCGAACCGACCCTCCTCGAACAACATCAGTATACCTTTCATCGAGCGGGCGGGTACGTTGACGTTAATATTCCACAATGTGTCGCTTTTGTCTTTCGTCATCTTGCGGTGGCGAAGAACTCGGTCGTAAAGTATGGCAACGTGCCCGGCGTACTGGGATCTGATTAGTCGCGCGAGTTCGGGCATCGTGACCATGTCGTACTCCAGCGAAACATTGTCGATCGTATACTTCGATGTCATGTCAGTGGCTATGAGAACTCGGCCGTAGTCGTTGAACGTTAGTTCGTATTCGAGGCGGTCAGCTAAGGCACTGTGTAGGGCATGTGACTCTCCAGCAACTCAAAGTCGAACGGGATGTAGAATCGGTTGCCGTAAGCGGCCGCGACCGCGTTGTCGCTCGCGACGTTATCTACCTTGTCACCAGCCCCGATTCTAAGTCTGGTTACGTTCTTATTTCGACTGGTGTCAATACCCTGATATACCGCATTTTCGCGCTCTTGCGACGTCTTCCACAGGTCCTGGTAGCAATGGTAGATGTCGCTGTCATCGATCGACATCACCTCATTACCAGAAATCTTTATCATAGTCTTCTTGACGATGGCGCGACCCAGGTTCTGAACGATGGTTCGGTCCGCGTCCGTCGATGTAAGCGAAATAGTGAAAGCGAGGCGAACAGTCCCCGGCATAATGACGTCGATAGCTCCGAGGTTGGGGAAGCGGACTAACAGCTGCTGGTTCTGGTCGATCGTCGATGGGTTGTTCGTAATAACGACACTCTGTCTCACACCTTTTGCCCCGAGGGGCTCACGCAGTCTGCGATATGGATTGAGTTTACGACCGTATTGGCTCGAAGACATAATCTATTAAACCTGTATGGTTTTGTCTTTAATATAATAATTATTAAAGATGGCTGGTCTCGATATTGGCATGGACGAATTCAATCGCACTACGGGCGACCGAGACGATTACCTCGAAGATTACGATATTGACATGGATGAAATCAAATCGGTACATCCGATTTCCTCGATGACGTTGCCTTCTACGGCATTGCCGAAACGCCAACGTGGGCGGGCGGTGCCGATATTCCTGCGGGGATCTCCGAGGGTGAGCTGGCTCCTCTCGGGGAAACGGATTCTCTGGTGAAAAAGTGGGAGAGTATAGTGTCTAACTACGGCATCAAGGCCACGTTGGAGTTTCGCAGCACTAAAAGAGGAGACCTGTGGGTTAAATGGGGCAAGAACTGGAAGTTGCTGACGTACAAGAACGACCCGAACCGGTTCCTCGGCCCCTCTTCCTTGGGGCGATATGGAGTACTATTCGCTCGAGCTCTCGGATTGACCGGGGACCTGTCGCAGGTGCCTAAAAAAAATGATAAAAACAATTATGCCGGCCCGCGCTGTAGAGGCCCTCAAGTCTACCGACGAAACGATTGCGAAGACGGCCTCCGCGATAGAAACTGTCGAGCTCAGCGAACTCCCTCAAATAGCCACCGACGCTATTAACACGGTGGAAACTACGGTCAACGAAATAAACGGCACGAAGTTTGACCCACCATACCTCTTCGCGAACTCATGGGACTCGATAAGGTTCTGCAAACGGTCCGGGGCGAACTGGTCAATAACCTCTCCAAACTCACGGTGCTGGACGAACATATCGCGCAAGAAGAAAGAAAAATAAAGGAAGCCCGTGGCGATAGAGAATCTACCGAGCGGATCAAAAAACTCCTGCGGTCGTTGCGGGATGAAAGAGAAGCTCGCATGGAGGTTGTCTCGACAAACCGTGAGGCACTTTCCGGCCAATTAAGTCGGAGCCACGAAACAATCTCGAGGGTCCTGCACGAGGACACGACACTCGGTGAGCGTCTTCGCACTCTGTTCAGAGAGAAGGGCGTCACGATAGTAACCATCATCGCAGCTTTCACCATGATTATATCGACCCTAATTCTATCTATATCGTCTCTAGTTCTATCTATCACGGGTGGTTCGGCACCAGCACCCGCGCCAGCACCAGTGCCAGCGCCAGCACCAGCTCCATCCGGTGGAGCCAAAGAATGGATAAAAAAACAACTAAAAGCCCTCGCCAATCTCTTGGCTAAATTAGCAGGAAAGTTGGCTGCCGCGCTGCCTGGGTTGATCGGGGGTCTCCTCTCCTTCTTGCTATCTATATTATCAAAAACGGTCGGATAGCTCGCCAATAATGTTTGGGCTCTAATCGTGGCAATCGCCGGTCTCCTACTTTTAGCCTCCCGAGAGTTCCTAAATCCAAAGCACAAATAGTCCGGCCGCCACGAGGGCTACGACGAGCCCTAATTTCTCCTCCTCGTGGGTTGTGACACTATTTTTCCCCCAATCGCGTTCAACAGTGTTGAGGGGGGAACTCAATTCGTGAATTGGGGGTCCTATTGCAGAGGGTGAAACAGGAGCGGAACTCGGTGGAACACTGGGTTCAAATGAACTTGATGGGGTGTCCAATTCGTGAATTTGTGTGGGTGCTTGAGGTTTTATGAAATCTTTTTCAAATTTATTTGAATTTCCACTGTTGAACCCGACCGTCTTGGGGGGGGGGGGGGGGGGAGTTTGATGATACCAGTGTTCACGTTCCCGTTGCGGCCGATTTTTTGATTGGTGGTTGCGACTACGATCTGATTATTGTAACCGTCAACCGGGTCGTCTCGTAGTATCATATTACTCGGTGCCATATAAAGACCTATTCCAAATGCGTAGTCTACCGGGGTGCGGGCAGTCTGTAAAACGTCTTGATAATTCTGGATCGCCTTCTCCAGGTCCACCTTAGCTGAGATGACGTCCTCGACAAGTGCCAAGAACTGTTTTTGTGCGTCAAAGGCCGTTCCCATACCCAGTATAGCGCTGCGCGTTTGCTTCTGTGAGGCGAGGATTGCCCATACGTATATGCGAATAGATTCGTTTAGGCGAATAACCCCACCCAGCGTAAATCCAGTGCTTTCATCTAACATAAATGTGATCCACGCATTTCGCATCTGTGGAGTATCACCCAGGTCTAGGTATTCCACATGGGCTACTTCAGTAGGCAGCCAATGGCAATCACCATCATTACACGCAAGTCCACCAAGCACTTCAGCACCGAACGTCATCTTATTCAACTTATAATTATATTTAGTCCATGTTGCCATTTTTCTAACTGGTGGTGGGGTGGCCCCTCGAGCGCTCCATAGCCCTGAGAAATATACTGGAACTTTATCCAGACGCTCCCCACTAACTAAGCATTTAAGGTGAACTAACCCTAAACTGTTGGTTGGGGTGTATACTTTCTGTCTCCAGTCGGCGTCTTTTGATACCCCAAATTCGCTACACAATCTTTCGAACGCCTTACGGTCGTATGTGCTGGAAATGGGATCCCAGCCATCGTCTTGAGGCAGTGGAATACCTAGTTCTTTGAGAATCCTCCTAATTGTGTAATACACGTGAAAGTTGTAGACACTTCGGAGCATGATATTTTTGGATGTCAAATGGTCTTGATGCGAAACTCCGCATCCGGCCGTTGCACACCATACAGCGAAATTTAGCTGGTTCTGCCAGAAGTTCATATGGGAAAAATCCCAGCTTAATATTACATCTTGACTAGTAGTCTTTGGAACTACATATTTCTCAAATACGTTAGGAAAATTGGTGACAAAGCCACTTTTCGGTCTAACCGTTACGGTTGGGTGTACAAGGTGGTTAACAACGTCTTTTTACGTGTATTTACCTCCGACCGCGTACTTTGCATTAGAGTTAAAGCTAAATGCTTGGGTATCCATTGAAAGATATTTATTATGTTTGCTTCTATCACTAATGTTCAAAATGGGAGTTGTGAACTTCAAAAGTCAATCGAAAACTGCTGCGGAAAACGCCGGGTAGGCCTCAGATCAATCACCTTCACGGTCGGGTGGAAAAACGTGGGGGATGGCGAAGGGTTCAGCTACATGAAGGATAGACGACAAGTAGGTGTAGAGCTGTCCCCCGGCCTTTGGAGTTCGAGATCCCTCCAAGCTTTTGTTGCGTCGGAGCTTGCTGGTAGAGCCAGCCTCACAATCTCGAAGGTTACCGGACTCGCGACATTTACCGTCGAACCCGCCAACCAGGTAACGATCACCCCAGCTTTGGCTGTGCGGCTCGGTTTTACAAAAACATACTCCGACAATAGGGGTTGGTTTAACCCGGGCGAGCACGTCGGTGACATCCCAGTAAACTTCGTCTTCACGAAAACTCTCAGAGTGCACCTGGATCAGCTGAACACATCGTACAACACGTTAGACGGAGCTCCCAGTACATTACTAAAAACTGTGCACGCCAGCGACTGTTTCTATGGTGAGACCCTGACCTTATATTTCCCAACCCCGGAGATGAAAGTTTTGGAATCGGGACTCATCCACGAGTTGAAGATTTCTATTCTAGATGATAAAGCGCGAGAGTTGAATAACTATTACTCGATTTCGAGCGTTCTCGAAATAACCGATTAAACATAATATATATATACGTATTAATCATGAGCATATACCGTCCAGGTAGTTCCAACTTAGAACGGGACGTTCCCGTCGCGGCCGCAGCATACGATGAAGCCGCAATGAGAAGGCTGGAGAGGGGCGTATCACAGTCCCACACAATTTTAAATAGGGCGATTGAACAAATTAGAACGTTGCAAGCTAGCAGACACGTCATAACAGTTTGTGCCGAGGAGCGGGGTTCACTAAGCGAGGGGGCCTACGAATATTCATTCGGTGCCAACGCGAGCAACAGATACGGGGGATACACCATAGCAGTGTCCGGAACGATTTTTCGAATGGCGGTCTGCTCGGTCAACTTTCGCGGACACGCCACTGCCGAAGTCCGAGTGAATGTCGTCCTGAATGGTGTAGAACAGAATATTGGCATTACCAAGCACGCGGGACAGAGGTCAGGGTTTACTATATTCGATGATGACACTACAATTAAAGTTTCGGCAGGTAGTGTTATTAACTTTGTTACAAAAATTGCTGACCCATCAGCTTCCTCCACTGTAGTGACACTGTTAATACAACTTGATTTATGATGAATGATGAGAAACTATATCCACACTTACCTTCGGGGACGGTCGACCCAGCATCCTTTAGGATGACCAGGATCGTCGAGATACAACATATTCTACAACACGAGGGAGAGACGCGGACGGGTTATGCGAAGAAATATAGACGGTCGGTCAATATATTAGAGGGGGTGAGCACCGCGTTAGCCACAGCATCCGTTATAAGTGGGGTGGGGAGTGTGTCTTTATTGTCAACAGTTGTCGCTGCACCGGTCGCGGCGGCCTTGAGTGCTGTAGCGGCGGGGCGGGACTGTTTTGCATGACGACCAGACTCGTGGGCCGAAAACTAGAGGCCAAGAGTCGAAAGCACGATCGAATAGCGGTTCTCGCGAGATCTAAGAAAAACAGTATCGACGTTATCGTGTCGAAACCGATAACCGACAACGATATATCGGATAGCGAGTTCAAAATGGTCGTCGAAGAGATGGTCAGATACCAGGAGTTAAAGGGTACTATCCGGTCCAAGGCTCGACCACAAATTCTGACGGACGAAGACGTAAAAAAACTCGTAATGGAGGGGAGGGCCGACGAGAGAAAAAATCTCCTCGACCGTCTCGGGACGTGATATGCTTATTCGCGTGTTTGAGGCAACAGCAGGATATTCCTCCACCTTACAGCCCAGCTGTTCCGACGGCCCCTCCATACGGAACATAAATACAATTGTAGGGCCCCGTTACGACACCCACTGACCACCATACATTTCTATAACCGCATTCAACAACGCATCTCGATATCTTGTCGACTATGGTTAAACTAAATACACGCCAGGCGCTATTGGAGAAATACACCGGTGACGTTGTGTGTGTGTGTGTTTCTCCAATACACACCGCGGCCTCGATTACTCTAACTGTTATATACACCCTCTGTGTGTGTATTACAGCCGATAATATGGCAGCCCGCTATCGATATTTCCGGAAGTAGTTCTTACATTCTTATTGGTTGTCATGTTTTTTTATTTTTCTAATTTTACTTTTTAATAATTTAGAACGTTATAACCTATATTATTAAATAAAAAATGAACTTGTTATATATAAAACAAATAAAAATAAACGAGTAAATATTTGGTATTGCACAACACGGTTTTAGCTTCATATATGTAAAATTAACAACAATAATTTGTCTTGGGGGACGCCCCTTGACAAGAAAAATGAGCGCTCAGTGCTTCCGTGCAGGCACTTCCAAGGTTGCCTAGAATTTCGACACTGGTTCCTAGATCAGCCGATAGATGGGGGTGTGCTGTACAGGCAGCTATTACACCCGGCTAGCCACAACATGAGACGAGCAAGACAAAGACAAAGAACAGAGAAGGTGGCTAGCCGGGTAGGCCCAGAAGGGTTTTGCTGGCGCGGGTTCGAGTCCCACTCTAGGGGTTAATTTTTTATATTTTTTTTTACAAATTATTAATAATTTTTCAATATCGTAGCAATAAATTAGCTATAGTGGAGGAGGAAAATGCCGTGTTGAAAAATAAATATGAGGTATTTATGACAACGTGATGAAAATAAATCCTTTTTATTAGTATAGTTTTATCTGTTCAATTGGACGTTAAATGAACATGAGGTATTTATGACACCAATATGACAACGAGACGAAAACATCCTTTTTATTACTATAGTTTTATCTGTTCAATTGGACCTCTTTTCAACTTATGTATTTATGACACCAATTGTCACGTTTTTGCTGTCGGGTGACAATTTCCTCGTTAACCAATTTTGGAGTTTTTCGGGGGGTGGTGGAGTAGTATATAGGGTGGAGAAATGATACCACCGTTAGGTGGTATCATTTTGACTCCCTATATACTACTATATTATACCTCTTTATGGACAGTTATTGTGGTTATATTATGATTACAAATGAGTGGTCACACCATATAAGCATATATACTTTGAAGGAGAAATAAGAACAATATTCTGAATTTTCCCTCAATTATGTAAACAGGGTCAAACATAAAGTAGCCGGGACATAGCTAGACCTGAGAGCATGGCCATATATAGAAAATACCAGGCTAGTGTATTTTGATATCAAGTTTATCAGGCAAGGCTAGGAAACGCGTAGGAATTCCGAGGCTTGCCGAGGAATTCCTACCGTTTCCGAGCCGAGCCTGATAAACTTGATATTAAAATACAGTAGCCTGGTATTCTATTTATCAGATAACGTTTTATGCTCGAAAATGACATTAGATGACGTCGTATTCTAACAGTAGATCTAACCTTGTGAAACAAATGGTATTGGATCTGTGTCTACTAGTTGCGAAGTTACGTGTCACACCATCTTAGTATCCATGGTATCTACACAAATACTAAAAATGGTTTCCTCAAATGGCACAATACACACATTCTGTTTATAAACACAGACAGCAGTCAGAACACAGGCCACAGCGCGTGTATTATTGATTTAACTGGGGCAGATGTACCTTGCGATACACACTAAATGACGTCAGTACTCGCGGGAGATCTACATGTTTAAATACGAATGCGTTTGTCAACGTTTGACTGTTTGGAGATAGTTGAAGCAAAATGGCAGAATGAGAAATGAATCATCGGCAGAATGAGAAATGAATCATCGACATTGAATGTGGAGATCGGCGACCGTGACCCATTTCTCCAGTGCAGTTTCTGACCAATGGTAGTCCTTCTTACATGCGTGTGCAGAATTGACAGAATTGAATTTTGCGACACAGAATTCAGAAATTTTGGTGGCACAAAAGTGGGAATTTTGTGACAACAATTGAATTCTGTTGGCACAAGAAATTGAATTTTGGTGGACACCAGAAGTGAATTTTGTTACACAGAATTGAATTTGTTGGCACAAAAGTGAATTTTGTGACACAGAATTGAATTTCACAAAAGTGAATTTAGTGACACAAAAATGATTTTTTTTGACAAAATTGAGCCATGTCCCACTTGGCGCCCCGTACATATGGCAAGTAATTTACACCACGAATACTTTTGAATGCATACCTTCTGCGCAATCGCTTAAACAACGGTATTTGTTTGTGTTTTATGTCTGAATTTAATTTACTTTCTTCGAACTATAACGTATTCCAGTTTTACTATGTGTTCTATTTGTCTGGTGTTGTCCCGTAAATGCAATATACAGATACTTCAGAATACCAGGCTAGTGTGTTTTTACATCCCGGGTTATCATGCAAGGCCACGTATTCCAAGCCTCGCTGTGAAATTCCTACAGTTTCTGAGCCGAGCCTGATAAACTTGATTTAACTAGCATGGTACTCTATTTATCACGTAGCATTTTATGCTGCAGTTTGAGTAGATAGTACGTGGTTTTTGTTGAAAAGAACGTGAACCTGTACACAAGTTGAAGGTACCCAAAGAAAACCAATTGTAACTCAAACAAAAAACCAGCGCAATAAATCATGATAGTATAAACATGGCACGCGAATACTCCATTCCACGGGGCACTGAACTCGGGGTACAGCAAAATAACAAGGTACCGAAAGGAGACAAATGAACTAAAACGATAAAACAGCGTAATACATCGTGATATCAGTATGACACGCGGCACCTTCATGCGGATGCAACAGTGCGTGTGATATGTATACACGGATAAAAAAATGCACCGACATCACCACACCAACTACACAGGTGAATAACCCGCTGCAGGGATAGCAAAATGGTTATTGTTTTTTTTAATAATGCTTAAAAACTAGCAGAAAGTCAAAGACATAAAAAATTGTTATGAAAACCAAAAGCGCCACTAAATGCCTATAGATACATCTAATAATGAGCCTTTAATAGCAGATTTTGGTTTTCATGGCAATTTTTATTTCTTTCAATTTCTGGAAATTTTAGCCATTTTACCATCCCAGGTACGCGTTATTACCCTGTGACCAAAATTAACCACCAAGAAAGCAACAATCTTGACAGCCCAGAAGCATACACACCAAGTTACCTAACCCGAAATTTCTGTCTGTAACGCAGGGCGAAGTCGCCCTCCGTTACAGAGAGACATTTCGGATTACAAGTTACAGTACAAGGACACACGATGGCAAGGGTACCGTCTTGGAACAGTCAATGAACAAAATGGTTAATTATTGCATACTTCTGTGTCTGTACGAGAAGGGCGTCGTCAGGGGAGGTCCCTTTTTGGACCCAGCAGAATGTTCTGTTATATAAATGATATCCGCGATAACCATTTTCAGTGCATAAATGGATACTATGTTATTCAAATGCCCGACTACCCACACGCAGTCATGCGACGCCAAACATATTGCAAGATGCCGCGGATTATCTCCTCGTACATATGCACACATCGTACATTAGATGAAGTATATGCACTAATTAGAACTCTGAAATACACATGGTAATATTCACAGATACGTGACCAGCACCGTTAAACATATACATCGTCGCTGAGGTATCGTTTTAAACGTGAACGAGTGAAAAGTGAAAACATATGCCTTCGCTACGGCAGCTTAAAAGGGACATGCGCAATTTTCCCACGAAATAGGATCTCGTTCACACAGGCTATCTATCTCGTTCCCACGACAGTAATAGCATCTCGTTCCCACGACATAGCATCTAGTTCCTACGAGATAGCATCTCGTTCGAACGACATAATCAGCCAATAGAATAGCAGACATTACTCCATATGAGCATCTTGGATGACAATGGTGCTACCTTTGATTGACTGACTATGTCGTGGGAACGAGATGCGAATCAGTTCCTATCTCGTGAGAACGATATGGTATGTTGTAGGAATGGCCGCCATGGTCAGTATATTTTGATACGATTCTAATGAAATCCTGTTTCTCTTTAGTTAATTACGTACTTATTATTATATCAGCTAAATATTACTTAATAACAAATCATTAAATATTAATAAAGTGGGCTTTCGGAATTTGAATTCAAAATGTCCGACATTTTCGCGTTCCTTTTCTTTTCTATTAAATATAGTGCTATTGCATCTGCTTGTAATGACTCAACCAATATATTTATACATAAAAAATGAAAGCATTTAAAATGGTTGAAATCTAATACATATATATCGTTCATTATAATGTGTACATATGTGTTAAAATTTACGTTGGTGTTGTTCTGGTTTCAGATCACATGATTCGTCTGACTCCGGCAGACGACGAAGACGCGTCCAGAAACACGGGAATGGTGGAGATTTACAACAACAACAACTGGTCTCCAATTTGCGCCAAAGGCTGGGACAGAAACGAGACTGCTGTCGTCTGTAAGCAGCTTGGCTTCAGAGAGGGCACTGCAACTGCAATCAAGGACAGTTCTTTGACGGACACCCATTGGTTTACTAATGTCACGTGCAAAGGAACTGAAAATAGAATTGACGCGTGCGCAAATGATGGAATTGATTTTAATGGTTGCCCCGATTACAAATATGTATCGGTGATTTGCAGTTAAAACAAACCTTTCAAACAACAAACCATAGATAGTCTAATAGTGTACACATGCATACCATGTCCGTGGAGAAATGAAACCAAGGGCTTTGTCCGACATTGGAACTTAGTGCCAACCATCAGATGTCTGCCGGGGGGGGGGGGGAATTAAATACCCCGTTAGCGGTATTTATATAATCTTTAGATAGGGTTAGAAAACGAATTAGAAACTCTTACATGCGGGAATTATATAGTTATATTTTATTTAAGTTCAGATACATGTAGTTCGCAAAACTGTACCAGGTTGAAGAATTTCCGAGGTGCAAAATATGTAGATTATTGGAAGAGTGTGTGTGTGTGGATACTAGTAGTATATAGGACACTCCTAAACTGTGTACAAACCGTGTCCCGCTATGTAAATGAACTGCCGTATATCTATATATGACAATGCATTTACATCGTGAATGTGCCGTGTTTGTCAGGTGTGGGTTAATGTGGATTACTTTTGTTTTGCAGTATATTGTAAAAAGTCATTCGCGAACTTGTAGGACCGGTGTGTTAAAAAGCTGACGACCATGGACGGAAATACCGTTGTATTAATAACATAAAATATATCATTTATTATATTGCCTTGCTGTATATATTTCTAGCATTACCTTCCAATCATGTTTCCGTGCACGGCGAAATATGCTCACACGCTGTTCTATGGTCATACAATCCTGTTCTGTTTTCCCTGATATGGCATAACGACAACTGGTTTTGTTTCAATTTATGTACAGGTTACTTAACTGACAAATATAAATAAATAACTAAATACGACTGCAGATCAAAAGGGCGAAACGGTCCCGTTTGTAATTTTTCAAAATGGACGCGGCCTACCTATCCTGTTACATATTCGCAAACACGAACATTGCACAAAGAAATCAGTCAAATTAATATGGAAACTTAATAAAGTACATGTATCTGCATAGTATTTGGGAAATATATAAGGTAACCAATGTATACTAGCGGACTTTAAAAACGTCCCACCCTGTTAGATTTGCACCATGCACTACTACATGTATTTTACAATTGAAACATTTATTCTGTGTAATATACACATTTTATGCATATATAACGATTTCATAACTGCTCATGTGTATATATGCTCACATGAAGTCACTGTCAGGCCAGGAAGTTGTGGAATGGCGAATCTTTAGTAACGTGTATGACGCATTTTGGTTGATCTGGACACGTTGGATCGCCTGGCAGCCACGGTCTGCGCAACACCAACTCCGAAATATCCCCAAATTCTGTGTCTGTCATTTACATTTTGTCCTGGCATTGTAACACTGTTATGAACCTTTAACGTTCATGTAGATATTGTGTTCAATGCGTATTCAATGACCAACTTTTCTGTCGGATTTTACACGTGCATTTCGAGTAAATGGGTTCAGGAGGAAATGTGAATCTCTGAGTGCACAAAGCGTCACGGTTGGCCGGATAAATGTTGAATAGGCTAGAATAAACACGAGGGAAGTCATATTCACGAGCGCTTGATTACAAGTCTCTAATATAAGTAATGAATGTATAATTCCATATATACAGTGATGTGTTTTAAAGTCCGCCAGTATAGTTTTCGCTTTTGGTAACTCGAAAAAGAAGACCTGGATATAGTGTATACTTTCTAAACCCTATGTGTAAACTACAGAGCTCTGCAGGGGACGTAGAATATTTCTTTTTTTTATTAATTCGTTCCCACGAAATAACAATTCGTTCCCTCAATTTAACAATTCGTTCCCACGAAATAACAATTCGGGAACGGGAACGAATTGTTATTTCGTGGGAACGAATTGTTAAATTGAGGGAACAAATTGTTAATTCGAGGGAACGAATTGTTATTTCGTGGGAACGAATTGTTAAATTGAGGGAACGAATTGTTAATTCGAGGGAACGAATTGTTATATCGTGGGAACGAATTGTTAAATTGAGGGAACGAACTGTTATTTCGTGGGTTTGAATTAATAAAATAAATCCATGTCCCCTGCGGGGGTCCATAGTATACAGTATTCTATATGTAGATGTTACGGACGAAATGATGCGTACGGATATTTGTCCAGTCTAGTTCTAGCACAGTCCTTTGTCATGGTAAGGACCTATATTGTTTGTTCGAAACATGTCTGGTGTTTCACTGACCAACTGGCGAGTAGTGCAGATCCTGATTAGACTGTGTGGATGCACAAGCTGATCTGTATCTATACTGGCCGCACAATCCATAAGCCCCATTACTCCAGAAATAGTCACATATATGTCCATCTTGCGTTCCCACACATTATTGAATCAAGTGTTGGAATGAGTTATTTCCGCCGAATACACAGGAGGCACGAACCGCACGTGCATCCCACCGGGAGCAAAGCAGCACAGTTATTTCATAACCAAACGATAGTTCTACATAATGAAATACCGGCAAGTTTGTTTTACATTCTAGCCCAGGAGTATTAGGTTTAAAAAACACCAAAGCCCAAAATAATTGTTAACAAGCTGAATTTTTCAGGAAAGTTGTATAAATGTATGTAGAATAACATACTAAAAATCCCCGCAAATCCAGCTGGTGTTAACTTGGGAATTCAAGATGGCGTCCAAGATGGCCGCCATTTTTTCATTATCTTTTAATGTTCAGCTATATGGGCAAATAGGCATACAAATGTGTTGAATTTTTATACTCTTACCTGGATTATCTCAGATATACATTTTTAAAGCAATTTTGTTATTTCTGAAATTATACAATTCAAGATGGCCACCAATATGGCCGCCAAAACTTCAAAATTGATAGATTTTAGGATATTTTGTAAGAAAAGACGCGAGGTAGATAGCAATATTTTCAATTTAATCTATATATTATACAATATATGACAAGCAGTACTTAATACATAATACATTGGACATTGGAAATGCATTCATTATCACTATTCATGGTATATACAGATTGATGTGCACTCGTGTCTCGTATAAGTATGAATAGTGACAGTCCTGTAAGTAAACATGCATATAAATCCATACCACTTTGCCACTACAGCATCATCAATATAGCAATAACATTGTATGATCATACATAAAATGTGACTTGTGGATTAAGAATTATGGCATTTGATACCATGGTAGACACTTCTATGTACTTTTTATGAATGTTATGTCATTCACTCGCCACAACTTAAATAAGTCATGTTTATCTTTCAAATCACTTTCTTGTATTTATATGCATCATTGGTGATACATATTTTAATGTTTGACAGTGGTCACACAGTTGTGTCATTTGTATTTAAGGAATAAAATCCCCGGCTATTGTTCGGACTCCTCACTAACTTTAAACAGACCAAATGTAATTCATACCGTAGTAAACGCAACAAAGGACTCCACACACTTTAAGCAGACCAAATGTAATTCATAGCGCAGTAAACGCAACATCCCAGGGTTTTATTACTTATATTTACACTTCATTTGTCGATAGTTTCAAAATGTTAGTAACCAAATATGGCATTATATTCAAGTTTCGTATTGCTTTACGTCATGTTCTCGTACTTCTTGGAACAGCGACGTTGCCGGTCAAACGCGTGACGTTAATGACAACGTCATGGAGATTAATGACGTCAAACAAACTTTAACCAACCAACAACGTCACGCGACGTCATGTGAGGCTAATGCATTTATTGGAGTATGAACGCAATAGGTTGGATGGGCGTTTACATTTTGAAATTATTGGAAATGTAAATATATTGATGTAAACGGTTGGATAATTCTGTAAAGAAAGCCATGGTTTGGTAACAAATGTCTT
Source organism: Conchocele bisecta (assembly GCA_029237695.1). Lineage (NCBI taxonomy): Eukaryota > Metazoa > Mollusca > Bivalvia > Lucinida > Thyasiridae > Conchocele > Conchocele bisecta. The sequence continues at coordinate 30,806,748 of CM055281.1, forward strand.
CACATGAGTTACTCATCAGACAATTTATATAAATGTAGAAATTTAATATAGATGTGCCTTGCAAACAACAATACTGCTTCAACAGTACCCAAGCGATACCACTGTCTAATCTTAAATGTCACCTAAGTGTAAATTATGAGGTTATTCAGAATCATGGTCAACTGGTACGGGCGTAGTATTATTACATGTTTGTCCCATACATTGGCTGCACATCTCAGTGCAAAATAACCAAAGATTCCTGCACCCACAGCCACATGAAACCATTTTCATTAGCTTTCTGGTTCAACTGGGAGGTCAGACTCCATGGGTAACAGAACATCATCTTGCAATCTTCATCCCCATTCTATTGGAGGCATTGAGTTACCCATCCATTGCTGAACAGCCAAATATGTACGATGTGAATGTTATTTGGCCGCAGCACTTGTCGGTGGGAGACACGCAAGCTGAAATGATGAGCTACGGGAGGACCTACCAATTGCCTTTTTGTATGCAATGTGTCAGTATTTAAGTGTCTTTACTTGACCAGCTCCATATCATTTGACTAAAAAGAACTGTTCACCGGCATGTTCTATATCGCTATGTGTGCTTTCACTATTTCTGAACGTTTCTAGCATGTGCTTGTCCTGATGATGGTGTACAGTATTGAAAGCCTTGCGTTTTCCCTGTCTATAAGGTACAGATACTGTATCACAACCACATACAGCATGCATAAACAACAAGTGTTTTTTGGTGTCTCCTATAGCATGCTGAAGATCATGGATGTTGTAAAGGGTCACTGGGTTACTACGGCAAAGCATATACATTGCCACCGAAGTAATCGCTAGTGCAACAAGCATCACCAGTAAGTCAGTGTCAGTTCCAACAACCGCCACTGGCTTCTCGGCATCATCAGCCAGTGTTAAGGCTGTTGAAACTATCAGGAAATCTACATCTGCCTGTGACTGTTTCACTCTTATGCCTGCGGCTTGCGTCTCTTGACTCAACAAGTCAATAAATCGACGTTTATTGCTGCTGTTTGACAAGAATGCTGATTGTGCAGTCGTGATTTTCATATTTACATAAAATATGATGGAATGTGATGTTACCTTGCCTTTTCATGAGATTCCGCATTAGACCATCTATGCATAGTGCTAGGGGTTGCGTTGACAGTTCGTGTGTCATGAATGTTTCCATTTCAGTACTATCATTGAGAACACACGTGATCTTATTAAACAACAGAGTGGGGTTAACTGCCGTATCATGTCCTCGGACTTTGACAGTTTTGTGCATACTACTGATTGTCTTAACCTTATCTTTTCTGTGAAGAGTGATCTCTGTGAAACACTTACCTGTCATTTTAGCAGCTGCGGTGGTACCAATGTTGACTGCTTGGTCACATTTCACTGACGACTCGGCCACTAGTCCAGTGGATATAGATACAACTATGGTGAATATGTGTGCAGCCAATTCACAAAGAGACCAATGTCTTTGGTATCTCGTGATTGGGTGCAGCTTCCAACCTGTGCACTTCTCTGTAATCATCTGATAAATTGAATCTGCTCAGAAGATCTACCAGTTCACGGGAACCATATTTTATATGTATATACACAGCAATTGCAAGCAACAGTAGTGACATGAATGACCTTGGACGACATGAAGAAATTATGGCATGAGCTATAGCGGTAGTTCTCCTATTTATTGTAGGAGAACTTTTACCTTTCTGATCTAAAAGACAGTGTAGAAAACGGTTTAGCGAATCTGGAACTAGTGTTGTAACATTCAATAACTCTCTGGATTTCTGATGCACACTTTTTATCTCTAGACTTACGAATTAAATTCTTAAATAAATGTTTAATTATTATCTAATATGGCTAACTAACCTGAATTTGAGAGAAATTGCTGAAAGAAAATCAAATTCTCCAATGGGCCATCTTATCAATATTCATGAGACCTCATTAATATTAATGAGTAAGGTGACTGAATTTAATCAATGACATGGTCAAAAACTATGTTAGGCGGGACGTTTTACGCGACGTCGTTAAGCGCAACAACCAAAACATCAATGTTAGACGTTATCCGTGACGTCATATGTTCAAAAGATCACGTCTCTACGCAAATTCACGAACTTTTCACATGATTTGTAGGATTTAAAACACCATTCTGGTTTTTGGACATTTAATTTCTATATTATCTTGTATCAATCCAAATGCATGTAGTTCATTCTTACTGACTTTCGACATGGCACGCGACTATCCTCTGAAAATTGTATACAGATTTCAATACAACGAGGGCGTGGCTAGTTAATATTGCGTTGTCACGGAAGGGTTTTGACGCCATATTAGATTTATATTTATCATATTTAGCATGTCACAACTAATCCGTTTCTAGTATACATTGAAAAATCATAATCAACATCTGGAAAGCCATTTAGGCGTGTCAAAAAATAATTTTGACCGTCAACATTTTAATGCTAGACACTTTGGTGCCATTTGGGGATATATTTTGGCGGCCATTTTGAATGGTGATTATGAATATTATCTATATATACTGCGTTTTGGTATATTTACTTATGTATAGAGGTTTTTATATATATATATTTATCATAGCTGAATACGACGATATAAGCAAAAAACAAAAATGGCGGCGATCTTGGACGCCATCTTGAATTGCCAAGTTGGCAGAAGGTTGATTTACGGGGACTTTTTTTCTGATAATGTAGACATGATTCTGAACATATCCTGACATTTTCAGCTTGTTATCAATTTGTTTGACCTTAAACCCTATTGCTCCTGGGCTATTCTGTCTTTTATTATAGTTGAGCAAATAATAGTCAGGCAGCCAGGCAACTATACCCTGACTTTGCTGATATAGTTTTATTCTCACCTGATTCTGATGCGCATGATGCCCCTCAAGCATTTTAGCCCTGATACTTTTTTTTTTACCTTTGGGCATTTCTCAAAATTCAAAATGGCCGCCAAGATGTCCGCCGCATAGAGTCATTTTACAATAATGGACCTAATCCAAGAACCCATTGACCGATTTTGATGATCTTATGGTCGTTTTGTAGGTTATTAATGATGCCAGACACATTAAGTATGGTTCCATGTCCATACGGGGTAAAACTTCCAAAATGGGGCATGATAAGGGGATTTTTAATCACAAAATGGTGAAAATTACCTCATAATTAAATGATAATGAATAACCAGTCATGGTATTCAGTCATATTCTTGTCTAATTCCTACCTAAATTGTGATATAAAACTAGCCTATTCTGCGAATGTTATCTTGACTGATGTTACTGATAGTATATGTTCATTTTGTATTATATGATAACGGAACCACTATATGGATGACGTTGAAGCCTTACGAGTTCAAGTTTGGCACTATCACTGTATATATCCTATTAGTATAGAAGGAGTCAAAATGATACCCGCAATCATTTTGATGTTATTGAGAGGTATTGTAGCTCCCACCACCAACAACAAGTTGGTGGTGGTGAATGATAAAAAAGTGGTCTTGTAGTCCCAATTAGATCGGAGATTGGGATTTTTTGAAAAAAATATAGAGAGAGTTAAAATGATAACAGCAACCTACACATCACCCCTACGCTCCATCTACAGTCCCACACCCCTCGAATTTGTGTATAAACTGAATAGACAAAAAGTGCGGACCACCTATAGAATACAGAGCCATGTTAGACAACTGTGTACTTCTAAAACGGATCTTCCTTGTCAGAGTTGTCTCTCTTATACCATACATTTCCACCAACAAAAGTTAGGTTTATATACGAGAAATAAACACAGTTAAGTGTCGGGACGCCGGCAATAATATCTCAGCGCTGAGACAGGTTTCGCCACATGTATTTCACTCTGGCTGCTCTACGCATTCTAGCGGATGGAGGTAATGAGGAGGAGGGGTCCGCGGTAACAACTCAATGATGGGGTGGAGAAGATGTGAGTGTGACACATCCCACTAAGCCTAAAAAAGAGAGGAGAAGAGATTTAAAGCGAAGGCTTAGTGGGATGGGCCCAAGTGGGATGGGCCCAGAAGGGTTTTGCTGGCGCGGGTTCGAGCCTCGGTGGGACCTAAAACATTTTTTTTTAAATTGTTTATTATTATTAATAAATTGTTTACTGCACCAATATAATTAATTTTATAATTTTAAGAAAATTTTTAAATTATTATTATTATTTACTAAAATATCACAATTTCCAGGATGGTGGTGCTGTAACATTTCCTCCGACTTTATCTCCAAGTTTTACCCTCAATTTATCCCAATCAGTACTCTCAATCTTGGGCATGGTGGCGCGCGCTTTGATTCTAATATCATTTTTTTAATTCTTCATATCTCCTCATTTCTTCCACAACGGATTCAAACTCTAAATTTGATATTTCATTATCGGCCAACGCTTTGGACACTATAACGTCGATGCTATTTTTCTTAGACCTAGCGAGAACGGATATTCTATCATGTTTTCTACATTTTTAGCTCACCTGAGCGAAGCTCATGTGAGCTATTGTTACCGCAATGTGTCCGTCGTCGTCGTCGTCGTCGTCGTCGTCGTCGTCGTCGTCGTCGTCGTCCTTGAACATTTTCAAACGTCTTCTCCTCGGTAACCATTGGGCCTATAGTCACCAAACTTCATGGTCATGGTCCTTAGGTAGGGGGATTACAAAATTGTTAAAATGACGTCATTACGTAATCCAAGATGGCCGCCGTCTAAAAATAGCACAAATTCTTCAAAAATCTTCTTGTCAAGAACCGCCAACCGGATTTCGACAAAATTTGGTAGGAATGATCGATGTACATTGCTCTTTCAAAGTTGTTAAAATGGTGACTCCGGGGTCAAAAACGGGCGTGGCCCGTGGGGTCAAATTGGGGTCAAATTTTGTTTTGGACTGAATATGGTCATGTCATATATCAAATCGAAGGTATAAATGAGGCGATCACTCTGGTGCATTTTTTGTCAAAATCGGATGGTTATGTCATCCAAGATGGCCGCCGAAATGTCAAAAGGTCGTTCTTTTATTAGAGATTTCAAAATTCTTCTTCACATGAACCGCTTGGCCCATGGTAGCCAAACTTAAATGTTATGGTCCTTGGGTGAAGCCTTTTCATATTTGTTAAAATGGAGGTCATAGCTAATCCAAGATGGCCGCCGTCTAAAAATAGCATAAATTCTTAAAAAATCTTCTCATGAACCGCTAGCCGGATTTCGACTAAACTTGGTAGAAATGATCGATTTACAATGCTCTTTCAAACTTGTGAAAATGGTGAACCAGGGGTCAAAAATGGGCGTGGCCCGTTGGGTCAAATTGGGGTCAAATTTTATTTTTGACCTAATATGCTCATGTCATATATCAAATTGAAGGTATCGATGAGGCGATTGCTCTGGGGCAAAATTTGTCGGAATCGGATAATTATAACATCCATGATGGCAACCAAAAGGTCCATTTATTCGAGATTTTGAACGTCTTTTTCTCAGAAACCACATGGCCGATGCTGGCCAAACTTCATAGGAAGTTAAGATCCTTGGGTGAAGCATTTTCAAATTTGGTAAAATGAGAGTCATCGCTTAATCCAGGATGACCGCCATCTAAAAATAGCACAATTTTTTTTAAAACACATGAACTCAATGTCACATTCTCCTCTGGTGTTCATGGAGTCAGGTGAGCGAATTAGGGCCATTATGGCACTCTTGTTTCTCTAGTTTTCGACCAGCCACCCTCATTAACATACAAAGTATTCCAGATACAACTGTAATTCCACTCAAAACCCCAGCAATTGGAACTGTTACAATTGTAGATAGCGTGGCGGCAGTCCCCGCACCACTCATTACAGATAAACTTGACAGAACCGTACTAGATGCCTCTGCTAAATTTGCAACGCGCTTATATTTTTTAGCGATTCTTTTTCTATTTTTACATTCGCTAACTAAACTATCCTGCATAACGACGATATTATCCAACCTAAAATCTAAACATCTTTCGCGAATTGGATACAGTGTTGATGGAGTGGTATTGACAATTGGATACAGTGTTGGTGGATTGGTATTGACAATTGAAAGCGGTGATTCGTTCATGATTTTCAATATATTAGTATCTTACAAATTAAGTTCAATTAACAATGAGACAATAGTGGAAGAACTCGCTGGGTCAGCGATTTTCGTAACAAAGTTAATAACACTACCTTCGGAAAGTCTAATTAGATCATCACCGGCGAACAAAACCACCGACGAACTAACTCCAGCGAGTTTAGTGACTCCAATTGCCTGTTCTTTCCCATCTACTACAAGATTTATCGTGACCGCGCCCACAGGTTTACCACTAGCATTAACCGAGCAGACCGCCATTCGGAGAAGTGTACCTGGAGCTGTCATGGCGTATCCCCCACATTTATTACTCGCTTTGGCACCGAACGAATATTCAGAGAGCCCCTCAACCAATGGGCCCCGCTTCTCAGCCCAAACTGTTATGACACGTTTTTGCGTGTTCATTGTTTTCAACAATCCGGCAAGCCCCCCGATAGAGGTACGGGCCTCAGCACGAATATTTTTAGAGGCCTACTCAAGCGCTTTGGTCGCGGCTCTATGAAGGTCGTTTCGTTATCATCATCGATGTCATCATTTCGGACATCGTCTCTGCCGAATGCGTCCATGTCAAAATCATCCATCTTTTAATTATTTATGTATTAAAGACAAAACCATGCGGGTTTAAAAGAGATATTTAGTTTCACTGAAAATATGTCTTCGAGTCAATACGGTCGCAAACTCAATCCATACCGCAGACTGTGGGAGCCCCTCGGGGCGAAAGGCGTGAGACAGAGTGTCGTTATTACGAACAACCCATTGACGATCGACCAGAACCAGCAGCTGTTAGTCCGCTTCCCCAACCTCGGAGCTAGCGACGTCATTGTGCCGGGGACTGTTCGCCTCGCTTTCACTATTTCGCTGACGTCGACGGACGCGGACCGAACCGTCGTTCAGAACCTGGGTCGCGCCATCGTCAAGAAGACTATGATAAAGATTTCTGGTAATGAGGTGATGTCGATCGATGACAGCGACGTCTACCATTGTTATCAGGACCTCTGGAAGACGGCGCATGAGCGCGAAAACGCGGTCTATCAGGGTATTGACACCTGCAAAAATAAGAACGTAACCAGACTTAGAATTGGGGCTGGTAACAAGGCAGATAACGTCTCGAGTGACAACGCGGTCGCGGGCGCTTACGGCAACCGCTTCTACATCCCGCTCGACTTTGAGTTGCTGGAGAGTCACATGCCATACTATCAGAGCGCTTTGGCGGACCGCCTCGAATACGAACTAACGTTCAACGGCTACGGCCGAGTTATCATAGCCACCGACATAACATCGACGTATACGATCGACAATGTGTCGCTGGAGTACGACATGGTCACGATGCCCGAACTCGCGCGATTGATCAGAACCCATTACGCGGCGCGTTGCCATACTTTACGACCGAGTTCTTCGCCACCGCAAGATGACGAAAGACAAAGGCGACACATTGTGGAATATTAATGTCAACGTACCCGCCCGCTCGATGAAAGGTATACTGATGTTGTTCGAGGATGCTCGGTTCGCGCTCGGGGCTAGAAAAACCTACAAATTCTATAACCCCAAAATCACGAAGGTAGAGGTGACGATCGAGGGAGTACCCAATCAACTCTACAGTGCGGGTCTTCGCGCGCACCAGCAGTGGGATGAAGTAAGAAATCAGTTTACTGCCGGCTCTAAGCGCTCTCCGGAGGTTGCCGCGGTTGCCAAAGATCTGCATCTCTTGGCCGTCTCCCTCGCGGAGTTCCTGAATACCAAAATACGCGTTATGGCTAGACATGCGAGCCAGCGACGACGACCAAATACACGGCAGCGGACGCCAAGTTGAAAACGCTAGTGAGGGTGTGACGATCCAGATAACCAAAGAGGCGGATGGAAATGGCGCATTGGACGTGTACTTATATATAATTACAGACGCACAACTCAACATCGAAGATGGCCGATACGTCTCAGCACTCTACTGATTTAATAAAAAAATCAATACCAATTCACGATTGGAGATGCCCACTCTGCCATAATATGTGGGCAGACAGGATGTGGAAAAACGGTTTTCATCCTAGACTTGCTCGAGGGTTCCTACCGTGATGCCTGTCGACACATTGTGATCCTGTGTCCTACTGTGCGGCACAACGAGACTTATCAGCGGCGCCCGTGGATATGGACCGACCCTGAGGTATACGTCATTGACCCCGGCGACAGGTTTCACGATTGATTGCGTGGTTTATACCAAAGATTCCAGGGTGAGCCCACCCTATACGTGATTGACGATTGCTCGGCCAAGGCGGCGATGACCAAAAAGAAGGACATGCTCTCCGAGCTCGCATTTTCTGGCCGCCATGCAAGGCAAAGCGTATGGATCTCCACTCAAAAGTACAACGCCGTCCTCAAGGATCTGCGCGAGCAAACAAAATGGGTGACCCAGCTCTGTTATCCGGCATTACGGAAACCGATATTCGGGAACCAGTCACTGACCATATAATGTGAGTCATAACCATGATAACAGCGCCGGTACCCGGCATCGCTGGTACCCGGCGTCGCTGGTACCAGCTCTGTTATCCGGCATTACGTGCCGGAAACCGATATTCGGGAACCAGTCACTGACCATATCTAAACAATTTCACAGCTGATTAACCCCGACCTGCTGTCATAAATCGCGGCAATTAACGTGTCGGTATCTTGTCACCTGCTGTGATGTACTATTTTGCAAACATCAATTAAGAAATGAACAGTTAGCAACTAAATTTACAAGTGATTAAATCCAGCAAGGACCGATAGATTGTAAATAAAAAAATATCATAATCGTGAACAATTTAAATAATTATCGTGTAGCATTGCCTCTGGGGTGAGTTCAGATAGGGACGAATCGTCATGTAAATATTAAAAGGGAAACCACTCTACATGTTTTTGCTTTGCAACTTTATAAATTTTAGCATGTAAATTAAAACAAACTGTTTATTAAAATAAATATTTATTTTATAAATGCACATGTTTGCGAATTGCTAACAATAAAGAAACAATTTCACAGATAATCCGGTATTCACCACGCGCTCTACAATTAACAACAGGTTCGCCTGCAACCTAGACTTTGTCAAATACCGGATTAGCTTTGAATTTTGTTTGTTTCCTTGATATAAATTCGTATATATGCATTGCTTTATCAATGTGGTGACAAATAAGTATATATCTCGCCGATAATGCTAATGTAAAATGACAGCAAATAGCGTCGATACAATGCGTGGTTACCAATTACCGACATGTTCCAATTACCGGAATTATCACGACCGTCTGATAGCGAGGTGAAAATCGCCGATTCTTTATACCGGCATATTCGTTATAACGGCAGATTCATCTCTGACGAACTATGCCGTTGTAACGAATTCTGACTGTATATGCCCACGAACTATAAGCCCTATTATTAATATTATAAATGATGACACAAGACGCACCTGCGAGAGTGACGGAACCGCAATCCCCGATTGCTCCAACACTGTTGAACCCGATTGCAGCACTTCCAACGGCGTTGGGGGAACAAGCTCCACATGAACAAGCTCCACAGGAGCAAGCTCCGGTTGCACGACACAAACACCCAAAAAGACAGGCAGCTGGGCGGGCAGCAGCTGCCACCCGAAAAAGCTAAACAAGATAAAATACTCGCCGAGCTTCGAGAGGCCAAACGGTCGTTATTTGTTCCTGCTGTTGAAACAGCAAAACACCCGGTGGTTCCACATCCGAAGGCAGCCATTTCTCCCCAAACATGCTCCAGTTTAGAAGAGCAATCCCCGATTGGTATACCTCCTACCCCCTATTACCTCAACATTGTTGAACCTGATTGGAAAATCATCCCGTGGGTTGTTGGTGGTGGTCTGGCAGTTGTGGGCACCGTGTGTGTATGCAAATATATTTCGAGACAATCCCCACCACTGTTGGAGGTGGTTCCGAAGAAAGTTACGAAACCGATTGCGCCCCATTTAAACATTAATCGGGATCCCTTTTATATGCAAAAATTATAGTTATCAATAATGGCTGAAAAAGATGGTAAAATGATAGTGAATGCGCTTTATCACGGCGTAGTGATATCGGGTTTAAATATCGGATCGGCTCGAGTAACAAAGATGCTCATAGGAGGGCCCTCTCCCAAATTAGATTTTACTGTGAAAGACGTATTAAACGTGGGCTTAAATATAGCGTCCGCAATTTGAACCCGAGATTATCTAATTAAAGCTGGAATTCTACCTCCTGATATATGGAAATAAAATGGCTAGTGCGATCGCAATGATGATAGGTGGTGCGGTGGTGAACGCATTTGCGTTCAGCGATAGCAACTTTTTCTTCTCGAAACTGAAAAGCTCGGACGCGGATGAGGAGCGCAAGCGTCACGATTTAGCTGTAGAACAACTCAATAGCGCAAAGGAAGCATGGTCTCAAAAACGAACCGCCCGTCTGGACTGGATCAACGAAGATCTTCGTCGCGAGAATCACGCTGTGCAAACTTTCCGGAACGTTGACGACGCCATCCACGAGTACGCGCGGGCATATCCGCAGAAAAGTCTCGAGCCGCTGGATCCCGAGCCCCAGCTTTCAGATTTCTATGTACCATCAGATGCCCAAAAAGACCGCGAGATCGTGTTCATCGTCGTGGGAATGGTTGCAACGGGTCTCGTCAGCTACTATATTCAATCTAGATTGAAATAAGCAATAAGCAATAATTAATTTTAAAAACATTGTTTTTATAAATATATATATATAGAACGATGTTAGTTGACGAACTTTATTTTGCTATGATTGATGTAGGCTACACGACCCTTAAACATCGTTTACCTGGTGCAAAGAGTATGATTCGTCTGGCCCGAAATTCTCTCGAGAAGTGGCGTGAGGACGAAAAAGCGGCCACCCTTTTCGCAAAGCGGATGTTAGAGTTAAATTCCCCAAAATTCCCTCTCTTGTTCCAACCCAATCGCTATTGGACTTCCAACAAAGGTTTAGTATCTACGACGCAGTTACCGGACGATCTGGCGATGGCATGTTGGAGATTTTCCGATCTATTAGAATACCTCGCATACGATGGACACGCGCAAACTTAATACCAAGCTATCGGTTCACCTAGCACGCAAGTTAGCGAACACATACTACAGCCCCCGCAGCTACTGGAAGGGGCTCGCGGCCATCAAGAACCTCGCGGCGGCGACCAAGGTTTCCGAAAACGCAGCCAAGGAATGGCTTAAGAAGCAGGCCATCTGGCAGATCTATTTGCCCGCGCCTCACAATATTCCGCGCCCGAAATTCGACGTGCCGGTGCCGAACGAAGTCCACCAAGCGGATCTCCTATTTCTCCCTCACGATCGCGTCGGTCGCAAGACGTACAAGTACGCACTGACAATCGTTGACATAGCGAGTCGGTATAAGGGGGCTGAGCCGTTAGCCACTAAAGAGTCTAAGGAGGTGGCCGAGGCTCTTTCCCGAATATATAAAAGGAGTCCTCTCAAATGGCCGAATCTTCTCCAGGTCGATCCCGGCCGCAAGTTCATGGGCGCGGTATCTCATCTATTGTCTAAGCACAAAGTTTCTGTCAGACGCGGCCGCGTCAACATCCACCGGGACCAGGGGATCGTGGAGCGGTTCAATCGAACCCTGGCTGAGAGGCTGTTCGGACACCAATACGCCAAAGAACTTGTAGACCCTCATTCGCGATCGACCGAGTGGGTGACCAGACTGCCCGCCGTGGTCTCCGCACTGAACGGAGAGGTGATCAGATAGATGACATCAAGTCCAAAAAGGTGACGAGCAAGCCCTCCGCCGTCTCGCGTGGGCGACCCGTTGGTTTAGAGGAGCAACGACTTCCATCTGATGTTGGCGTCCGGTACCTCTATCAACCGGGAGAGCTCGAGGGTGGCCTCCGCCGCGCGACTGATCCCGTGTGGTCTCACAATGTATATCATCTAGATCGATCTATTACCAAACCCGATGAGCCCGTGCTCTACTATTTGGTTGATGGTCCAGCGCGCGCTTTTGTTCACGAAGAACTTCTCGCGGTACCTTCTGACACCTAGCTACCCCCGGATCGTCAGAGTCTTTAGTATTCTCCCCTTTTTGCAGAGTCCTTTTTTTTTTTTACCTATGTTAGAGGCTCGGTGTGTACCCCGTTTTCCAACACTCTCCTCTTGTCGTAGTACGCCGACAGCCCTAGTTTACTCTGGGTATATGTTTTCATTACTCCACCGTTCATACGGAACTCTATATTTTAGCCACGTCCCTATGGCCTTCCAACGCGTTCTTATATCTATTCCAACTCACGCTGTTGGTTCTCTTACTCATTCCCTTAGAGGAATGCTTCACTACGCCCGGGGTTCCAACTCCAATCTCGATTGGAGTTGGTTGTGTGGCCAGCGCGCGTCGTTGGTGCCTGGCCGGATGCCACTTGGAGTCTTCGCTCTCAGCCAGCTTTTCTACGAAGTAACACTTACTGGATAGCGCTATAGCTCTATCTCCTTGAAACTCCATCTTGAACAGCCCAGGTTCCCTGTTACTCCATTTATTCCATGCGAGCCAGTTGCGCTTATCTTTCTCATATGCCCGACGTTGTCTAGGCTTCACCAGCGCGTCTGGGCTTTCATCGTTAGCTGTACTATCAGGTTTAACAGTCACACCTATGTACATGCTGTCCGTATCCATCTGAATTAGTTCAAAGTCCTTTCTCGATACGTACTTGTCTAGGAAGTCGTAATAGAACTCTAACATTCTCAGCTTGGCTAGTTGGTACACGGCTGTCCCACAGTGAAAAGGTCTCTTAACAGCACACTTAGCCTTCCTACTAGATATCTCATACGCGTCTCCGGTCTCTTCCAGATCTTCGAAGAACGCTGAGCGTAGTGCTTTATCCACACAGCTCTCATTTTAGTGTACGTAGTGTTAAGGTGTCTCTCTGGTGCCTCAATCATCTTACCACAACACGAATTACCAACCAACTTCATTATTTCAGCTACCGGCTTCTTCGACTCATCTACGTCTCCGATCCTCCTAGCCGCAGTCACATCTTCGACAAACCACGCGAAGGGTTTTCCAGCTTCGTAGTCTAGGATCCTGTGGAGGCCTGTTATCACTAGCCCGTGCTCTAGATACCACTTCAACAGCGGGGCATACAGCAGCATCTTTTTTGCTGACAGCGTGCCCACTAATTTTGTTCCGTCTCCTCGATTCCTGCCTGTGTTTTTCAGATACTGGAGCATCTGCTCCGGAACCTCCTCCTCTTCAACTACCCTGTTTAGGAACAGCGGAGACATCTCTTCAAACTTTTCTCTCAGGCTTTTTGGGACTTCTATATCCACCTCGGCGAACCCGAACCAGTAATCACTTACCCCGTGTACCCGTTGGCAGAACTTGTCTATGATCTTTTGGTTGTGGGGTGTCTTATTGTGGTGTATAGTTTCCTTACCGCACGGCATCTCTTTTTTGAGTGTCGACAGGTACAGGGCGTTAGCGTCGTACCCGAGGACTGCCTGACACGGTTTCCTTCACCCTTACTGTTTGGCGTATCTTAGAAACACCTGCCTCGGCGTATCTGGTGAACACGATAGACGGTCCTCCGACTAGAGCTCCCTGTAACATCTCGTACGTCTCTTTCTCTGGGCATACAGCTGGCCAGTCTTCGGTCCGGATCCAGCTTTTCCCGGGATACCAGCACTTGCCGACGCCGTTCCTCGCATCAGATATTGGATGGCTATTCCTGGCAGGGTAACGGCGTCTTTGAATATATCTACTCCTCTATGTTTATAAAAGTCACACATCTTACCTAATGCCTCTAGAAAAGGTGATACGTCGAGATCGTTGTAGTATCTCACCCAGTCCTTAAATGTTCTCATTCCTTTCTCCTCGAAAATTCTCCTGCACTCCTCCAGCTGCTCCTCGGTTACTAGCATCTCACATCTGAGTTTGGAATACCAGTGCTCTATGTCAGGGAGCCCTTGATAGTCTAGCTTGTCTACAGAATCGAACCACTCATACGGGAAGAAAGACTTTTGAGATGAGCAGTCGTATGCCTTAATCCACTTATCGTAACTGACTCCCGGACCAAGATACAGGAGAACGCCCATGAATCTGAATTCCGGAGTGAATAGGAATATGGTGTCGTTAGTCCGCTTGCCTACCATAACTTTCGTGGTCGTGTCTGCCAGCTTGCCCACAAGATGTTTCTTGATGAGGTTGATGTCATACCTACTGCAGTTGAAACCCAACACTGGGACCTGATCTATCCACCTGTTTATCTCATCCACTTGTCGAGGTCTGAGGTGCTCCGTGTCCTCAAACCTGTACCGGCGACCCACTTCTTCGCGAATGTCCCTACCCCTCTCCTGCAGATCTTCTATGAACTTACTTACCAGTTTGGCAGGATCCGTGTCACAGATGTGAGATACGGTTCCGGACAGGCTGTCCCCTATGCTAACGCTTACGGGCACGTGCTCTGTCTCGTACGATAGGTCTGGCGTTTGGTCGATCCTCCCTTCCTTACTCAGATACGCTTCAAAATCGTATACTATCTGGTACGGGTACAGTGTGGTGGGACATCCTGTCTTAATCTTAGTGCCGGTTCTGTTATACATACACTCCCACATTATCACTAGGTTAAATCCTGCTTCACGGATCTCTTTATCCCGCTTGTTGCTAGTGCGAAACTCGTGCCATCTCGCCGGGTGATGTTTCTGGCAGCCGTGCCAGAAACACCCGTGATACTGGTACACCGTGTTATTTTCCTTGCAGTATCCATCTACTGGAGCTCCACAGATCCACCTTTCACCACCGTGTCCGCACTGTTCGTGGTGAATGTGAATTCCCTCCTTCTCTTCCACGGAGTACATCCAATCAAGTGCCCCTAGGCTTCCAGCACTCTTTGGGTAGAAGGCCTTCTCGAACGCGGAGCGAGGGCGCTCGATAACTTTCCCTTCGCATACGGCGTGTGTCTCGCCCTTCAAACACTTAGGTCCGTGCCGAGTAACGTTACTAGCCTTCGTGAACCTCTGTTTACAAGTGTCGCAAGCGTACGTTTTTGACAGACCTTTTAGGATGGTTATCAGGAAAGCGTGGTTTTTGTAGATGCCTATCATCATATGCTTCGTACCTACCTCCTCATAGTGTGTTGGTGCCTTCTTCAACCACCATATTTCACTCTCGGTTGGCTGATATACTTCTATACCCACCTTAAACTTCTCCTCAACCTTTTTCAGCTCGTCTAGCGGAATAGGCCCAGGCTCTCTCTTACCGAAATACTTAGCACTCATCTCTCTGGCTTGGGCGGTACATTTGTCTGATCGCGCCCCGCCGTGAATGGCCAGGCACCTGAATAGACACAGCTCATCGTTGTATTTATCTAACGAGTACATACCTTTCTTATTCCTCAGCCATTATGGGAGAGGTCCACCAGCCGCGTGTTTGGAAGTCAACCCGAGATCTACTCCTCGTGTTCCCTGCACTAGTTTTATATAAACCTGCTCCCACCTCACGAACGTCCATTTCGTGTTGGGCCTCCCGACTTTATCTATGTCCATCCTCCTTTTCTCGTTATCTTTCGCCCATTTCTCTACTTCACCTAAGGAGTCCATCCACCTACTCCCCCCAAGATTCTTATTAAATATTATCGTCTTCGCGCGACCTCGGTGATCTTTTTCCTCAATGTGTTGTAGTTTGTAGGAGTATGAATATCTTAGGTGGAAGTTTGTTGTCAGATGAGAAGTTAATTTCTCTACTATCCTATCAGGTATTTCCTTTTCTACGTGTTTCCTAAATGAGAACGTGAACGTGCGTCTACCCTGCTCGACTTTCTCCATCTCTTCGTCTCTAACCCCTAGAATAGCCTCGCCCTCGTCGGCTATCGCGTGTAGGAGGGCGGTTTTAAGTTTACGCTTTGGTTTAACTACGGCGGGGGAAGCCGGCAAGGCGGCCGTTCTCAGTCCAATTATACTCTCTACTTGTAGTCGTTTTCCTATTTGAGTGGTTAACTCCTGAGACCCCAAGACGGCATTTGTGAAGGCACCTCTGGAGTATGCCCTACCTACTCGACGTGTAAGCGCCTCATCCTTTATGGCGTTTATCAGCTTTGTCAACCCCCTAACTCTCAACCGTTTACCATAAGTAATCCCTAGAGATTCGGCTTCTCTTCTCAAACTTTCTATTTCTGCTCTAGTTTCTGGCGTTATCATATTTTCTGTATATACTTTTGTTATAACCTATGAAATTTATCTGTTCAATTGGACGTGAAAAATTTACATCATGTTTTCTTCACGTCCAATTGAATATAAACATATACATATACATATACATATATAATGGAGTGTGTGACTTGTTGTAAGACTTTTGCATGTAAAGACTATTTACGAAGGCATCTATCGAGACGTAGAAAATTTCCTTGTGTCGCCCCACAATTCCAATGCCCCAGATGCCCTTGTAAATTCGTTAGTGCCCAAACTCTTTGTAGACATAAGCAACTGTGCTGCCAAGTGGCTAAAGGTGAACGTGGTAGACTAGAGTTGGTAGAATTAGTTGCTGATCTACGGAATAAATTAGCTATATTGGAGGAGGAAAATGCGGTGTTGGAATATAAAATATCCCAATCTCCAATATAATTGGGACTACAAGACCACATTTTTATCATTCACCACCACCAACTTTTTGTTGGTGGTGGGAGCTACAATACCTCTCAATAACATCAAAATGATTGCGGGTATCATTTTGACTCCTTCTATACTACTATCCTCTTTGTGTGGTTTGGAAGCATACCATCCACATGTCAATGCTAATTAAAGGATATGGTGCATATGGCTCAGCAAATGTTTCAATCCTGTTTCCGCATGCGTCGCCGCCCCTGCACACACAGAAAAGTGTACATGTGAGTTTCTGCGATCTGCATCCACACCTTTTGGTAGAACATGAACTGCTACTCTCACACCCGCACTTTATCACCTTCAGTAGTTCCGCTGGAGCCAATGCATTGTTAAGGGGGACGATTGTGGGGATGAGCTTAGTGGTGCCATAGACACGTGACCAACCATGGTCGGGGGGGGGGGGGGGTTCAGCGATGGTGGATTGTGCTTAAGTCCGTTTCGCCACACAGCCAACTGGTAGTGGGCTCGGAGTGCATTTTGTCGTTTCGATTCCCATGTCTGACCTGTGGAGAAACACGGAAACACATGTCTTAAAATTAGAATTATTACCTGTTTAATATGAGACATGAATGTACATTATTACGATGCATTAATCATCACGATATAAATCACGTCGTGAATATATATAATGAACGGAATGTAACATAATGTTATGTGAGGGTCTAATTTAATATGATATTGATTAAATTAATTGAATATATTCATGACGTACACTTGTCTTATGTCTTATGAACTATCAGCTTGTTTAATAAATACCACATTCTATTTACTCATATATGCATGATCCTCTATTTACAAAATAAGGGGTAAGTAATGCTCACCATATCCCGTTCCATATGCCAGCCTTGAGATGAATGACGTGCTCTCCCTCCTCGAAACATTCTCGCACTTCATCAGGCAGCGTCTCCATCTGATGAAGATAGTGGACTCCGTACCGTGCATAGTTTACGTGGCACGCGCTGAAGAAGCATGGAAGGTCTTCCTGCACGGCATTGAGTGAGATGGAGATGGAAATCACCCTTACGCTCGGCGCGAACAAACTTCGTCATTATAAGCGTAGAACGAATGATGGTGTCGATCCATAACTTTGATGTGCGGCTCTTGCCAGACAGGCAATCCAGATGGGCCTGGAGAACGTCCATTGATTGAATGTCAACCGATTGTAACGTCTCACGTAGTAGCTCCTCTCTCAGCATTCGCAAGGCCCGGATATTCTGGGAAAACTTCTTTCCTGACAGCATATTGGCCACACCGGAGAATGCTGACTCCAGCACCTCCATCAACCCACTATCTGCCGCGATAGCACCAACTGCACCGATACAACTCATCAGAAAGTGCATGCCCCCGAGCCGAGGAATGAATGAGTTAAACTGTTCAATGTCGCTCCAAATTATCTGGCATGAGACCTTGTAGAGTTGTTGATCTGTCGTATATATGACCCAGTATGACTCGCATTAGTGAGCCTCTTCGCATTTAGTATCGATGTGAGGATGGTGGACGGATCAGATGGTTTGGCGTCGATAAGGGGCAGGTAGTTGACGTGGGTCTTGGGCCTGGGGGACATACCATGTTGACGGCATGCACGAGTGTTGAACCCGATGAATTCCGGCGTCTCGATCTCATCAGTGACAATACTCTGAAACAATGAACAGCTAGTGACAATAGTTCTTATTTTCATACAAAAGTACATTACATGTATCATGACACCCCATTTTCATTCGTCATGGATAGTCGAACCAAACGATTGTCGCAACATAATTATACTTTTGTGGAGACATACCAAACATATGAACTATTCACAACATTTGAAATATTTTGGTCGCCATTGTGGATACATGTGCCTACTATTGTGTTGGTGTATATGTATTATCGTTATTATCATTTTCAATATACATGTATTATATTACATATACGGTATGTTATTATTATATCAGTATTTCTGATAGCATATTCATGCACTACATATGACAATATGCGACAAGTTGTCCACAAAATGATTTACAAATGTACACACTCTTACATTCAGAAATTCCAAATCCATGTCTCCAGCTCGTGCGCAAGACACTCTCTGCTTCTCATAGAACTCGTTCGGCAGGTTTGATGGCGGAAGGACAGGTGGTAGAGGGTTCCTAACTCCAATGAAAGGAATCAATTCATCCTCGTGCTCATCGAAGTGGATTGACTTCTTCATGTCTTCTTTGGAGATACGACGGAAAGTTTCAGTTTCAGTAGTATCGTCGGGCTCAGGGAAACACTCTATCATGGCGAGTGAATGTGTGGATACCTTCGCATTCGGACTAGACATATCGGCATCGAAATTGTCCGCAATGTGTTGAATAAGTCCTGGAACTGTGATAAGGGCTCTCTCCTCTCTCCTCCGCTTAGTGTACCGTGTTACAGCAGATGATTTTTTGTATCTTCTCAATTCATCGTATGAGCAAGTCACGTTATAATGGGACATATGTTTGACTATTTAAAGCGGAGTGGTGTGACAGCGCAGCACACTGGACACCATGTTTACTATAAGGAGCGACGTTAGGGAGTCGGAATCAAGCGACGGGGAGAGTTTCTGGAGAGTTTCTGGAGAAGCAATTGGAGCGTTCCAGAAACAGATTCACCAGCAATAGACTTGGAGATTCTCCGATTATACTTGTCTGTTTCGTAGTCTATGTTCCCTACCTCCGTCCTGATGATTTTCGCGATGATATTCAGTGCTGTGTCTATATCATCCTGCTCGTCATCGTCTCTCGTCACCTTCAGGGTTGCCCTTGCGTTGTCCCGGAACATAACGACCTTGCGGTACCCCTGGGCGGAAAGAATGACCAGATCATTGACATTGTCAGCTAACATCCTAAGCAATTCAGTACGCTTGAGAGAACTACCGACCAGCTCTGTGTATCGATCATGCAGTCCCACTGAATCCCAGATTTTGGTGCGATCAGCTTGCATCTCTGTGATGAGCTGCATCAATCCTGCCGATTGTGGGGTTTCATTGGCATTATCACCATGTGACTCCTTGCTATCGCGTGACACATTCCTATTACTGAAGAATCCTTGTGGTATCTCGCGTCCTATCTTTTTCTATCGCACATATGTCACCACAATAGAGGCAATGTTTACGGAATTTGAAGATGGAAATATCAAAGCGTTTTAAGCGCTTAACAGAAGGAACACTTGCATCTAGTGAATGATGATGGGATGACACACCTGCATGTAGTAGATACATGCTGATACACTGTCTATGGTAATACACCTTCACATTTTCGTCGATGTCCAGTTGGTCCTGCAGACCGATGTGTAATGAGTCACCATACTGAATGCTAGCGTCAATGATATTCCGCAGTCTAGCACCATCTGGATTACTTTGTGAAAGTTCCTCCTTGGCTGGACACTTTCCAAGCACATATTTGAAGACACACTCTTCTGTCATGATTGTCTTATATTATATCATTGGCTGATACTGTTCCACTACTGCATACTGCTAGTTGACTCATCATCTGAAACAATAATTGAGCGCTTGATTTTTGATGATTTATCGATCATAAACTTGTAACTCAAGTCATTTAGAGCCGGGAATACGATTGTTGGGTGAATATTGCAAACCCAACTCTGAATTTAGAATATTCTGATCTGGTGTCAGATATCCTTACTACACCAGAATCACTTGGACCCCAGACAATAATCAGATTCAACTATCACGGACGTTAATATCTCATTATATGGGACCTAAGGGTATTTATTTGTTTTACTAGAGTTCAAAATTGTCTATGTTTATTGTTGATACTATGGCAGAGGTGGTGGTCCAAGAAATGCGTCTTCATGGTGGGGGAGGCGAGACAGATCATCAGTCCGAGTACTGTTACCGTCCGGGTATAGGGACATCAAGGGGTCGAACAAAAAATTGGGCAGGGGTTTGGGGCCCAGAACTGCTTTTAATATTTTTTCCAGGGTGGGGGGAGGGGGTGACTCATCAGTCCGAGTACTGGTATCGTTCGAGTATAGGCCCATGGACACATCCACTATTATAAATAGTTAGAGGTTTCAGAACAACAACTATTCAGAAGTTTGTTATTAGCACATGAAAGTGGATAGAACATGGCTGATTACCTGAATAATCTTTTAAATAGCAGACACTTTTGTTGTTGTTGTTGTTGTTGTTGTTGTTGTTGCTGTTGCTGTTGCTGTTGCTGCTGAGATCCAGCCGCTTGTTTTTTTAACAAAACTTAACGGCTATGGCACCGGTTTCCATCTGGGAATCCAGCTTGATTTGGGATGTCTTCAGACATGTTTGCAAACCAAACATTGATATAGGCACTAAATCAAACATATAGGTGTCTAAATGCCGAGATATGAAAAATCATTGTTTTATTGGCTACCATGAGATGTGAGCAAAATATATTTTCATGTCGGCCATATTGGATTTATGCAAATAAGGCAAGTGACCAATTACCCAGTAAACTTAATTCAAACAATAGTGTGTATCCAAACACCTGACTATAGCATTTAAAATCAGCTAAATAGTTCAACTATGAGCAAAGGTATGAAAATATATGTAGATCTAAATGTGTAGTAAAATAGACTTTTCGCTGCCATCTTGATGGCCATTTTGTATTTCTATGCAAAGGACTAAGTAGAAACATTAATTTCACATCAGAAACAGAATCATTGACCCCGAAAACCTATGTCTAGGCGCCAATATCACCTTCTTAAGTCAATTCGTTCAGAAGTTATATCATTGTCCAGCATTTTGGCGGTCATTTTGGCGGCCATCTTGGATTATTATACACAGGACTAACTCGAAACATACATTTCACATGAGAAACAGAATCCCTGACCCCGAAAACCTATGTGTAGACACCAAGATCACCTTTGTTAGTCAATTCGTTCAGAAGATATGCAAAAGGACTCTATGCGGCGGCCATCTTGGCGGCCATCTTGGCGGCCATCTTGGCGGCCATCTTGAATTTTGAGAAATTCCCAATGGTATAAAAAAAGTATCAGGGCTAATATGATTCAGGGACATGTTGTGCTATCGGCCAAGTCAGGGTTCACCCTAAAAACCAGCTTTGGCTACCTGACTATAAAGACAGAACTATAGCATCCACGATGGCTATATCAAGCGGAGCTGTCCCCACGTTTCTTAAATGTATGCAATAATGCTAACAATATCAGTACACTTGCTGCAGCCTTAGAAACTGGAGAACTGTTCATATTACTAGTTGTATATATATGCCCATGCAGAGTACTTGCTAAAGTATACATAAAAATAACCCCAAATATTCAGTATTTTTGCTAACCGCCCCGTGATACCTTTGCAGTTTTCATGATAAGGGAATAACTATTGTCTTTCGAGTGGAGGGTGAACTTAGTAATGAATGAGTTGTCCTTCTTCTAAAATATATACCCTGACCGCAATGTGAGTTGATACAGCTCACAGCTGGCTGGCTGGCTGGTTGGTTGGTTGTTTGATTGGTTGACTGGTTGGTTGGTTGACTGGTTGGTTTGTTGGTTGACTGGTTGGTTGGTTGGTTGGTTGGTTGACTGGTTGGTTGGTTGACTGGTTGGTTGATTTGTTGACTGGTATGTTGGTCAAACTTCACATGGATGATCGATGGGTGGGGGCATGTGAGATTTGTAAAATTGCGGGTCGTCGCATATTCCAAGATGGTCACCGTGGAAAGTAGGTAACATTCTTAAAAAATCTTCTTCTCACGAACCGCCGGGCTAAGTTCAACGAAACTTGGCAGGAATGATCGATAGTCGATGCTGTTTCAGATTTGTTCAAATGGTGTCCCCGGGATCAAAATTGGGCGGGCCGGGAGGTCGAGTAGTGGTCAAAGTTCACATTTGACCGAATATGGTCATTATCATATATCAAATTGAAGGTATCGGCAAGACGATCATTGTGGTGTATTTTTTGAATGATTACGTCATCCAAGATCTCCGCGATAAGGTTAAAAGGTCATCCTTTCATTAGAGATTTCAAACGTCTTCTCCTCGTGAACCGCTTGGCCGATATTGGCCAAACATCAAGGTTATGGGTGCAGCCTTTTCATATTTGTTAAAATGGAGGTCATCGTATAATCCAAGATGGCCGCTGTAGAAAAGTAGGTCAAATTGTTAAAAAAATCTTCTCATGAACCGCCAAACCGATTTCGACGAAACTTGGCAGTAATGATCGACAGTCAACACTCTTTCAGATTTGTTAAAATGGTTACCCCGGGGTCAAAAATGGACGGGGCTGGAGGGGTTAAGTTAGAGGTAAAATTTTCACATTTTACCTAATATGGTCATGTCATATATCAATTAGTAGGTATCGACAAGACAATCGCCCTGGAGCATGCTTCGTTGAAATCGGATGATTACGTATCCAAGATGGCGGCCGAAAGATCAAAATATCATCTTTTTATTAGAGATTTTAAACGTCTTCTTTTCGTGAACCGCTTAGCCGATATTGGCAGCCGTAGAAAAGTAGGTCAAATTATTAAAACATCTTCTTCTCATGAACCGCCATACCGATTTCGACGAAATTTGGCAGGAATGATCGATAGTCAATACTGTTTCGAATTTGTTAAATTGGTGGCCCCGGGATCAAAAATGGGCGTGGTCAAGTATGGATCAAATTTCACATTTGACCGAATTTGGTCAAGTCATATATAAAATCGAAGGCATTGAGGGGACGATCACTTTGGATCTTTTTTTGTCGAAATTGGATGATCAGGTCAACCAAGATGGCCACCGAAAGGTCAAAAGGTCATCATTTAATTAGTTCAAACGTCTTCTTCCTCGTGAACTGCTAGGCCAATGTTGGTCAGACTTCAAAGGGATGATCTATGGGCGGGCGCCTGTCAGATTTGTAAATTTGAAGATTGTCGCCTAATCCAAGATGGCCGCCGTGGAAAAGTATGTCAAATTCTAAAAACAAACTCATTCTCACGAGCCTCACAGATTTCTACGAAACTTGACATGAATGATCGACATTCAATGCTATTTCAGATTAGTAAATATGGTGACCCAGGGGTCAAAAATGGGCGGTGCCCGGGGGTCAACTAAGGGTCTAAATTTCACATGTTACTGAATATGGTCATGTCATATATCAAATCAAAGGTATTAAGGTTACGATCACTTTTAGTCGAAATCGGATAATTCGGTCATACAAGATGGCCGCCAAAGGGTCAAGCCGGTATTTTTATGCACCCCAATTTTTTTTACGGGGGAGCATATAGTTACCGCTTTGTCCGGCGTCCGGCGTCCGGTGTTCGCCGTCCGAGTTTTACGTTAAAGTTTTTCAAATTGCTACATCTCTGCGACTGCTTGGGATATCAACTTGAAACTTCATTACACATTGATCACCATCCATAGTTTCATTGTATACCCTATCCATGCTGCCCAGGAGACAAGGTCAAGGTCAAATTACTTTAAACTGCTTGTTAAAGTTTTACGTTAAAGTTTTTCAAATTGCTATATATATGTGACCGCTTGCGATATCAACTTGAAACTTCATATACGCATTGATCATCATTCATATTTGCAGTGTATACCCTACCCATGCTGCCCAGGAGCCCAATGTCAAATGAAACTTCATATACGCATTGATCATCATTCATATTTGCAGTGTATACCCTACCCATGCTGCCCAGGAGCCCAATGTCAAATGACTTAGAATTTACTTTTAAAGCTGACGTTAAAGTTTTTCAAATTGCTATATCTCTGTGACTGCTTGGGATATCAACTTGAAATTTCATATACACATTGATCACCATCCATATCACCCATGCTGCCCAGGAGTCCAATGTCAAATGACCATAAACTGTTTGTTCAAGGTTTACGTTAAAGTGTTTCAAATTGCTATATCTCTGTGACTGCTTGGGATATCAACTTGAAACGTCATATACACATTGATCACCATGCATATTTTCATGCTGCCCAGGAGCCCAAGGTCAAGGTCAAATGACTTCAAACTTTTTGTTAAAGTTTTACGTTAAAGTTTTTCAAATTGCTTTATCTCTGTGACCGCTTGCGATATCAACTTGAAACTTCATATACACATTGATCATCGTCCATATTTTCATTGTATACCCTACCCATGCTGCCCAGGAGCCCAAGGTCAATGTCAAATGACTTCAAACGTGTTTCAAATTGCTATATCTCTGTGACTGCTTACGATATCAACTTGAAACTTCATATTAGGCCAGGAAATATAGCATTTGACCCGAAAGTCTCTGCAACACAACTGCCATTATTGCCAATAATTCGAGAAGAATATGCTGATCAGCAGAAAAAAAATCGCAAAAAATCGGAGGGTAGGAATGCTGTCATTTTGGGGAAAAGGTGGTAATTTGGTGCCAAAATCGCGAAACATTTAAAAAGAAATATAGATGTAAAACGTGTGGTTAGTGTTCATAGAAAATAAATTAGTATTTTTGGTGTCATTTTTGGGGTAAAACTATCAAATTAGTGCATAAATTGTAGTAATTTTGAAAAAATTATTGCGTTATTGCGGTCAACTGTTTCGAGATTTAATATCGAAAATTGGATAACATGTTGATAAATAGCTATTATTCACATGAATTTTTTTTTTAAGACATCTTGTAACGAGAAAGTGGTATTTAAAGTTGGTAAATAAGTACCTAATTTTAAAAAAAAAAATGATTAAAACAGGAAAAACGAAGTTTTATTCGATATACACCAAACGAAGTGCTTATATTTACACATATAACTACATAAACATGTGTGTAAGCCCCCACGACTGAGTCGTAAACAGCGTGTAGAGTTACCGCCGCCCATACGTCTCGTACGTCCAAAGTGAGTACGTACGTCACAAAGAAAATAACGCTCAGATAAATGTCGTGTAACTTCCTTTTCCTTACACGGATATGCTTGATATTTCAGACACACATTGATCTCATAGTACTCTACCACCCAATTACACATTCACGATCGTCCCGCCCCCACTAAGCCCAGCGTCAAGGTCACATATTGGGTGAGTTCAAAACCATGAGGCTTGCGTCAATACCGTATATGTTTTGTTTGCATGCCCGAATTTGCTTCTTAATATGTCACACACGTGTCGCTCCAATGGTTCTCTACCCCCTGCAACAAACCACGATTACCCCGCCCACGTTAAACAAACGTCAATTTCACATACTTGGCGCGTCCCAAACCTTAACGCTGGGGTAAATAACTTATATGTTTGGTTCCTCGCACGGATCTGCTTGATATGTCATACACACATTGTCCTAATGCCCTCTAACACCCACTGACAAATGCACAATCATCCCGCTGCCGCTAAGCCCAGGATGAAGGTCACCTACTTGAAGAGTTCGAACCCCTGACGTTTGGGTCAATACCTTACATGTTGTGTTTGCATGCACGAATCTGCTTAATATGTGACACACGTGTCGTTCCAATGGTTCTCTACCGCCCAGCAACAAACCACGATCGCACAGCCCGCGTTAAACAAACAGCCAAGGTCACATAATTGGTGTGTCCAAAACCTTAACGCTGGGATAAATAACTTATACTTTCGGTTTCCTCGCACGGATCTCCTTGATATTTCAGACATACATTGCCCCAATGTCCTAGAAGCTAGAAGTTATTATCAACCAAGGATGATAGTATGTTCGTGCATTTGTGTCCTTAACTGCAAATATCAGTCTTAACATATGGGAGGTATGGGAGGTTATAAGTCTGTATCAAGTGCATGCGTTCGTACGTGTGCGCGTGCATGCATTCGTGCGTGTGTGTATTTCTGTGTGTGCGTGTGTGTGCGGCATTCTAGACTCTGAAACATGGCATATGTATGCAAATATGTGCGAACTCGAGGTATTGATAATTTCCATCGGGTTTTGTCAAATTCTGCTTATCCTTTCATGAGAAAAAGTCGTTTGACGATTTTGACATCTTTACAGTGGCCATCTTGGATTATGAGATGAATCCAAATTGATCAATTGTAAAAAGCTTTCATGCAAATATCAACACTGTGATTTATAAACGCATAAACGCAATCGCATTCACTGGTTATGAATGAAAAAATGAACAACGGCCTGTCGACAACCGTCCATGTGGAGAGAACTGCGGAGCAGGCGCGGATACAGAAATAATTGCAGGGGGGGGGGGGGGGGGGGGGGGGGGTCTGTAATTACAAGTCGGCATATCCGACCTCCGCAAGCGCGAAATCGGGGGGTGGTCCGGACCCCCTGGACCCCGCCCCCTGTATCCGCGCCTGCGGACGGACGGACGGACGGACGTACTGGAGGACATAGAAAAATCATGATAACTCGTTTTGAATCTTTCACTCATGTTAGGAATATTTGATCAATTTAAATCATTGATAGTCTTCACACATTGTTGTTTATAAAGTTAATTCCTGGTTTAAGCGATTTATGGTTTCAATTCGCATGTTTATGCTCCAAATTTATCCCAACTTTCCTAACATCCGACACTTACGAACTTATGTTCATTTGTTAAACACACATTTGAAAATATATTTTCATTTGTATTGTAAGTATATCGTTGGTCAGTTGGTATTTAAAAAATTATTCTAGTTTTTAGCGATCACTGTATTAAATTTGTACTTTAATCCCAAAAAAATGTCATCCGGATTATTTTTTTTATTTGAAAAGACATATTTAGCAATATAAGAGGAAGAAAGTAGTATATAACTACCATCACAAGAAACATGTTTCTGAAAACATTCTTCGCATTCCTTAAACTCAGAAACATGTTCCATGTGGTGGTAGTTATAAAGAAACGTGTTTCTGAAAACATTTTTCTCATTACTCAGAAACATGTTTCTGAAAACATTCCTCGCATTCCTTAAGCTCAGAAACAAGAGAAACATGTTCCATGTGGTGGTAGTTATTATAATAGTTATCATGTCCCTGGAGCAAGACTGGTTTCTCTAAGGAACCGAGAACATTGTTCAAACATTCACAAAGTGGTACCTTTTCCTCAAGTGGTACATTCACATATCTACTCAATCTACTCAATAGCAGAAATATTTTCATTCTTGACTTTCCATTTCTCGTACCTGTAACAGTTTCTTGGTTTCAACAGGTTCTCAAGATTTTCACACAATATCTCAGGTGTGCGATTTAGGTCCCTCTTGGCATTACAATTACATAATCTGAAATGTATTCTAGATAACGTGACACCTGGTAGACATGAGACAAAATATGTCACTGACAAGGATACAACGTCTCAAGTGGTACAAACATGTAAATGCCCATTCTTGTCAGATCATGGTTCACATACAACAAACATTACAAGACAATTAGTGTAGGAATGTTATGTCAACATTTGACACTTCCATGTAGTTAAATGTCATACAAGAAAATAAGTATGTGTTACATTGTATTGACATATAACGCATGTAAAGACGAACATAAATCAATATAAAAGACAGCTGCTCATTCATTTTCGAATTCAATTCTTTTTGTATAAAATTTCAAAAGAAAATGTCTAAAAGTGTAGAAATCTGTTTTAAGCAGGGCATTAGCTATTGGCTCCATGACATGACCATGGAGTTTATTAACCTCCGGGCAAGGGCGAATTGTCTCGGATGTATACAGGGATTACCAATGAATAATGTCCATGACTGTTGGAGGATTAAACAGTATGAAGTTGCATCTGAAAAAAGCACCTGATATATTCTACGACTTTGCCATCCACAATGCGAGGGCAATTCTGGAGAAAGACAGTGTAATGGATGACCTGATGTCCTTGCTATACATCCAGTTGAGAGGACACGGACATCTTCTTGACGAAATACACAGGATGAATACGGCCCACAACGTTTGGTCTACGGCTAACCTAGCTGGAATCACGGTCCGCGTATTCGAGATGTTATGGTGCGGCCACCCTGACAACCAAGAATGTGCTAACGAGACGGATGAGCAGGAATCAATCAGTAGTGCTGCCGACCCACGTCCTGCGGGCCAACCAGATACTTCATAATCAAAACAAGTAAGTAAAATACAATTACGACTATTTACCACTCAGACTATATGCAAAGCACTATATGAAAATGACTGAAATGCCTTTAGAACCAGTGTCGCCACAGCATTATCATAAACTGATCATGAATACACAGTTCACCATGAATCATTCTCCAGGACAGAGTGTGCTACATGATATATCCATTTCCTCATGGTACATTACATATACACGAGTAAGATTCACTATATCTTACAATGCAGAAAATGAAATTTGCCATCTTTAAATATTTTACAGGTATTAGCAGCCCAATTATAATCATATTCGGAATACGTGTCTTAATTGTCAATGAGACGATACTAAAGCACTCCCAACTTGCGATTTTTGGTGAAGAAATAAGAACATTTCACCACAAATTGAACAAATTATGCACCTTAACTGGAGCTCTGGCGGTGCATCAAATTTTATGTGAATTGTTACAGCCCTAGCCCTGCCTGTATGAACCATTCGTAGCCTACCGGTACTGTATGAGATATGGGAATATGGGTGGTGTTATGTGCAGGCTGAGTAACTCTGAAAATCTCCCTTACCGTCGTATTATCAATCAGTCAATCAATATATCAATTGATAATCAATCAATCAATCAGTTTCACAATGGTCAAGCCCTGTAGTGTCACAAAAACTAATAGTAGGGGATCTGACACCTTCAAAAAACATTTTTGTAGTCCCCCAGAGGGGGCCAAGGTTTTATGGTATCGTTGGAAAGGGCATCATGTGAGCTTCCATTTAAAAGATGTTAGCAAGGAGGAAAAAAAGTGTCCGTTGCTATGGAAACGCACATTAAAGACCACGCCCTAAAATTTTCCATATATCTACAAATTCGTCCCTGCAGTGCTCAGTTATCCTGTAATGTACATTAATGTGTATTATATAAGTACTGTTGTGGGTTATCAAGATCTGTATCACTGATTCATTACCATAGATAGTGAGAAAAGTGTAAAATTTCAGAGTTATTCCCCCTTTTTTGCTATTTTTTTGTTATCAGCAATACCACGTTTTGAAATGTCAATATATTACCTATGTTGCTAGCAAATTAGGTGTTAAACCTAGCATATGAACTGATATTGTACAGAGATGAATATTCAAGATGTTAGCAAGGTCAATTAATGTTAGTTTCCATAGAAACAGTACTTAAAAACACACCAATATACCGATAATTTGGACGATTTTGCTATTGTGTGCTATTATTGGCATGAATATGATGGTAGCTACATAGTAATGACCAACATACTCGAAGCAGATATTTAGTTTTTTTTATTACCATATTCTGTTCCATGGCTTAATAATAAGCTAAGTGAATACCAAAATGGCCGACAAATTCAAGATGGCCGACATATTTCACAATGGTGGACAAATGTTATTACATGAAAATCAATACCTGTATGTACAAATATACACATTAAATTGAATGGAAAGGAACTAGAAAATTATTGTGTTCATGGATCACGGATGCCCCACTGGCAGCCTTGATAGTGAATAATAATTAACACATTTTTTAAGTCCATGGCTTTGACCCAGATAAAATCGTGGGTGTGCATTTTGTTGCAGAATGACGCACGAGGCTAGTACAAATGCATCTGTGAAATAGGAAATCCTTCCATCAAGGGAAACAGACATTATAACAAATTTCCCTGCGCGTTAAGCTACCGTGACGTATGGACAAATGGTAACACAACCCCCCCCCCCCCTCCCCCCCCCCCCTCCACAAGGTTTTATCAACCGGATCAACTAAACACTATGTACACATAAATAACTATCGTGATCATATTATGATTACTGTAGTTATTTTACTTACTACATGATTGTACTACACATCCAGTACACATCTACATTTAGTGTTACAACATACATGTACAGAAGGACAATTCCTACATGTATCGACTGAAGTCTGAAGTGCGATACCGT
The DNA here is from genome assembly GCA_029237695.1 of Conchocele bisecta. Lineage (NCBI taxonomy): Eukaryota > Metazoa > Mollusca > Bivalvia > Lucinida > Thyasiridae > Conchocele > Conchocele bisecta. The sequence continues at coordinate 30,837,351 of CM055281.1, forward strand.
TGGTGCAATGCGTTGTACCTCCACCAGAGAGAGTTTCCTCGAGGATATCATTGTTATCCCAAACGAATGTAGTGAAAGGACCAGGTGCTATGTTTGCAGGTATGAGTAACTGTTTTGAAGCCTGACGTTCTGCCAAAGCAGTTTCAAATTCACTCAGAATTGGACTAGAAATACAGTGACCAAAATTGTTTAGAAGTGTTACAAGCTGTTTGGATCCTGTTAGACTTTTGATGGTTATCGCAAGGGACACATGTTTGGGAGTTTTAACTTTGCCACGTGTCGCATTGTAAAGTATATCCTGTCCTAATGACAATACTATTTTCTCTACATTTGGGCTACCAGACACTTTACCATTAATTGGTATTTCGGATTCATCTGTAATGAGCCATGACATGAAATTATATAAATCATCTGGCAAACTAACATCAGTCTTGATATCATCGGTTGTAGGTGGCCAGTGCATAGTTTCAGTTTGATCAAGTAAAACACTTCGAAGATGTTTTGCTGAATGGTACAGATAATTAGTGCTTGATGGGCCAGGGTGTATAGCATCTGGCATAATACTGACATCATCAGAACTACTATTATTGTCTAGACAGTGCTGAGCAAACATTCCTTTAGGTAAACTGTTGGAATACACAATTCCTGATTGAGCTCGGTATGGTGGGGACCAGACTGCAACTTCATCGTTGAAATAATTTATAATTCTATCTTTCAACTTGTTTGTTGTATATTTTGGGGAAATTACACCATGCTCCTGAAGCAAATCTACATATCGATCTCGCAGATATGTCATGGTCAAAATTTCAACACCATCTATAACCCTAGTTCTAATTTCTGAAGCTAGTGTGGAAAATGCATCATCATACTCGGCATACGGTACAGTGGTTGGAATATCAGTTTCACAGTTAAGGTTGTCACTTGTCTTGGAACGTGTATTGTTTCTGTAACATGTTTTGTGGTATTTAACCTCAACAGCGATGGGGTCAGTATCTTTAAAAAGTATACTTATGCGTTCGTCCTTCTTACCTTACTCTCAGCACATTTGCGTAGTGTGTCCCCAGCCTCAAACGTTCGACACTGTACCAAGGGTTCTATTTTACGGCGATCATCTTTATCAACTTTTGCTGTTTGACATATTACACACGACAATAACTTCGGCAATGGAACACATGATCGCCTTGTTGTGGTGCATGTTTTCTTGGAAGCTGATGTGCTAGCATCATTTGGATCATCGGCATGTGAACGTTTTAATTGAATGGCATTCAGATCTCTCTTCAATGTGTAGTACTGATAGCATGTGCGATGGTACATGCCATGTGGACCAGATTCCCACAGGTCACCCACATATTTGAATATGTAATCATCTCGTATCTCTGCCGCATTTCTAAAAGTTGCCCAACTGATTGCAGTGAATGAAGTAAGGGTTCCACTAACACCATCCTTATGGCACAAACACTTATCAAAGTTGATCTGTGTTTTTGTCGGCTTTGTGTTACGGTCCATAGTTATATTCCATCTACATGCACTAGTATATATCAGGCACTGGACTGTTAGTAGAAATGTATACAAACTACAATGTATTATGTTAGTACAGGTAAGTAGCATATTGATTGCAAATTATCCCAGCTGATCACTGTTGTTGGGTTTGTGTTACAGTCCATGGTTGCATTCCATCTACGTGTATACTATTATACATTCAAGTTTGGTAATGTTAGGTAATTGACTGGTTAGTAACTTATTGTATGTAAACTAGTATGTTAGTGCACAGGTAGCATTATATACTGCAGATATTCGTCAGTAAAGCCTCTAAACGATGTGATGTGTCTACAATGGCATGCTTCTCATGTTACCTGAAATGCAGATAGAAATGAAGTCAGATTTGGTCAGTTCGTACCCACTTTTTGGTCTTTTCGTACCCATACCTTACCATTTTCTACCCATATTAGAATTTCAGTTTTAACTCGATATTCCATCTTAAATATTTAGTCGAACACATATATACAAAATAGAGTAATAAACCCTAAGGGGCCCATTGATCAAGGTACTGGGTACGAAATGACCAAACCGGGTACGAAATGACCAACATGTTGGTAAATTCGTACCTATAGGTACGAAATGACCAAATGTTCCGTACCTATGGATAGGAAATGGCCAAACCGGGTATGAACTGGACTGACAACAGTAACCCGACTCCAGTGTATAAAAGTACTGCCTAGTGCCTACTTATTGAAACTGGACAAGACACTTTATCCACACTGTTCCAGTTCATTCAGCTGTGAATGTGTACCGATAATTCGTAGTTGCTCTGTAAATATGAATTACCGGCTTCTCACAAAAAAAAGTGTAGATCCGTTCTTTCTGCCATTCTTGGGAGACGACATTCAAGGTCACTGAGCCAGTGCTGCCGTAAAATATAAGCTAAAACAATTAAAACCGTTTAATATTGTCAACGTCAAGTAACTGACATGGACTGACTCATGATAATTTGCTAACCAATAATTTCATCAGAGAATGGCATTTAGATCAATGCATTTATGTTAAAAACAGACACCTTCATTTAAATGATACATTTGTAATACCATACCATTATATACATCAATCATGATACTTTTTGGTGGGGGATCCAACTAGATTCAGTGTTTCAGATGTGAATAGGATTGTTTTTGTTTTTTTATGGAACAATCAATAATACACATGTAATGGCATCAGAACTTAATTTAGACAAATGGCTAAATTTACAACTAAGGGTAATAACTTTCACCACTTGCTAGATATATTAACAGTTGATATTAGATGCCATACATTCATGAGAATACATGAACCAGTTTGAATATTCAACTTCAACCTTTGTGGTGTAACCAACTTAGTAATTGTGCTTAAAGTCACTAATTTGGGGTGATTCACATGCACAATGAGCATTATTGTTCAATAATTTGCAAAACAGCTGGGTAAGGTTGTTAAGGCTGTTTCTATGGTAACACATATCTATTTGATATTAATAACATACTAAATACATATTTGTATACCTTTCTCTATCCCATGGTAGTTGCTACACAGATATAAGTTTAATTATATGAGTGATACATTAGCAACTAAATGTGCAAAATAGCAAAATCGTCCAAATTATCGGTATATTAGTGTGTTTTTAAGTACTGTTTCTATGGAAACTAGCATTAATTGACCTTGCTAACATCCTGAATAATTATATATGTACAGTACCAGTTCATATGGTAGGTTTAACACCTGATTGTCTAGCAACATGGATGATATATTGACATTTCAAAACGTGCTATTGCTGATTACAAAAAATAGCAAAAAAGGGGGAATAACTCTGAAATTTTACACTTTTCTCACTATCTATGGTAATGAATCAGTGATACAGATCTTGATAACCCACAACAGTACTTATATAATACACATTAATGTACATTACAGGATAACTGAGCACTGCAGGGACGAATTTGTAGATATATGGAAAATTTTAGGGCGTGGTCTTTAATGTGCGTTTCCATAGCAACGGACACTTTTTTTCCTCCTTGCTAACATCTTTTAAATGGAACCTCACATGATACCCTTTCCAACGATACCATAAAACCTTGGCCCCCTCTGGGGGACTACAAAAATGTGTTTCTAGGCCACTTATTGCATATCAGATCCCCTACTATAATACAACTTGTTATGCCGAGATAAAAACGATTTCACCCATATATGGCATTATATATTTCAAAGCTGTTGCTGGGATGTTAAACCCATTCACTTTCACTTGGAAACTGAGGTCCTGTCCCTCCCTACATGACCTTTGTTGTTGCTGGGACGTTAAACCCATTCACTTTCACTTGGAAACTGAGATCCTGTCCCTCCCTACATGACCTTAGCTGTTGCTGGGACGTTAAACCCATTCACTTTCACTTGGAAACTGAGGTCCTGTCCCTCCCTACATGACCTTAGCTGTTGCTGGGAAGTTAAACCCATTCACTTTCACTTGGAAACTGAGATCCTGTCCCTCCCTACATGACCTTAGCTGTTGCTGGGAAGTTAAACCCATTCACTTTCACTTGGAAACTGAGGTCCTGCCCCTCCCTACATTACCTTAGTTGTTGCTGGGACGTTAAACCCATTCACTTTCACTTGGAAACTGAGGTCCTGTCCCTCCCTACATTACCTTAGCTGTTGCTGGGACGTTGCCCCTCCCTACATTCCTTATTGTGCTGACGGAAATACCGAGTGTTGCTGGGAGTTAAAACCCTTCACTTTCACTTGGAAATGGTGGTCCTGGGCTTCCTTACATTAAACTAGGCCTGTGACTGGGACGTTAAACCCAATTCACTACTGCTGAGTTTGTTTTCCCACTTTCTTAAAACATGTACATTACCTAAGTTGTGGCCTGACGTTATTACCCATTTCAAACTGACTTGAGTTCTGTTCCCTTCTTTCTTAAACATTCATTAAGCTGTTGCTTGGACGTTAAACCCTTTCACTTTACCTGACTGAGTTCTGTTCTTTCACTTAACATGACTTATATGTTGCTGGGACGTTAAAACCCATTCACTTTCAAACTTGGAAACTGAGTCCTGTCCTTCCCTACGATGACCTTATATGTTGTGGGACGTTAAACCCATTAAACTTTCACTTGGAAAACTGAGGTCCTGTCCCTCCCTACATGACCTTTTTGTTGTGGGAGTTAAAACCCTTTAATTTACTTTCTTGGGGAAACTGAGGTCCTGTCCCTCCCATACATTGACCTTAGAATGTTGCTGGGAGTTATCCCATTCACTTTCACTTTGGAAAACCCTGATACCTGTCCTCCCTATGACCTTAGCTGTTGCTGGGAAGTTAAAACCCATTCACTTTCCACTTGCAAAAAACTGAGGTCTTGTCCCTCCCTACATGACCTTAGCTGTTGCTGGGAAGTTAAAACCCATTCACTTTCACTTGGGAAAAACTGAGGTCTTGTCCCTCCCTACATTACCTTAGCTGTTGTGGGACGTTAAACCATTCACTTTCACTTGGAAACTGAGGTCCTGTCCTCCCTATATACCTTAGCTGTTGCTGGGACGTTAAATTCCCATTCACTTTCACTTGGAAACTGAGTCCTGTCCCTCCCTACATGGGACCTTAGCTGTTGCTGGGAAGTTAAACCCATTCACTTTCACTTGCAAACTGAGGTCCTGTCCCCCCCCTCCCTACATTACCTTAGCTGTTGCTGGGACGTAAACCCATCACTTTCACTTGGAAAAATGAGGGGTCCTGTCCCCTCCTACATGACCTTATATGTTGCTGGGACGCTACACCCATTCACTTTCACTTGGAAACTGAGGTCCCTGTCCCTCCCTACATGACCTTAATATGTTGCGTGGGAACGCTTAAACCCAAATTCCCACTTTCACTTGAAACTGAGGTCCTGTCCCTCCCTACAATGGAACCATATATGTTGCAGGGAAGGATTAAAACCCATTCACTTTCACTTGGAAACTGAGGTCCCTGTCCCCCCCTACATTACCTTTAGCTGTTGCTTGGGACGTTAAACCCTTCACTTTCACTTGACTAGTTCTGTTTCCCTTACTGGGAGTTACATTCACCCTCCCACTGAAATCGGGGAGTTTTTGGTCCGCCCTACATGACCTTATATGAACAAACTTGGTCCTGTCCCTCCCTACATGGACTTTATAATGGTTTGCTGACGGGTTAAACCTATTCACTTTCACTTGGAAACTCTGGTCCTGTCCCTCCCTACATGACCTTAGATGTTGCTGGGATGTTCAACCCATTCTGGCGATGAAACTGGATCAAACTGGAAGACTAGATGTAAATTATTAATGATGAATTCAAATGGCGGTGTCTTTTTATTGTTTGATAATTGTACATCAACAAATATGTAAATATATGTTATGTAATCAGATGGTGGTGTTCTTTTGTTGTTTTTTTGACAATTGTACATCAGCAAATATGTAAATATATATTATGTAATCAGAGCCGTCAACATAGAACATAGATGAAAAACGTGTCCGTACTTGTTAGCCTAGTATATATAAATACAAAGCACCAGCGGCAGCACCTGTTAAATCGTGAAAACTGTCGTTGATGTGAGTCATATGGAAAAGAGGTTTTTCTTATAGGCAATTTACTTGTTTCATGAATATATATATGCAAGACATTAATACCATATTACAAAGTTAATACGGACGCCAACGAACAAATATAAGTATGGCACAACAAGAATTAAATAACAGCGGATTGTATTCGATACAATGGAGTCCAAACGATGCGACAATAAAGTGTAACATGAATGCCTTATATTCAATTAAAGAAGAAAGAAAAGAGAGCGGCATATACATGATTATACAAGAAGGAAATACTCGAATTAAATTACATAAAATACATTTATCTCTCTATTCGAGTATAAAGAGAGCATCGAGTTTCGAAAGTCATTTTTGGAAGCTAATTCACCAAGGAAACAGTGCTAACAAGACACACTGGTGAGTTGATTGCTTTATAAAGGAGTAGTACAGTCACCTCTGTGGTGGCAATTTATGAGTAGTATCAAAGTGGGAAAGGTGCAGACGATGGCATCAGCGAACAATAAGACATCAATATTAAGTAATGACTATTTAAACGCAGCTAATACCGCCGCATATTCCAGTCCAGACAAAGTGTACAGAGTGCTACGAAACAAATATCCTGGAACATTTACGAGACGGTACATACAGGAGTGGTTGACAGGCGTTGATGCATACTCCGTTCTGAAGCAAGTAAAGCACACATTCAAAACTGCACAAGTACGCGTTACCTCTATCGATGCTCAGTTCGATGCGGATCTTTCAGATGTTAGCAATCTCGCTAAAGAAAACGACGGAATACACTACCTTCTGTTTGTGCTCGACATATTCAGTATATATCTTTGGATTCGACAGTTGAAGGATAAACAGGCATTAACTGTGCTAGATGCGTTGAAAGATGTGTTTAAAGAGAGATCACCCATCCGATTAAGGGTAGACAAAGGGTCCGAGTTTGTTAATCAATGTGTGAAGAAGTATATGAAGGACAAGGGCATTTACATGTTCACTGCTCAAAACGTACCAAAAGCAAACTACGTAGAAAGAGTACAGCGGACTGTGAAGACGTCGCTATATCGTTATATGAGACAACAACGACATTACAGATATATATTGATACTTTACAAAAAATTGTTCACAATTACAACTCCACTCCACATCGTAGCCTAAATTACATTGCTCCAAAGGACGTAGATACAAGTAATGAAGCCGACATCTGGGCATTCATGTACCTGAAAACTCGTAAGCAAAGGAAGCTGAGCCAAAAAAGCAAGAAAGCTTTTAAATATGAAATTGACGACTTAGTTAGAATATCACACATACAACACCCATTTCGGCGTTCCAATCAACAACAGTACACAATTGAGGTGTTTAAAATTGCCAAACGCTATTACAACCAAGGAATACCCGTGTATAAACTGAAATATTTGAATAATGAACCTATTGTTGGTACATTCTACACTGAAGAACTGAACCAAGTATCTCAGGATGCGGACAGTATATTTTTTTTATAGAAAAAGTGTTAAAAAAGAGAAAACGCGAGGGAAAGACCCAACTCTACGTTCAGTGGGAAGGATACCCAAATAATATGAATTCCTGGATTGATGAAAGTCAAATAAAGCAGACGTAGTACTGGATTTATTTTTTCACCATTTTATGCTTATCCATGATAAAACAACACATATATGAATTGGAATTCTTTATTAGGGCTGAAGATCGCAAACTAGCATCATATTTGAATCAACTGCTGATGATAAAACTGCTCTTTGAGAATTGATCATTCTAAGCTTAACAAAACGAAACATGGCGGATGAAACTAGCGAAATGCTTCAAATGAATATTGAGCTATCTGAATTGGGAAATTTCAAGCGATATTTGACAGCTGCAAAATGGATAGGAGCATTCATAGTTATCACCGTTGCTCTTTCCACGCCTGGCATAGTTATGTCATTGATGGAAACGACTAAGGATCATCCCTTGGTCAAGGAAATAACAACATATGACGAGAATCGAACGACATGTACATTTGTAAAACGCTATGAACTGAAGGAAGGATTATATTTAACCATATGCAACATGGATGGCTGCATCATTCTCGATATTCGGCGCTTCAATAACGAAACGGCTTCGATCCGAGGTATACATTTAAACGTGAACCAGTGGTTAACACTGAAACAAATAACTGGTATCGTTGATACGGCCATTAGCGAGGCTAGGACGTACTGGAAATATTTAAAAGAAATGATTAACCGGTAGATACATTTTGGCACATTTTCCGTAATTAACCGCGATGCTTAAGAAATGGATCATTTTGTATATATCAACAGTGATGAATGTAATTGCTACTTCAAGGACAATAAACAGTACTAGTTATCACCGCTGCTTTTGAAAGGTTACTGGAAAGTGGCACTGGTAGAGTTTTATTGCAAAATCATTGTAAAAACCAAAATATTCGAGAGAGATAGCGTTTTACACGTATTTTCGAATATTTGCAAGGAAAGCACAGTGAACGGTGAACTTCAACCAATTTTACGTCGTCTACCGAATACTAGTAAAAACCAATGGATTTATTCGAATGAAACGACATTTTCTGTACCAGTGATAAAACAGGAGATATATGAAAAGGAAATGGTGTCTCCAGTCGAAGTGGCAAATGAGCGAGCGGAGAGCACAGTCAAGAGGATGCGGATAAAGAAAAAGCCGCGTATCAAACATATAAATAACAGATGCAGAAAGAAGCCAGTTAATCATAGAAAGAAGGCTAAACGAAGACGATTGAGCAAACAGTCGAGACGTGGTTCAAAGAAACGAAAGGTAATATTTTCTTAAAGTATGTCTGTGCTGAATCGTGAAAGTTTTCATAAGGGTATTCCCGCGGAACTGTCTATGTTCGACCTACCTGTGACACAAACTGCAGTTAAACACGCAAGTTTTGCGGAAATACGGCCGCTGTCCCAGATTGCCGGCGATGTGCCACTGGAGTTCAGGATAGCTGCCTCAAACACTTTATATTTTCTAGACTTGGCGGGCTCATAGTTGTACGTGAAGCTAAACGTTGCGAGAAGCGATGGAACAGACATTGATTCTACATATGAAGTGCGACCTGTTAATTTGCCGCTCCAGTCATTATTCTCCACTGTCGAAGTAACTCTCTAGAATAATGTGACAATGACGAACAATAACTATCCATACAGAGCTATGATACAAAGTCTTCTCAAATATGGCTCTGAGGATGATTCCACTCAACTGACGTCACACGGCTTCGTGAAAGATGAAAATGACGCCATGGAGGATGCTGACGCCACCGGCGGTGGAAATGACAGTTTAATTCAACGTGCCGGCTACATAGCGCTATCCAAGTTTGCGGATTTCCAGGGAAGCTTGGCCCACGATCTGTTTCGAATGCGACGTCATCTTCTCAATCAGGTGGACGTTAAAGTAAAATTGTACCCCTCAAGTCCAGTGTTTTGTCTAATGTCTGGTCACGCAAGTCCGGATTACAAGATAGAGATCGCGGACATTTGCCTTTTGGCGAGAAAAATTCGAGTGAATCCCGCAGTCATATTTGGGCACGCCGAAATGCTTAATACGACCAACTCGAAATATCCATTTACGCACACAGATTGTCACCTACAGAGCATACTGAAGGGAAACTCATCGTTTCATTGGGACAAATTTTCCAAGGGAGGAAACCGTGCCGCTTAGTTGTGTGCTTCATCGAATCCTCGGCCGTGTCAGGCAGCGACACCGCGAATCCGTACAATTTCCAAAACTGTGTGATTAAGAGCATCGCATTGCTTTTAGACGGCATACCCGTCGGCGGTGCACCTAGCAAATTGAATTTCAATAAAGCAGAGGGAGCGACGATTGCGAGAGAATATAGCGATTTGTTCACACACTTCGGCAAGTGGAACAAAGATACTGGTAACAATATAACCAGAGAAGATTTTATTGACGGCTTCAGTTTGTTCGTCTTCCAAACAGAACCATATTTCGATGGACAAAACGAATACATATCCCTGATTAAAACTGAAAGTTGAATTTAGCAGACCTCTCACTCATACAATCGCAGCCATTGTCTACTTTGAGTCGCCGGGCTATTTCGAAATTGACAGACAGCGTGACATCATAGTGGAGTAATCGTACTGGCAATGAACACATCACAGTTAGTGTGCTGTATTAACTGTGACCCTGTCCTTAAAGGACGAGTGAAAGGCGTCTACCCTGCAGATCTTTTGCCTAGACGAATCAGCAGTGGTGCTATAATCGCGAATACGGACAGCAGTGACAAACCCGATAAACATTGGTGTACACTGTTTTTTAATGGAAATGGATGAACAGAGTTTTTCGACAGCTATGGTCGCCCGCCAAATTTCTACGATGTCCGGTTTTCTAAATATTTACGTGAGAATTCCAGAACGTGGACATATAATTCTGGAAAGATGCAAAACGAGACTTCTGATGTGTGCGCGAAATTCTGCTTGTATTTCCTGATACAAAGGCTTCGAGGACTAGCAATGACTAATATCGTGAAACAGTTCGATACACTAAATTTTAACGACCAATATGTGTATGATTTCATTTCCAGTGTATTCCATGTTGCGATGAATATTTTTGCTTGTATAAACAGAAATGCTTACCTCTGAATAAAGTATTGAAATAGTATACCAATTGTTTGTTTTAGTTACCCTGCTTAATTATACCATACATGCATTTGTGTCATTAGTTCAGTTTACAGATATCCATCATGGAGGAAGAAGTCATTTTGAGATTCAACTATTATTGTTTGCGGACAGTCAGGTATTGGTAAGTCCTGGTATATTTATCAAATTCTAAAGAAGCGAGATGGAATGTTTGAGAAGCCATCAGCGAGAATTCTCTACTGCTATAGCATTTATCAGCAGTTGTACGACCGAATGAAGGCGGAAATTACTAACATTCAGTTTTTCCAAGGGCTGCCAGATAGGGCGGATCTAGACTCATAGAGTTCAGATGGAAACACGCTGTGGTGATTTTAGACGATCTCATGTCGAAATGTTCAGCGTCGCAGAACATTTGCGACCTGTTTACAACATACATCCACCATATGAACATCACGGTTATATTTGTAGTGCAGAACTTATTCTCGGGTGGTAAACAGTTTCGCACGATTTCATTGAACGCTCATTACTTCATTCTGTTCAAAAACCAAAGAGACGAACTTCAGATTCAAACTTTTGTGAGACAAGTTTGCCCTGGAAATGTTAAATATTTCACGTCTGCATATAAATTGGCGACAAGTCTTCTCGTGGATTTGTCTCCAAATGCTGGCACTCAGTATATGTTACGAACCCAGATTTTGCCAGGCGAGACTACAATCGTTTATTTACCAGCATGAGTAACACACTGATGAAATCAACATACTTTATCGGCCTTCTGCTGAAAGCCGACAGACGACAACAAGTAGCTTTGCTAAATACAATGACTAACGATCAAATGAGGGCACTGGTAAAAATAGTATACAACGTTCTGCACGGCTATGTGCATATAACGGATCGTGACAAAAAGTACCTGAAAACCCGTAGGACAGTCATTCGCCAGTTTGTCACCAAAGGGTTATCTGCAAAAAGGCGGAAGGCATTAATACAGAAATATTTCACAGTGGTCTTTAGACTGTTGAAGATAATTGAGAAAAATATATCGATACAATGGCGCGCAAATTAGTAGAGACACAGCAGAGGGATATGGATAATCAAGAGCCTTATCAGAGAACCAAGCAGAATAATCCAATCAATGGGTTTGGAATTGGCAGCCAATGAAATCAATGCCGAAAATATGATTAAATTAGATAAAAATCAGTATTCTCCTCTATTGGTGAAGAATAATGCACAACAGCTCAACGAACAAGAGGGTAAAACTGATCCAGGTTATCACGATCAGGTCACAAAACAATGAGCAGTATGTAACTGATAAAACGGCCAAGCATGCCCGTCAGTCCGGTGGGAAAGCAAAGAAACGAAGGTATTTACAGAGTTCTTAAGCGTCGTCCCGTCTCGTGGGAATTGGATTCAATACAAAGTGTAAATATATGAGTATACATTGAATGTTTTAATAATATTGCACAGATAATACATGTATCTACGTTCCACGCGAGTATATGCTAATTTAACGAAGCAAATCATATAAAGCTTATTGTAGTTAAGGAATTTTTAAATTTTGGGAGAGTTTTTGTTTTTGGCCAATGCGCTTTAGATCAGCATCACAATAGCGTAAAACATGAATAATACAGTCATGAACATATAATACATGTCATACTGTAAACAAACGGTCTATGATTTTTATGGTAGGAAATGACATAAATGGACATGTCGACTTAGCGATCAGCGTAGTCCCATATCAGCCTGCAATATATTATCAAACGTTTTATGTAATATCATCCATCAGTGTTTTTGCAATATGTTTTGTTCAATTTGATTGCGAATTTTGTACAAAATCACCACCTTTTTAAAAAAATTACAACTTTCCTACCCTCCAATTGTTGCCGATTTTTTTCTGCTGATCAGCATATGTTTGTCGAATTATTGGCAATGATGGTGGTTGTGTTGCAGAGACTTGTGGGTTGGCTGAAATTTTCATGTAAATGCCCTGGCCTGTATACACATTGATCACAATCTCTATTTTCATTGCATACCCTACCCATGCTGCCAAGGAGCCCAAGGTCAAATGACTTCGAATCTTTCTTTAAATTAAAGCTTACGTTAAAGTTTTTCAAATTACTATATCTCTGTGGCCGCTTGCGATATCAACTTGAAACATCATATCCACATTGATCACCATTTATTGTGATTAATAAGCATACTACACCAATACCCAGGGTCAAGGATTTTGAATTTCAATCCAGGCGTCATCGGGGAGCATTTGTCGGATTTACCGACCATTTAGTTTATTAGAGCTTTCAAACATCCTTTTCTTACAAACCGCTTGGCCGCTGCTGGCCAAACTTCATATTTATATTGTCTTTCGGTGAAACATTTACATACTTTTTAAATTGGAGATCGTCACTAATCTAAGATGGCCGCCATATAAAGTTGGACAACATATTTAAACAATGCCTTCCCATTATAATCACCAGACTGGGTTCGACAACAATTTGTAGGAATAACCAATGTATAAAGCTCTCTCAGATTTCATTGCATATATATAATAACCAGGTGATGATACAAGGCCACTATTGCCCTCTTGTTATTTATACATTATTAAACGAGGGTGACAGAGTTGGCCAAGGCCAGTCTACCCTGTGGCCCTCACTGTATTGCATTAAAAACACGGGCACATACTACATACATATCAGGGTATGGGATTACGTGGTCTATCGTTTTGTCTGGAGTAATGGTGTGTTAGGTAAATCTTATTTTTCATCAATACAAGCGCGGTTTCTTCCTATTAATGATGACCATGTTCCAGCCGTTAACATTACGAGTCCGCCAATACCAGCAATACGTATGTAGTTTAATAGTCTGAACATTATGCAGAGAAATTTGAATCGGACAGAATTGAACGTTGCTTAAAGGTACATGCCCACTTAGTAGACACAAACTGTTCTTTATATCAGAGACATCATCTGAGACATTTTCTGGCAAAATAAACATTCATTCACCATTACACCACGTATTGATTGGCATTATTATACATGTTATACCAGACGTAAATTTGCACACTGATAGCAGGGGCGATAACGGTGCTTCCTTAAAATGTTGACGGGCATTACTATTTATTATCTGTATTTATTTTTCGATGTGCAATGATTATACATTATAACCTGTCGAAACTATTATTTTTTCAGGCGACGCATTTAAATAGTATAAATAATTAAAAAACATATCGTGCCTCATTTGCATATGAAAATAACATGATACCACCGCGCGTCACTATCAGTAAAATAAACATTACCAAATGAGTATAATTCTGTACTATATTAATACTGCGAAATAAACTATACATGTTATTGAGAACGCTATGGAAGCGTTGTGCCAATGCTAAAACATAGTTTATCTCCTGATTAGGAGATAGTAAGTCCTAATTAGGAGATAGTAACGAGATAATAAGTCCTGATAAGGAGATAGTAACTCCTAAGTAGGAGATAGTAACTCCTAATTAGGAGATAGTATCTCCTAATTAGGACTTAATATCTCCTAATCAGGACTTGGTAACTCCTACTTAGTACTTAGTATCTCATAATTAGTACTTAGTATCTCCTAATTAGGACTTAATATCTCCTAATTAGGACTTACTAACTGTGTCAATGCTAACAAATGTGCTATCTCCTAATTAGGAGGTACTAACTCCTAATTATGAGATATTAAGTCCTAATTATGAGATGATAAATCCTAATTAGGAGATAGTAAGTGATTATATGTTAACTCCTAATTAGGAGATAGTATCTCCTAATTAGGATATATTTTAGCATTGGCACCAGGACGCTTCCATAGAACGCTAATGTTGTGTAATCGATGGTTTTATGAAAGTATTTAATGTATTTAAACTCGTCCAATTAAAGATACATACCCATTCTGTAGGAACAAAATGTTCTATATAGGAATTAAATAAGTATATAATTGTGTCAATATTCCACCAGTTCTAAAAAAATACGAATGCCCGCTATACACCATTGCCCCACATATTGATTGGCATTATTATACATTTTATATCAGATGTAAATGTACATACTGATATCAGAAAATATTATTTTTTCAGGTGACGCATTTAATTAGTATAAATAATTAAAAAAGATCATGCCTCATTTGCATACGAAAATAGCCTGATACCACCGCGAGTCACAATCAGTAAATTAATATTACTAAATGATTACATCTGTATAGCTGGCACTTGTAATTTTTAGAACTGGTGGAATAGTGACACAATTATACACTTATGTAATTCCTATGAAACACATTTTGTGCCTACTGGGTGTGCATGTACCTTTTAGTGTCTTGAATTGGGAAAACAATGTTTCTATAGGTGATGTAGTTTTGTCATTTTACAACTAAAAAGTATGTTATGTTTCACACAGTGTGCTTTCCTAAACAGCAGTGAAGAAAATGCATTTACCAAATGATCTCCCTATTTATCACTTTCTATGACAGTTTCCTGTCGAATAAAACACACACACAATGCATAACTGCTGGAATTTGCTCCATAAGTGAAATAAAATTGATTGTCAATAAACATGATAAAGTTAAAATCACATATTGAATATACGAGACACCATCTGGTACACAGTGCCTTTAACCCAACAAACCAGCAATCTACCATTTGCAAACATTGCAGATCTCGATGAGCTGACTCGTAACTGATATGCAATGTTGGTCACTGGAAATTTGAAAACAAATAATTTAATAATAGAATAGCTCGAAAGTAACATGGAACAAACTATACGGGTAATATATAAATTATGTATGTGATATTGACATTCAACGATCGTGTAGTCGCATAAAAAAATGACAATAAAAAAGTACGATCCCGGCAGGATTCGAACCTGCAATCTCCTGATCCGTAGTCAGGCGCCTTATCCATTGGGCCACGGGACCTACAACATCATGTGGTATATATTTATTTATGGCGAATAACAACATGTTGTGTACCCAACTTGTTTAATCCTTATCATGTCGTACTTGCTGCCTCCACACTAACTTGGTGTCCGCCTTATTCATGTTTGTCTACATTTCACATTACTGGCCTTTCATTCATTTTTCAATAAAGAAGATGTTGTTGTTTTCCCCACTTTTAGCTAAAAAATGCTGGAATGTACTTAATCAGTCAAGTACAATTAAAACAGTCAATAAAGTGAAAATCACATATTGAATATCTGAGACACCATCTGGTATGCGGTACCTTTTACCCAACAAACCAGCAATCTAACATTTCAAACACTGCAGATCCCGATGAGCTGACTCGTAACGAGCCATCACATCACGATATGCAATGTTGGTCAATTAATAGTCGGTGTCAGAAAGTGAAAAAATATGCATTTACTGAAATGTTTGCAATAGTCTTGAATTTTGTGTTTATTTTCATTCTGAGACACAGTAACACAAAATCCAAATTGGTACCATGTTTTTCCATCACTATCTTGGCCGCCATCTTGAATTTAGAATGGCCACCATTAGGGTCAATAATGCTGCATAGGTGTGGGTTTTTGCTACATAATTTTGGTAAATTATGTTTATATTTGTCAAGTATACATTTGTGGATATTCTATGGAAACATATATCAGAAAATATCTTATTCTATGTTGTCAAATTCATAGAGGACCGCCATCTAGATTTCAAAATGGCAACTCAATCCAAAATATATTATACAAGGACAGTGTTCACTATTGTGACATATAGCACTAATTTATCAACACCATTCCACTGGATACTATTTACAAATAGTGTCTTATAAAAGCCAACAATGAGCAGTGCTTAAACATAACCTTATAGTACGTCAAAATGGCCGCCAAGATAAATATAGTTTGGTACTTGTTTTTAAGAATTCAGTGTTTCTCTTCCTTAAATGATACATATTTAAATATGACTACAAGCACAAACACGTACTGTTTATGTTATTATGTTAAGTAGCAAGAAACCCGAAAACGTATCTGAGGGCCACTATAACCAGCGATATTGAGATGCCGGATGAAACACATCGTTAAATTACCATCCACACGATCCCAATCTACAGCCCTTAGGAGACGATTCAGACTTGTCATAACATCTTGCAACGAAACTACATGTATTGCCCAAACATGTTGCAATTAGTGGTATACATATAGCTTCAGGACACCCTTTGTGCATATAACGATGATGAAATTGATAATCTTAATAGTGTGATGAAGTATCTAAATACGTTTTGATTCTGTTTAATCCAGAGTATTAGTCACTGACACATTTAGTGACATTGGAAAATATTGGTCGGTTTTTATGAGTTCAACATGCTGTGCCAACAACAAACTGTAAATATGTGTTATGCGTAATTTACTCCTTTAGAATTTGGAAGATGGGCATTTGTCTATATATTTATTTGCTTAAAACGGAGCAATTAAATAACTACTTTTGGCAGCTTTTATGTGGTGTCAGATGCTTATGCCAACCAAAGAGATAACTTAATCCATGTGAAGATATCGAATGTTAATCAACACACAGAAGCAGCCCGGCGTTGACCCCTTCCTGAGATGTTTAAAGTTGGATATTAGAACATGAGAACACAATAAGAATCGCCATTTAATAATTAAATAATATAATAATCACTACTCACACGATTTCATATGACTTCCAAAAATATATGGTTTTCAAATTGAGGTCATGTTGTCATGAAACATGACGGACCAATCAATATGTCCTACATTAGCGTCAAACATGTTTCGCAGATATGTAAACACATGCAGTCCAGGCATGCATTGGGATATCTCTAATTGTCAGATCACATACGCATCAGCGTGACTATTCAAAAAAAGACATATCCATTGTATACACAAGCGTGCTTGTCTATATATTTACATGTTAGTACATGTATACCAAATACCGCTTGTCACAGAGAACATTTAGCCAAGTCATCAACAGTGCCAGCTGTTCTGATCATGAATACTCTGCTAGCTGTCACTGTAATAAAAGGTGTGCAAACATGGATCAGGCTAAGTGATCACGTGTGTAATGTATGGGAGTTTGCATGTACTTATGATTCTTTACGGATGTGGGGGCGGCGTGGGTGATGGGCGAAATGCATTACATAAAAAATAAATATCAGCCCTTAAATTAGAATAACCTGATCCTGTACCTGGTCCTCACCACAACAGAGTCACTTAATCCCATCCCTTAGATGTAATAGGATACTATCTACATTTGCTACTCTTATAATGGGTTTGACCAGGTCTAACTCTCAGATATCAGAAAGCCAAAAAAAATGTATCTGAGTGCCAAACCAGGGATTTTGGGATTCCGGTAAGGATGAACCCCATCTTTAAATTACCCTTTGGTTGCTCCCAATCAACCACCCGCACAACTAACAGTAAAGCGAAGATGCAATCGGTATGTGTTACATGAATACCCCCCAACCCGTACATGTGAAATTCAATCCAGGTAAACCGACCTAAGAATATCGTAGCTGCTAATAGGCAGTTTAACACAAATAAAAGGAAGTAAACAGAATAAAAAAGTAATTAATATTTTCGTGACAACAATGATTCTGGATTTTGTAAAAGTGATTTCATGTTGAAAAGGTATACCAGCCTGACATTAAATCTTGATATCACGAAAAAACATTACATTTGTGTATACAATGCACTATGCATCTTATATTTCATCAAAGTGTTAGTGGGGGACGTACGCCAGCAAACGGCAACAAAGCAGACGTATTATATTAACAATATAGGCCAGCAGTCAGATATTGCCTGTTATAAGGATGTCATTTACAATGAAACTCAATACATTTAGAGATCATACATAGAAATAAATGTGTACTAGTGTTGACCAACAGAGTTGTCGTCACAAGAACATACATGCAATTGTACAAAGTGTGTAGGCTATAGGAATGTGTCTATTATGATGTGCCATGTGGAGAGTCCTAGCTGGCTGTCATAGTTTAATATCATTTCTAATGCACTCTATAAATATCACGCAATCTGATTGGCTGATGGTCATACATTACAGGTATATCATTGTTGATGAACGGTCGCAAATTATTTCAATATGTATTCCTACGCCAATACTAAGTTTGATTTACTCTGCCACATAATGACCGACCAAAACATGGGGTAACTCATATATAAAATGTCCTAAGTGGTATTCTGGTATTATTGTCAAAGACACAGCTGGCTTGCATATGAAACGTCCTGGTCCGAAACGTCCTGGTGACCTGGTCCGAAAGTTGCATGGTCCGAAGCGTACGGCTAAAACATATTACAAATATCTCACGTACCGTTGATCACGTTTCATATTTTTTGGCAGTAATACGTACATCGTTCACACAAAGAGAAAGTATGTATGCTGTGTAATCTTGCATCTCAAATGATAGTATATCACGAATGATTAGACGAGTTATCAAAATATGTATCAACATTAGGGAAGTTTGACAGGTGGCCGCCATTGAAATATTGTTGCTAAGAGATCGCACTGGAGTGACATTAAATGCGCAAAGTAGTAAATAAGGCAATTATAATTCTAACGACGAATTTATTTCTTTTATTATTTAAAAATAATGAAATCAGCAACATAAACGTATATACATTCAAGCAAAACTCGCTAATCTCTTGTAATTGTGTCGGAACTATTTTCTTCGTAGAAAATATTATTTGTGTGATTCGTCCGGTATGACCTGCTCAACCAGCTTGCAATCCGGTACGATTTTCCAACGAGACTCGATAAAGTTTGCAAAACAGTAAAGGAGTGCATTAGAAATAGGTTAACCGTATTGTAATTTTGAAATTTGCGGCGTATATCAGAAAATGATAGGTCGGAAAACATGTTTAATGGCTCCGCTAGCACATCGCCATTAAACACATTTTCCGACCTATCATTTTCTGATATACGCCGCAAATTTCAAAATTACAATACAGTTAACCCTATAATCAATGTCAATATTGCATAGTCAAACACATATATTCCATCATAAATATGTGCTCATAAATAATAATAATGCTTATTTAAAATACAGTTACCCAGTTGGAACCCGCCATGTATGCTAAATATGGCAGCTATTTTGAATTTAAAATGACATATATAAAAGTTATTGCATACAAATGTTGCTAATATATTTGTTCAATCAATATCATACATAACCAGCCACATTTGTAGTCCAAACTGTTGTTATTCTCTTGCTGCTAAAACTGTTTGATTAAAACGGTGGCCATTTTGAAATACAAATCTATATAAACAACAATCTAATTTCATTATGTGACATAGTGATACAGGTTGTAATGAAATATTTCATTTACTGCATGATTCTGTAGATAATAATCCATTTTACCAACGAAATTGCTTGTACTTAATTGAAAATAACACA
Organism: Conchocele bisecta; assembly: GCA_029237695.1. Lineage (NCBI taxonomy): Eukaryota > Metazoa > Mollusca > Bivalvia > Lucinida > Thyasiridae > Conchocele > Conchocele bisecta. The sequence continues at coordinate 30,857,423 of CM055281.1, forward strand.
AACTGTATTGTTATGGCGGCCATTTTGCACACTTTACATATCTGTTGTTGAACGGAAATGTTAATATTTCATATATCCTATAAATCATTTGACTAAATTTTGGTAGAAAATATGTTTATTCTTTTGATAAAAAAAGGATATGGGTCTTGAATGGCGGCCATTTTGAAATTCAAGATGGCCGCCACACGTATGACCGAAATAGAATTGTACCAATTTGTTGTTTGTACTATGTGACATATACTGTGTCATAAAAAACACATTTCCGAAGACAATAGCAAACATTTCAGCAGGTTCACATTTTGACACCGACTACATTCGGAATTTGGAAAAAACAAAAACATATTTTTAATAATGGAATAACTCGAAGTAACATGGAACAAACTACATGAATACGGGTATTATAATAATGCCACTTTGTCACAGCGTTGTTTACATTGCTTTTGTTATCCGAGCTATTAGCTCGGATTAAGTAACTATATGGAAATTCTCAGTCATTGCAGATAATATGCTAATGAGTTAAGTGGCGGTCGCAGTGTCACTGTTTGCGAGTTTAACTTTAGAAAAACACGCGGTACTACGCCATAAAAAAAGTAGTTCAACAGCAGTAAAACAGCGAGCTATAATTCCAGCACAAAAATATTTACACAATTCCCTAACATTTGATTGGCCCGTAGCAAGTCTCTGTCCAAAATTTATATCCCAGTAAACTCCAAAGCCGAACTGTTTTCTACAGGTGCACTGTCAGTGCTGTCATGCTGTCAATGTAAACAAATGGCTGCCGTCTGTGAATGCGCGTATGCAAAATATTAATTGTGCCTAGCTTCCCGTAAAATGATTTTATGATGAGAAAAATATGCGTTCCTGTTTCTTTATTATCAAATTTATTTAAATAAATCTATCTGTTCTTGTTTTTCTCTTATCCACCGAGTACTTATTGTTAAGAATGCAGATTGTGTTCGTAAAAAGTCACAGCGACAACGAGACGCCCACCACTGCGTACGGCAAATTCGAACTAGATTTGCCAGCTAATGTTGACTTCGAGGAAATAAAGCTATTGTTTGAAACCTTACAAAATGACGTAGAAGGATTTGACGATCTTGTGCTGAAAGCAATAGACACAGTGAGCCATAAAGATGAGAAAAATCCAGAAGAAACCACACCCCAGCCAAAGGCAAACCCATCATCATCCAGTGTGAGTGACAGCGTCAGTGTCCCAAAAATGGATAAGGAGACGACTCAGACAAGGTTCAAAAAGCTTGACGAAAACGCCCTTGATGAGATGGAGAATGAAGTTTATAGCATGGCCACAAAGAAAAATACAAAATGGGGAATCGGAGTGTTTAATGGTATGAACAATAAACAGCTGAATATGATTATTCCGCATAAAAAAACAACATTAGAATCTAATTGTATTGCTGGACAACTTTGAATCAGTGGATAAATGAATGACAATGATCTGATGATCCCGATCTACTGTCAGGTACCCATTTGAATGTGTTGACTGAGGAATGAATAGCACAGAAAAAGAAAAATATTTCTGATTATCGTACTGTAACTATGAATGAAACTATTATAGTAGATTACTTCTTCTTTGCGAAGCCAGGTACACTCAATCTAAACCCAGATAAATTACATGTATATGTTTTATATAAATATTAGTAGATCTAGATCTTTACATACACTGACTATAATCTTGTTAAAGCCTAAATATCCAAATTGAGAGAAAATACGCAATGTGATTTTGTAATGAAATTGATAAAATATGAAAATGAATGTCTTGCAATAATATAAAAATTAAAAATCTGAAATACCATACTTATTCTATTAGCAGCCCATGTTCAATGGTTGGTCAAATATCAAAGGAATAATAGTGCAAAATAAACTGTAGCAAATTGTATAGCTCCAAGGGATTTTCGTGTAATATAGTAAATATGGTATATATTTTCTACATTTCAGCCTGGTGTAGCGAGACCTATGCCTATGGCAGTGTGCTGGATTTGGAGACGATCGATGAATCTGAATTAAACGAGAAATTCAGAAAGTTCTTCGCGGAAGCCCAACCGAAGAAAGTGGAAAACAGAGAGAAAAAGATGAACATTGAACATGCGAAAGAGTACCACAAAAATTCTAATAAAAATGTCCGTGCAGCAATTAACCGTTACCTGAAAGATATAGGAAGAGACACAGACATAGTAAATGGCATTAATTTTCGATCAGCAAATAAAAGGCTTTCGGCAAAGTTGAAATCTAACCTAAAAGCAGGTGTGTCTCGCCCTACGGCACACTATCCAGTGATAGATCCGGAAGAAATGAAGAAAATACATGAATATTTAAAAGGAGATGGTCCAATCTGTCTCGGGTTGCGAGTATGGTATCTGTTTGCCATCCATTTTGTTAGCAGAGGCATGGAATTCCATAAACAGCTCAAAATTTCCTCAATACGCATCTTGACAGACTCTACAGGGTGCGAATACATAACACTGTCGCATGAAACCCTGCAAAACAAGAGGGCCATGATGGCCCTAATTCGCTCACCTGACTCCATGAACACCAGAGGAGAATGTGACATTGAGTTCATGTGTTTTAAACAAATTGTGCTATTTTTAGATGGCGGTCATCTTGGATTAAGCGATGACTCTCATTTTACAAAATCTGAAAATGCTTCACCCAAGGATCTTAACTTCCTATGAAGTTTGGCCAGCATCGGCCATGTGGTTCCTGAGAAAAAGACGTTCAAAATCTTGAATAAATGGACCTTTTGGTGGCCATCATGGATGACATAATCATCCGATTCCGACAAATATTGCACCAGAGCAATCGCTTCATCGATAGATACCTTCAATTTGATATATGGCATGAGCATATTCGGTCAAAAATAAAATTTGACCCCAATTTGACCCCACGGGCCATGCCCATTTTTGACCCCGGGGTCACCATTGTAAATCGATCATTCCTACCAAGTTTAGTCGAAATACGGCCAGCGGTTCATGAGAAGAAGATTTTTTAAGAATTTATGCTATTTTTAGACGGCGGCCATCTTGGATTAGCGATGACCTTCATTTTAACAAATCTGAAAAGGGTTCACCCATGGACCATAACTTTTAAGTTTGGCTATCATGGGCCAAGCGGTTCATGTGAAGAAGAATTTCAAAATCTCTAATAAAAGAACGACCTTTTGACATTTCGGCGACCATCTTGGATGACATAACAATCCGATTTCGAAAAAAAATGTACCAGAGTGATCGCCTCATTGATACCTTCGATTTGATATATAACATGACCATATTCGGTCAAAAATAAAATTTGACCCCAATTTGACCCCACGGGCCACGCCCATTTTTGACCCCAGGGTCACCATTTTAACAAATTTGAAAGAGCAATGTACATCAATCATTCCTACCAAGTTTCGTCGAAATCTGGCTAGCGGTTCATGAGAAGAAGAATTTTTAAGAATTTATGCTATTTTTAGACGGCGGCCATCTTGGATTAGCGATGACCTCCATTTTAACAAATCTGAAAAGGCTTCACCCATGGACCATAACTTTTAAGTTTGGCTACCATGGGCCAAGCGGTTCATGTGAAGAAGAATTTTGAAATCTTTAATAAAAGAACGACCTTTTGACATTTCTGCGGCCATCTTGGATGACATAACAATCAGATTTCGACAAAAAATGCACCAGAGTGATCGCCTCATTGATACCTTCAATTTGATTTATGACATGACCATATTCAGTCAAAAATAAAATTTGACCCCAATTTGACCCCACGGGCCACGCCCATTTTTGACCCCGGGGTCACCATTTTAAGAACTTTGAAAGAGCAATGTACATCGATCATTCCTACCAAGTTTTGTCGAAATCCGGTTGGCGGTTCATGAGAAGAAGATTTTTTAAGAATTTGTGCTATTTTTAGACGGCGGACATCTTGGATTAGCGATGACCTCCATTTTAACAAATCTGAAAAGGCTTCACCCATGGACCATAACTTTTAAGTTTGGCTACCATGGGCCAAGCGGTTCATGTGAAGAAGAATTTTGAAATCTTTAATAAAAGAACGACCTTTTGACATTTCTGCGGCCATCTTGGATGACATAACAATCAGATTTCGACAAAAAAAATGCACCAGAGTGATCGCCTTATTGATACCTTCAATTTGATATATGACATGACCATATTCAGTCAAAAATAAAATTTGACCCAATTTGACCCCACGGGCCACGCCCATTTTTGACCCCGGGGTCACCATTTTAACAACTTTGAAAGAGCAATGTACATCGATCATTCCTACCAAGTTTTGTCGAAATCCGGTTGGCGGTTCTTGAGAAGAAGATTTTTTAAGAATTTGTGCTATTTTTAGACGGCAGCCATCTTGGATTACGTAATGACGTCATTTTAACAATTTTGTAATCCCCCTACCCTAGGACCATGACCATGAAGTTTGGTGACTATAGACCCAATGGTTACCGAGGAGAAGACGTTTGAAAATGTTCACGGACGACGGACGACGACGGACGACGGACACATTGCGTTAACAATAGCTCATATTAGCTTCGCTCAGGTGAGCTAAAAATCACCAGGGAGGTTCACAGGAAGTTGATGGCGAAAATAGTGAAAAACGAATGTATGCAAATGGCACTGACATGTGCCCTGTAGAGTCTGTGAAGTTGCTGTTGGAAAAAACTGATGATACTGCCATAGCTTTATTTAATCAATGTACCCCTGAAGCATTGACAAAGGGGCTACAAAGCAGTATTTGGTACGGTAATATCCCGGTAAAAGCGAAGGCTTTTACATCATTTATGCCCGACATTTGCAAAAAATACTGGTCTGACAAAAAGATACACAGCACATTCTTTGCGTGCTACTGCCATACAAAGTTTGTCTGATGCAGGGTTTGAGAACCGTAATACATGTATTATGTTTATGTCTGATCACAAATCCGAAATGTCACTGAAACATTACACCAGAACTCCAAGCGTCCCCCAGAAACGAGCAATAAGTGATGTTCTTCAGAAAATGTCAGCAGGTACAAATGGAGAAATCGCTGAAAAGGTTACGAAAGTAGCAACTCACAAGTCTCACCCAGTAGAAAACCCCATTACTAGCCCTGTAGTCCCTGTAGTCCCTGTAGCAAACCCCATTACTGGCCCTGTAGCAAACCCCATCACTGGCCCTGTAGCAAACCCCATTACTGGTCCGGCAACAATGCCAGCTTTTAACCCCATGTTTGGTGCTGCGGCTACCCTAGGTGTGTACAACCATTGCACATTTATATTTAAACAGTAAAATATGAAAGGAATAATTGACGCAAGAAGATATTAGACACTAATATCTAATGGCATATTAGCAGGTAAAATTTATCGGAAAATGTGTATGCCGAAACCTGGAAAATTATGTTTCAGATGTATGTTAAAGTTCGATATTCCACAATTTACATATTTATTCAACTCCCCCACCCCCCCCCCCCCGAGACATTTGTAAATCCGATAAAGAAACGAGTTTCTTTGTCGGATTTACAAATGTCGAGGGAAACAAATATAGTATTTAAATTGGGAGTTCAGTAAATTATATATTACAAGCACCCAGTACAGTGTGAATTTGTACCTCAAAATGTCTTATAACATCCATAAACCGTCCAATTTTGATGTCTGCGTATGAGTATTTGCCTCACCGAAAATGATGTCAAACGTGACATTTGTTGACGTCGCGTGAACGTCTACAGAGAAATAATTCCCTCTAAATTTGCGGTAAATCACTGCGTAGCTCGGGCATTTATTAAATAAAACTGAATTAAATGAAAATATTTAATACATTTAACATAAATTGTGCAACTTGCTACGCATATTTTAATAGAAGAAAGTTCTTTACACGCAGGTCACAACGACAGTGGGAAAACGAACCCCAATTTAAATGGCGGCCTCAAAAATCGCAGCTGTGCGGATGAATACAGTAAACATATAGCAACTGTGATTATGTTTAGGTAGTAACCATGAGGCGCAGTTAAAATAATTCTTAAGAAAACTGAAAATTAACACATTTTCTTGATGAATTTATTTCAAATGCTGGAATTATAAGGAATGAATGGCCTTTTTGTGGAATTTATCGGGGATATAAACTTGGAAAAGTCGCGGGAATACTGGACTCCAGTATTCCCGCGACCTTTCCAAGTTTATACCCAGATAAATTCCACAAAAAGGCCATTTATTCCTATAATCTTACCGTTTCAGCGTAATACATGTGTTGTTTGCATTTTTGTGCTGTATGTGTGTTATTGCAAAAGTTTGTGTATACTTTATAAACTATTAACTGTTATGTATTAATATGAGTTCTTTGATATGTATGTTGATATTTTGCGCAATGATATAGTAGGGGGCGGGATTTCCCTGTGACGTTTTTCTTGAATGACCAATCAGATTAAAGCTTACATTCTGAACGGCTCGATACAATCCGACATTGGACAGCGAAATGATGATGATTTAAAGCAGAAACATTGTTTTTTGACAGTTACATACTGTTTTAATCATCTTGAGCCATCGATATTATTAATCAGTGTCCATTTTACTTAAAAAATCAACTAATCTATAATGAATTTAGTAAAAGAGTTCGCGCGGAAATCCAAACATTTCAAAGAGGTGGTAGCAATTTTTTGATTATTACACGTCGTGTGTGTTAGCGACTTGACGTTACACAGCATATACAGTACGATACACTTCACAAAGCGAATGCGTTCGGATCGGCTAGAATTGGACAAGAATTTGGGCACAAGAATATCGAAAATGTTCGGGGGTATTCGGCTCATTTTGTCAATGGTAAGCCCTTGATATTATAAATAATCCGATAGTTCTACTTGTCAGCTGGTGAGACAATGTAAGCTGGTGTAATCATTATATTGTGTGTGAACCCCACCCAGAGCTCCAGATAAGCTGCGTATTTGCGTAAATACCCAATTAAAATTGCCAAAAACCCCATTGAAATCAGAAGTAGTGAGTATCAAAAAGCAATGAGAACAATTGTGGTACCCTTATCATGCTGCAGAAAACAATAAACAGACCACAATATAGCACATTTTTCTTATTTTTCCATGAAAACACATCCATGATCCAAGAAGACAATTCTAATGAAATGCCATGATATGTTTTCATTTCGAAACAAACTATTCAATAATTGCTGTCTGTTGATGTGTAAACAGTAGTGTGATTTTATTTTACCCAATTCAAATTTTGAAATACCCAATTGCTTCAGAACTGATGCAGTAACAATACTCAATTACTAATTCCTTATCTGGAGCCCTGCGGCCACCCACTGAATTATAATGTTTGACACCCGTGCTGTTACTGTACTTAACATGCTTAAGACTTGCGAGATGGTGTATTTTGATGGACCTTAGACTATAAAAAATTGCAGTTTGTGTGGAATTTCATGAAAAATGTTTACAGATTTTGCGATATTTTCTGTAAATCATACCAAACGTTGATGAAATTCTCAGAGCAAATGCAGAATGTCACCATGTTGTCACCATTCAATGTTATTTATGAAAGATATTGTAAATTTTGTAAATATTTTTCATCAAAGTGTGCACATGTTTGTACATGCAAAATCACATGGCGCATGTCATATGTATAAAATTTATCCTAAATTGTCAATATTTCAGTGATATTTCATAAGAGTACGTACACCTTTTCTTTTTTATTTCTCCTCAAAAGTGCATGTAAATGTTGTGACCACTCATCTGAACCGTCTCAGTAAGAATGTTCAGATGCTGTACGCAACATATACTTCCGAGAAGAAATAATAAAAATAAGTTATTATATTGTAACTAAATGTGCAAAGTTACAATATCCGACAAGTACACATGTATGTATTTATTTGTTTTTAATATACATTTTGTATATCATGTACATGTTTCAGGAAAGAAGGCAGAGTTATATGACCATCTTAACCCAAACGGGGCACCATCAGTTAATCTGGGCGGACAAAAGCGAGCATCATCTACATCAAGATATGATCGGCAGCAGGAAAAGAAGAGAAGGAAGCCAGCTGAATCCACAACTATTGTTGGACCTGATCACACTGTGACGGGTATGGATATGGGTGACAGCGTTGATGAGGACGGCGTTCAGTCACAGACTGATGTTGATGGTCCACTCATGGAGGCTTAGTCACTGGAGCTGCAGGTACTGCGTACAGAGAATGGGGAGCTGAAGGAAAAAGTGGCCCATTTGGAAACTAAATTCACTGCAAGTTATTTTAAGGGTAGTGACGAGAAGGTGAAACATTTAACAGAATTACCATCATTCACAGTTCTATCTATATTGTTTAATTTTCTGGAGCATCACCTGCCATCCACTATGGTCATGCCCAAATGCAAGGTAATGATATTGACATTAGTGAAATTGCGACTAAATTTGTCAAATCTCTTTCTTGCGTATGAATTTGACACTACTCAATCAACAATATCTATACTTTTTACACGGACAATTGACTGTATGTACAAGCGGCTAAAGAAACTCATAAGATGGCCAGAGCGCGAAACATTGAGAAAAACCATGCCAATGGAATTTAGGAAGTACTTCGGCCACAGGTGTGCAGTGATAATTGATTGTTTTGAGGTATTTATTGAGAAATAAAGTGGTTTGAAAACCAGAGCAGAAACCTGATCTTCATACAAACACCACCACACTGTGAAACTTCTAATTAGAATTACTCCTCATGGCAGTGTGTCCTTCATATCGAAAGCATGGGGTGGTTGTGTGAGTGACAAGTTTGTGACAGAGAACAGTGACTTCCTGTCCAAGTTATTACCTGGGGATTTAGTGTTGGCGGACAGAGTATTTGATGTCAAGGACAGTGTTGGCTCGGTAGCTGCAGAAGTGAAGATTCTAGCATTTACGGAAGGTCTTGATCAGTTATCCCCTCTGGACGTGGAATCAACGCGTAAACTTGCCCACTCAAGAATACATGTGGAACGGGTTATTGGTTCAGTTCGACAGAAATATACTATATTGAACAGTTGTCTTCCCATTAATTGTCTCATGAACAAGGATAAGTTTGGTAAGACGGTCACTGACAAAATTGTTACCGTTTCGTGTGGACTAGTAAATTTGTGTGACTCAATTGTTGATTTTAACTGAACCAAATTGATCTACACTGGTCCTTGCACTTCTTTGTGTCCTTTTGTAAATACTGAAATCTTCTTTTTCTGATTTACTTATTTCGCCATCAAACATTTACTTTTCTATTGATTGCAAGGAAATAGCGATTCTGCGATTTGGGTCGGCTGCCACCATGGTACAGGTAAACAGGTTGTCTTTCGGTCGGTATAGTCGACTATAACGACCGACAGCCGTACCATGCCGGCAGCCAACCGAAATCGCTGAATTGGTATTCCTGGGCCAGGGGTGTGGAATTTCTTCATCAGATTTGCTGGCACCTTTTGAAATTAAAATCATATACATATCCCAATTCAAAACCATTTTTAATAGATGTATACTTTATCATTTATTCCATTATCATGATTATCACATAAAGCATGTAATAATAAAGTATAAACACTCATAGTAAGCATGATATTACTTCCTTTCAATGGTAATATGACCAGTGTATGCACAGATCAGCCTGCACATTCACATACAGAATGCTAGCAGATTAATATCCAGATTGATCAAACCCCATCAGGCCTTTTTCTCAAGCCACGGTCACATATACTTTTCTATATTTGTGATGCACCGTTAGAGAAACAGTCCACTTACTTCACTGGTGCTGCACTCCGTGCCGATGGAAATATTTCAAGACAATCCACTTGAAAGATACAATAGGCGCCATTAATTGTAAAAAATGTGTCAAGACGAGTAGTAATTTTATTGATTTTTTAACACTCATCTAGAAACATTTTATAATGGCGCATATTGTATTTTTTTGTTACATTTTCCACCGGCGCGGACCACCAGTGTAATAATGATAAATAAGATGCGCCATGTGATTTCTGGCATCTTTCTACAGTCTGGGCAATAGGTATATATATAAGATTCCGGCACCTCGTGTTAATTTATGGCACCCGGTGTTTTTATAAACTTAAATGTATAACGTTTTCAAAAAATCCGGGTGCCATTTTTTTAAACCAAGTTCAAGGTCATTTCAAGGTCATTGAACTTTATGCTTGACGGAAGTCGAAAATTGCCAATATATGAGCCAATAGGTAGGTCATGGTCCTTAATTTGGAAATTGGTGTAAGTTGTTCAAAAACATTTCAGATGGATATATTAAAGAATTTACGTAAACTACACTACTATTCAGTATATTATTATCATATTTTCAAGATGGCCGCCAAAAATCGGGTATTTATGAGATTTCGGTTGACTTGCTACATTTGTGTAATGCTAAGCGCCTTCACCTACATTCAAAGGTTAATTCTTTCAACTGGAATAATATTGCAATTAATATACTCCATTGTCAGAAAACTCAAAATTACAAGTAAATGGCAAATCCATAGTAATTTACTAAATATAACTGGGAGAATTTGGTTTGGGAGGAAATCAACACTTCTCTCACTTTTTCCTGAGATTCCGTAACTACTAAAATGTGGACATATATTGAACCATGAATTGATCGGCTAATAACATCATGCTCTGCATGACTTTTCATTTGTATTATGAATTAAAAAAAGTATATTTAAATAATTAGATATTAATTTAAATAAATATTTCGGCATCATTTACTCAATAAATTAAAATTGAATGTGTAGCTGAAATGAAAGTGAAAGTAGAACGTTTTTGTTATATCGTCCGGGTTACAAATCGCTGAGGATTCCTATTTGAATTGGAAAATGATATGAATTTTAAATTTAGGAGACTGTGATAGGAAAAAAGGGACTGATGACATATGTCACCTGTCGTGTTCCATGCATGACTGCTCGCTCTTGTTTGTAATTGTTGTAAAATATATAAAGTTTAAACTGTGTATACAAAACTATAGATATACCCCCCTCCCGGCATACAAAGTATATGTCGAGGGGTATATAGTTTTCGTAATTCCGTCCGTCCACGTTAAAGAGTTTGGGTACCCATTATCTCTGTGACGGAAAGTCGAATGGACCTCAAACTTCATATACTTCCTTATCATCAACCATATTTTCATTCCATACCACACTCATGCGGTCTTCATTTCCAAGGTCAAGGTCAAATTACTTAGACATTTGCATCCGTACGATTTGCCTTAAAGTTTTCTGCAACCGTAAGTCAGATTGACTTCAAACTTCATATACTTCCTTATCATCATCATCCATTTTCATTCCATACATGTACCACACCCATGTGGCCTTCGTGTCCAATGTCAAGGTGAAATTACTTTGAACAATCATGTTTGTCAAGATAAATATTGTTTTTGCAGCATTGATAATGTATACTGATTCGACGAATATATTGATTTTAAATGGAGTATATATTATTTTTTGTATGAAATATTAAAATGGTTGAGCACGTACTGCGAAGGATTTCATGACTTTCAGTCCTTTGATTTACATAACAATCAGTTGGCAATGACTTGACCACCTTCTGACAGTGAATATGTTATCCTGGGTTCAATCCCACAACTCGACTATATATGTTTATACCTACTTTTTGAGAAAAGTAAAGTCTATTGTTATTGTTGTTGTCGCTGGTGTCCGTTCGTCTGTTCGTTCTTACGTCTGTACGTCCGTCCGTCACGTTTCTTGTGAGAGATAAAACTTATTCAACCGTAATTGCTGGAGACTAGATAGTTCCGAGATTCCTTATGGCCGCAGGTACCTTTCTTATTTTTATTAAATGTTATAAAAATAAATTAAACACAATTTGCCTATGTTCGGAATCGAACTCTGAATCGTCTATATCAAATACGAACCCATTGTACTAGTGGGTTATCTCTTTACATAGCCTTGGTACTGCTTTTATGCACTCTTCAGCACGGTATTATAACAATAACAATCGCGATGTGCTCCATGACGAATGTTGATTTTAAAAATACTAAAAATATTAGTAGCCATTGACTTGTTTACAATAATATTTACAATAATAACGCGTCAGCACGAAGTGGCGGACCTATGTATATATGTATGTGATGAAAGAGTTATTATTGACATTCAACGATCGTGCGGTCGCTAAAAACAAGACAATACAAAAGTACGATCCCGGCAGGATTTGAACCTGCCTGTAAGTCAAGGGCCTTATCCATTGGGCCACGGGACCAACTGTGCCACAACATCACGTGGTATCTATTTATTTATGGCGAATAACAACATGTTGTGTACCCAACTTGTTTAATCCTTATCATGCCGTACTTGCTGCCTCTGGACGGAACGCTAACTTGGCGTCCGACTTATTCATGTTTGTCTACAACCCACAGTGACATTACTGGTTTTTCATTCATTTTTCAATAAAACAAATGTTGTTGTTTTCCCCACGTTTTATCTCAAATGAGCTATTGTTACCGCTTTTCGTCCGTTCGTCGACCGTCGACCGTCCGTCAACAATGGTGTAGTTACACAGCTGTTGTGTGACAACCATTTGAGATATTTGCTCCAAACGTGGTACTGTATCAAGGAATAGAACATAGTTTTGAATATTGAATATTGTAGAATCATTTGTAGTGATACGGGTACACTTATATTATGGAAGGGGATATCCGCCACTACATTGCATGCTGCTTCATGACAATGCCGTCGACCATTGTTACATGCCATCCTGCACTGCGGCTACTCGTTACTGCTTAATGACAACTCCATCGTGCATTATTACATTTCACATTGCCTACCTCGATAATTGGCTGTTTGACATTGTTACATGTCATCCTGCATCTTGGCTATACAATAGCCGAATGAGGGATACCAGCATCGCAGTAAGCAGTAGGCCGAATGAAACATCGCAAAATGTGCAACGCCCCCTGTTGTCATAATGGAAACGAACGCTTCCATTATGACGCCAGGTGGCGCTCTAAAATAAGTAGTTACCCCCTTCATAACCTCCATTTGCAAACATGAACACTTATTTATATTGGTAAGCATTTTTAGCGCGGAGTGCTTATGGCATACCCTCGGCGTCGTATGCGTCCGTCCGTCCGTCCGTCCGTCTTCAAAAATTAGAAACCTTAACGCTCTGGTAAATGTAAATGGCCTATATTTATTCACGGGACAGTGGGCGGCTAGCTTTAAAAAGGGGTGGACGATTTTCTATATAATTCACTACCGACCCTGTAAGTTACACCAGTGTGTCTAGAAAAATAGGTTTATGAATCTTTCTTGACTTTGGGAGGCTTGACTAGGTGCATTTTTTAGAGTATTTCATAATTCTACGAAACTGAATGTTAGCTCCGGTTGATTTTGACATGTTGGAAAATGGCGTATGCTATTCTGTCTCGCCGGTACGGTTTCGCGTCAGAATTTATAGTGGAAGAGCATTAGGGTTGAGATCGAAAAAAAATAGGTCAAAGCTGAATTTTTCAAAATATGTTCAGAATATCATTAGAAATAACATATCAAAACTCCCCATGAATCCGAGTGGAGCTTAATCCAGAATTCAAGATGGCGTCCAAAATGACCAAAACTACAACTAGTGTAATTTTCGCCAAACCAATTCGAATGAAATGTGCCAAAACAAATAGAATATAACGCATAAACTACTTTAACAGAAATTTTGAGAATTTAGTATAAATATTACGTCCAAGATGGCCGCCAATTGCATCATACATAGCTCTCAGAACGTGAGAAACAAGCGTTAACCGAATGGCACTAGGGTTGAAATCGGGAAAAAATGCAAAAGCTGAAATATTCATGCAACATATTCAGAATACCATCAAACCCAACATATCACAGCTCTCCATGAATCCCACAGTAGTTTATGTAGAATTCAAGATGGCCGCCAAAACAGTACAATCATGAATTACCTACAAATAAGCAGAGATCTGCTATGTATTAAAGTCAGAACATATTCATTTGACGGATACTATCAGTTTAGTACCCAATGGCGTCTAACTGATATAATCAAGATGGTCACCAAGATGGCCGACTAAATTAATGTATTTCCTGTAATATGCAAAATGTTTTCCAAAGCAATGATATCAGAATTCAATAAAATATATAACTACACCATGAGACGCACGTCACATTTATTGTGTATCATCGTCGAGTGCGTCAGGAGATATTTGTATAATATTTGTGCATGTTTGTTCGACGCATTGACTGCAGAGCGAGGAACAGTGAAGTCCAAGCTTTCTGCAGCCACATTGCTTCCCGCATCCGCTCTTGCAACCACATGACACCATTTTCAATAGCTTTGCAGGGGCAATCGGATTTTCTGTTTCTGTTGGTACTAAGCAGTTTTCCTTTAGCTGCCAGCCCCATGGAGAAAGGGTATTCCCCATCCATTGTTGTACAGTGTGATACGTTCGGTACGAATGTTGTTTAGCTGCTGCACTTGTGGGCGGAAGAGATTCTAACTTGAACGTACTTGAGAGGGTTGAGCGACTTATTGCTCTGTTATAAGCTTGATATCTGTAGCGGTCAAGAGTGTCTGCCTTGTGAGCTCCATAAAGCTGAAGAAGAAACTGCTCGCCAACTTCGTTCGTGCTTGTTGCACGCGTAAACGTATCCAACCCAGCAATACCCTTATGTTTCTCTACAAGCTTGAATGCTTTCTTTTTTCCTTGACCGAACAGTGCTGACACTGTATCACATCCCGTGATCGCGTGAATGAACATTAGATGTTGCCTAACTTCTCCTATAGATTGCTGGATTTCCGCAATGTCGTACACGAACAAGGTATTGCCCTTCGACAACATGTGCAGGTGGCATTGTTCAGTGCTTTGTGACACAAGCATCACCAGCAAGCCCGTGTCTGTTCCAACAACCACTACGTCCTTTGGTCGGGATCGTGCAATTGATATTGCTGTGGCAACAGTTAGACTATCCGCGTCAGCCTCAGCATGCTTTATGACTACATCGTGAAGTTTCAACTCTTCAGCAAGCAGCTCTATCAATCTTGATTTGTTAGTTCCATTAGTCAGGAATGCTTCTTGGGTAGTCACTGTTTTCATGTCTGCATCAAATAATATATCACGGGAAGTGGTTTTCGATGCTCTTCGTCGTTGCTCCGCTAATTTCGTAGATGCCTGGCTGTTGTAACCATCAAACACCACGACGACCTCACTGCCACCAAAATGATATGCAATGTATGATACGTAGGACTTACATACCTCCTTGTAAGTTGCATTTGTCGGCCACACGACTGTGTGAAGGAGGTAACCTCCATCAATGACAAATGTTGCCTCATCAGGAAACGTGGATTGCGGATCAACTTTCGATTTCAACAATGTGCCAAGTGCACTTTTGGCAGTTCTCCTCATTCCACCATCATGAAAGAGAGACGTAGGCTGAGGTGCCAGCTCATACGCTAAGAACTGTTCCATTTCAGATCGACTTTGCATGACGCAAGTGATTCTGTTGAAGAGCAAAGTAGGATTCACTACAACTGGCTGACCACGGACTGTGACTGTGTTAATCAATGCGTTGATTGTTTTCACTCTGTCATTCCTTTTCAGCTTTACATCTGTAAATGTTTTATCTGTCATGGAATTTGCTGCTTTTTGGCCTATTTCAAACGCCATGTCACAGTTCACCGACTTGTCGGCAACTAAACCAGTTGCTATTGCAACAACTGACTTAGAATGACTGTGGGAAAATGGCGAATGTACTCGTAACCATCGCAAAAATGTATCGTAGTCCTTATGATCGCGTGATTGCGAGCTTGCATGTAAATCCCTGTGCTGATCCGATGTACTGGCATGGACGCCTGTGAATGTTTCAAGACTCTCACATATGGGATTTACAACAGCGGGGGTAAACCAATGAACATGAACCCACTTTGTTATATTGAAAGGCTAGCTGTGATGCCATACGGCCATGGGTCATCCCACCTGGCGATTTCAACAAGCGCATCAGCTCTTGCTCGATTGTCTGATCGGTAAAATTACCGCCCCAAAAGCGATCAGTTCGTCGAATGGTAAAATACCCACCTTCAGTGAACTGCTGGTAGTCTTTTTCGGCCATGATATATTCTAGTTGTGTCATTTGCTGTAGGTAGAGTCTGGCAGATTTTGCGTAGGCAAGGTGGCCAGCAGCATGGAACAGCGGTATCATTCTCCTTATGCAATATAAATGGAGATTCCAGTCGCCTGTGCGTTCAGTTCTGATCAGTAGTCTCAAAAGAGACACCTGCTCCAAGTAGTTGACCCAAAGCTTCCCAGTGCGACTGTCATTTGCAGCATGTTCCATCAACTTACCAAGTACCTGACTGAGTTCTGCCAGACTAGCATCCTCTTCTACACTGCCTTGACTGTTCAAAAGTGATGCATGAAGTCGACGTAATGACTCGGCATCAACAGTAACTGATGATTCCGGTTTCTCAAGCAGAAGAGAAGTTATGGAAGCTGAAGTTAACAGGTGAGCACGGACAGCTCTAGCATATGCATGCCCCGTTAACATGTGAATAACAGTTCCTGAGCGTACACAGTCTCCCATAATGCTTCTAATCCGCTGCCCGCCATGATAAATCCAACTGATCCCATAAATGACATCAGTAGGTGAAAACCACCCAATCGTGTGATTATATTCGACAGATCTGGCGATGCAGCCACTATCTCTGTGGCTTTGATGTAAAGCGGTTGGTCAAATGTGACAATGCAAATCTTCTGCCCATGCTTGTCACATTGGCTTTGTGCAAAACACAATGCCGTAAATATTGTGCTCAGGTTGGTTGGATCTAGATTAATGAATGGAAGAATCTCGATTCGGCTTTTCTCATGCTTTTCGCCTGTTACTGCCACCTGCATGAACCCACTCCATGACGGGCAAGGGGTAAGATTGAGCTGGCTAACCACAGCCGATCAACATCTACTGCAACCACCCAACTAGGTGGGTCAGGTTTTGTAGCTTCAATTGGGCCAAACTTCACTGACTGCAGGCCGGGTACGGTTGGTTTCTTGTACGTTTTGATTGGGATGTCACCAAACTTTCCTATTAATTGGGAGCTTGGTATATTGACAGACCGACTCAGTTTTTCTCCAGCCTTTTCCCCTTGTGGGGTGACGTATGCAATTCCGCCCATGCTGTGGAAAGTATCATGCCTAGTTAGTGTCGCAACATTGAAATCTGCGTTATCAAACACGAATTGTGTGAACCCATTCAGATTATACGATGGGGTGTCCTTACTGAGAATAGAACAAGTCAGTCTCTGTATTTCCTTGTAATAGTCGGCAAAGCACATGCTACTTAATATATCTATCAACTCCCGTGATGCATACTTTCTGTGTATGTAGACAGCTATTGCTAACAGAATTGGCGATATCAATGACCTTGGTCTGCATGCAGCTATTATATAATGGGCTATGGCTGTACATCGCCTGTCTATATTCGTACGTTCCGTTGATGCTTTTGATTTTACTGCACCGTGAAGAAACCGGCCGAGACTTTCTGGAACTAACGAGCAGCCATTATTCGTGTCATCCATCGTTGGGTATTCAGAACAATTATATACTTTCGTTCTGATATCATCTCTGATTATAGACGCCGCCATATCTACAATTCTGTCTTTCTCTGTTGAAGCATTTGCCTTCTTTTCAGCTTGCCAAGTATCACGAAGCACCTTGTGTCCTTTATCGCGGAATGTGGCAATATTTGAAACACCTGGAACACTTGTAATAATCAACTGATCACCATAATGCGCGTGTAGCTTTTGTCTGAGATACTGTTTTGTGTACCCTTCAATACCGTCCAAATACTTGTCCATTATTTCAGAAATTTCTGAAAGTGAGTATTGGCATTTGTCATTCTCATCTAGGTACTCACATACTTTATCAAACGCCGTGTTTCTCAACACATCTTTGGGTCTTCCTCTTTCGGAATTTGATGTAGATTCTGGGCGTCCTCTCCTAAATGCAACTGCGCAATCGTGATGATATATAGCTTCTGCAGCCACCAAATCATTGGTTGTCTGGATACGCATCATCACCTCCTTTCCCAAATCATCATGTCGATTCTTAGCAATTGACATGAGCGTTTCCAAGTATTCGATGGTTTCAACAAAGTGGAACTCTTTCCTGCGCGCTTTGGGTTGCTTGTAACCCACATGTATCTTCTCCGTGCAAAACAAACAATCCGTTTTACCGTCAAACTCTTTACGATCAGATCGCAGCGTTGCCCCTGTAACAATCTCTGGAACATCTGGGGCTTTTCGTTTTTGTGCCTCCAGTGTGGATTTGCGTGTATACTCTTTGTAACAGTTGGCGTGTACATCAAAAGGCGGTACTACTGTTCTCAGAAGAGCATCGAACCCATCACTGCGAGTGACACTGGCTGTAATCAACGAGGCATGACCCTTTTCGCCAACGGTTTGTGTTTTCGCAGAGGCAAAAAGCTCTTTACAAATAACACACTTCCCATCCATAATATAAAATGATTAGAATATGTCGATGCTAGTATGTGTACTAAAATATTCAGAAATAACAATTTGTCATAAATACGCAAACGTGCTCAATATCAATAATGATTTAAATCATGGCGTTGTTGTGTCTTCTCGGCGTATAGGAGCGTATTGCTGTATTAGTATTTAAACTATTACGTCATGCTGATTTGTGCACGCCCTCTTCTGCTACTATTGTTAGATTGTGAAATGTGCGTTGCGCCATTTTGGCTGGATAAATGGGGCTTATGCGTTTTGTGATCAGTGTAGAACCAGATCGGCCTGCGCATCCGCGCAGTCTGATCAGGGTCTGCACTGCTCGCTTGTTACTTGGTGAATGATCCATCGTGCCTAATTGAACAAGATGTGTCAGTGTCAACTTATAAATCTACGCTTTAAGACCCGGAGCTAGACATGCCACAAATACACAATTATATTATTATTTCTGCTGTCAGCATTAGATTATTATTATTATTATCATTATTATTATTATTACGTTTAATAGATTTTTTGTCCGTTCAAACTAATATTTTGTAAAAAAATGCATTTTTCTTTTTTTTTTTATATTTTTTATGTCAAGTTCCAATTTTTTTTTATTGTCATACCATAATATGTGCATAATATTCTATTTGTGATGATATGCTGACATATCATGCAAAAAAAATACAGTTTGCACTATTTCTTGTGACATTTATAACACTGGACGATTACGGCAGCCATCTTGGACGCCATCTTGAATTCTGAGTTAAGCTCCAGTCGGATTCATGGGGAGTTTTGATATGTTTCAGGTGATGATATTTACAAACTATACAGAAAAATTCAGCTTTGACCTATTTTTTTTCGATCTTCGTCATTTTTTTATCTAATACTCTTCCACTATAATGGTATATTGACATAACGACACGGCGAAACAACACCACATGCTGGTATGTTGACATAACGACACGGTAAAACAAGAAAACGATTTGGACGGCGAAACAAAATGGCGAAACAAAATAATGACACGGTGATACATCGCATAATGGTATATTGACATAACGACACGGCGAAACAACATCACATAATGGTATGTAGACATAACGACACGGCGAAACAAGATAACGACACGGTGATACATCACATAATGGTACGTTCACAGTAACGACACGGTGAAACAACATACAATATCACATACTGATATGTTGACATAACGACATGCAGATACAACATAACGATATGGCGATATAACATAACGACACGGTGAAACAACATAACGATTCGGCGATAAAATATCACATAATGATATGTTGACATAACGACATGGTGAAAGAACATAGCGATACGGTGATAAAATATCACATAATGATATGTTGACATAACGAAATGGCGAAACAACATAACGATACGTCGAAACAACATAATCACACGGTGATACAACATCACATAATGGTATGTTGACATAACATATGACTTTGTCATTCATTTTGCTCTAAAATGTATTGTTGTTGTTGTTTTCCCCACTGTTTTATTTTCAAAATTGCCGCCAAATGTATATATACCCAATGCCGATGCATAGGAAATATGGCCGGAGAACGACAACCGGAAAATACATATTAGGGGTTTCATAAAATGTGAGGATGTTTTTTGTAATTATACTTGCAGCAGTGTTTGTTCGCCTGTACGAGTAGATATTCGACGAGCGGATTAGCGACTGTACATGTACATGCGGACAGTCGTGCTCTCAGTGACTTATCCCACCCCAATACCCATACCTGGTCTGGTTTCACAATAGTTACACGGGAACACAAATCAGTAATACAAATTTGGTTGGATAAGTGTAAGCTGTACAGTGTACATAGAGATTATATTTAGGTTTCTTTTTAAACGCATGTTCGAAGGTGCTCTCGTCCTTCCATACACGACCACACATCCGTTTATTTGTCAGATAACCGCCCAAACGGCAGACAGTTTAATATTAGCTGTAGTTGTAATTACGCACATTAGCCTGATATAGATTATGTAATAACAGTAACTGCATGACCGCTGCATGTCTGCTATTACTTTGGGGAATCAGTTCCACTACCAACGATTGAGAGTGAGATATAACAGTATAAGACTGTATAAGTGCGAAGCTTAATAGTATAACTGCACCGGTTAAAAAGTTCAAACTATATAAGCCCCATGCATTTATGATTTTGTTGTGCAATCGTTTTAAACAAGCGCGCAGCTTTTTATAAAAGCTAATACTTGTATGGTTTACCGCTATATCAATACATGCACGGTGCATGTATATTTCCGGCATGTGCTGCTATAAATAGATCGCACATGTGTGGAAATTTCCTGCCAACCAGCTGACTGCTGAATATCAACCATGGCGTTTGTGTTGAAAACTGTTCTCGTGAGCGATGAAGTTGATCCTAGATGCGTAGAAATCCTTCAAGAGAATGGAATTGACGTTGTCAAGGATACAAAACTCCGACTTAATAAGGAGCAGTTTATTGCAGAAATACCGGTAAGTTTTAACATGTTTTCGGCTTTCTAAATAAAGATCGATAAAAAGCGCTGTCATTGCAAATCAAAGTATAGAAAGTACTGATATGCTACCGATCACCAAGCAAAATGTAGGTTTTTGAATTTTGTAGCAAAAAAAAATCATTTATGATGTTCATTATCAATATATATTTCGGGGGCGTTGCCAGCTTTTCAGAAGGGGGGGTCGAAAATAAAAAAATCATAAAGCGCAATTAATATAAAACAGAAAAAGTAATTCAACTATTCGATGATGAAATTTAACCTATAAGAGTCAACAGTCTCACAAATCGAGATATGAGCAATTCTATTTATGCTATTACCCCCTGAAACCCCCTCACCCCCCCCCCCCCCCTCACACCCCTCACCCCCCCTATACTGACGCCCTATAATTTAATATGTTTGCTGTTTTTGATAATTGATGAAATAAAAGTGATGTACGATAAGACAAGAGGGTAATGACTAGTGGTGTCGCTACCGTGACTACCGTCTGTTCCAAATTTTGCGGCCGACAAAGATTTGGCTATTAAACACATTCAATTTAAAACAAACATGTTTAACTGTAAGTACTTTTTCATCAATAATTAACAAGAAAGTCACCTCCCCAATTTTATATTTTCCTATGGGAATTTATATATAACATAGGAAAATTGTTTTTCACAATAAAATTCTTTTGGGTAGGGTGTACATCACCGACCCAATCAAGTTGGGTCATGATGGCTGCTATTTGTTTTATATTGGCATTTTATATTTTTCAATAAAACTGAAAATATACAGCATCTAACTGTAAACACTTGGATTGAACCCTAGTTTACATTTACAAACCTAAACCAGCATTATATTGTTGATTTCAATACAATTTTTTTACCAGATATTCATGAATTTTGTGAATAAAAATGATCTTTTTTATTTCTATAAATAATGAAAGCTTAAAATATTTCTCAACTACTAGTTACATGCATATTGAAATAACCCACAAGTTATTTAATTTTAAAATATGTAAATTTGATACTTTATCACTGTTTTTGAAAATTCCACAGGAAAATGCCACTTTACAAGAGTAATCGATTTTTTAGATTTAGTAATATTTTTTAGATTTAATGTGTGTAATAGCCAAATGCTCGTCGGCAGCAAAACGTGAACAAACAGTAGATGTGAACAGTAACTCTTTCAATCTACTTGTGTACTGTCCGTAGCTACACTATGGTCGGTACGGGAGTATATTGCAAGCGTTACTGTTCCCAACTATACCGGGGCCTACATGTAGCAGTTGGCAAAATCAAGCAATCAGATTGGCTGATTCCGCCATTCCATTAGGCGCCAATTGGTTATACCATTGGGTGAGTACTGGTAAATGACACCATCACCTAAAAGAGGTCCCAATACATGTACTATCTGTGTTCTTATATCTCACCAGGTGGACATGAGCTAGCTTAGATAATCTCAGCTCTACGAATGACATTTACTATTTTATCTGTCTTTTATATTTTCTGTATCTAACATGTGCAGTTTGATGAGGGTCTGTACAATGTTCCCATTGCATTGCTTCAACATAACAGGATAACAGTTATCATATCATTATTCATATGTATTCTGATAAAGGATTCTCAGAAATTGTTTTTCATGACAATGGCATAAAACATGAAAATTTGTATGTTTGATTTGGTAAGTCTGAGCTAGGTATCACTGGGTATGCGCAGTCACATGTCATGGGCTATGCTTGTAACAAACGTCATAAAGTCATTTCTTGACCGTCGGCCCAAATGGATAGTCGGCTGACAAAAGAGTAATTATGACACTTGGCTTTCCTGATCAATGGAATCAACCAATGAAAATGCAAGACATAATTTCACTTTTTGAAGGAAGTGTTCGAGGGACCAGGGGCCCGTTTCACTTTGTACTACTAAAATGTTCGTAAGTGCAAATTTAGGATCTCTGGAAATTTCAATTGATGGATTTACATGTATCAATAAATGTAAATCCAATAATTGTTTTCAAGAAAACGTTGTTAATGTGAAATTTACAGACTATCTTAATTTTGCACCTACAAACATTTTAGTCGTACGAAATTTAGTGAAACGGCCTCCAGGTATTTTCACCTGTTTGACCGACATTAGTGATTTAACAATAAGAAGTGGAGGCTTTAATCAGGTGTTCAGCTTAATCCAGGTCAATGCCTGATTGCAGTTGCTGTAAGGTATTTTTTTATGCATGACGGCTCGAATATTGGCTGTGGTGTCGCGTCGGACATTCATTAAGGAAGACTTGTTTGGTTGAATGTGGTTCCAAACACTATCAATCAATCAAGCCTGGTTATGCACTACTTGACAATTTTATTGTTTCCTGTTTTTAACAGAGGAAAATAATCCATCTTCTCTGTAGCCCATTGAAGTGTATTCAATACTTTTTAATGAAAAAAAATCTTGATTATTTTCTTTATTTCTGCGCAAAAGTATGTTTTTACCACTCATTTGAACTGTCTCAGTGAGACAGTTCAAATGAGTGGTAACAACATATACTTCTGTGCCAAAAAAACACAAAAAAAACCTTAACCCTCATACTGCTGGGAATGAAAATTGTCATCTGCTGTTGTTTTATATTTTACCTTCTTTCACAAAATATGGTCTGACAATACTTTAGAACCATTTACATTGGAAATGATTCTAATGTGCTGTCAGACCATGTTTCTGATGAGAAAAATGGATAAGAGAAAATAAACAGCAGACGACAACATTTAATTCAGCAGTATAAGGGCTAAAATTTTCAGTTAGAAAAAGTGTGTATCTGCAGCATGAAAGGTTAACTGTTTCCTCACAGTTTTCAACAGATGAAAATACAGTTGAACCTCAGTAAACCGGACACCCTGGGAGGTCCATAGAGTGTTTGGCTTACCGAGTTTCCACTGTAATTCAGCACTCCATGGACAATCTTTCCCATTTTCAGTCATGAACAGAAACAACAGTGATATCACTTACAGTGAAACCCTTCTAAATTAACACTTTCAACCCTGGATATCCTATCCTTTTTATTAATACCAATTTTTTGACTATTCCGTTAATGTTTTTTTAGAGGTGAACAATGCTGCAGATCTAGATGAGACGGCTCGTTTAATCTGGATCTACAGTGTTTGCATATGTTGGCTTTCTGGCCTGTAGGGTTGAAAGGGTTAAACATAATTGGGGTGGGTGGCAGGTGGGAGCACGCTATGGGTAATTTAACGATCGGGGTTCATCCTTACCGGAATCCCGACTGGAGACCTGGTTTGGCCCTCACATACGTCTTTGGCATTTTGTATGTGACAGTTGAATCTGGTTATACACCTTATGTGAGTGTTATGATATTCGTAATCCTATTTTAGGGGAAGTGGCCAAGTGACTTTGGTGTGGTATGGACCTGGCACCAGGTCAGGTTATTCTAATTTCAGGGCTGAAGATATTTGTTCTCGATGTAAATATTCCGTTCTGATTTTGGGATTTTCCCCCCAATGCAGCAGGTTAAAATGGGATCGAACCCGTTTGCCCGGCCTTACATGACCTTAGCTGTTGATAGGCCGTTAAACACTAATACACAAGAAACATAAACATAATTGGGTCCCCAGTGTGTCTGGTTTAGTGAGGTTCTACCATATTCCCATTCAGTAGTCGGTGAATAACATTAATAAAACAATTCTGTATTGGGAATCGACCTCTAAACAGCAACTTTTCCATTTATAAAGGTTGAACTGATTCTATAAAACTGGGAATATTTACATTCTTCTGCTTACAAAGAACATTTTGCTCAGACTGGCATTTGGTCTATTTGTTAACCATGTCGCACAAGGTTAAATAACATATATGTACATACTTTATGATATTTCGTTTGATGTTTTCCCAATGTTATTCAGTAAACCGTGTAGTCACTGACCAGTCGTGCTTGTACGAATGTAGGCTGGGTTGGATGTATGCTGTTTGCAAAGACAATGTCCATTACCTCCTGCAACTGTCAGGTATAGTGTATACTATATGTGTTTGTAGGTCAACGTAAAACAAATGTTTAACCTTAACACCCATGTGATGCAAGCATGCTACAGTAAACTGGTTTTGAAATAGAAATATTTCGCAACTGAAGTCTGTTTTACAGCATGTGTCATTTGATTTCCTTGGAGATTATTCTCATAAGCTGGCCACTATTATGTTTTCTTTAAAGTGCATGTTATAAAAATAGTATTTTAAATATGTCACTCTGCATAGGTCAAAATGTAGAACTTACATAGTTAGTAGTCAGTGTAGCCCCAGATCAGCCTGCGCGTTTGCTTGCGCAGTCTGATCAGGGGCTACACTGTTTGCTATTGCATTTATATCAAAATATTCCAATTCCAATTAACGCAATTGATGTAAGGTCCTGTATCTAGCTGGCTGTCCATAAACTGTAAAGGAGAAGAATTCACATAAGCTTTTATAAAGCTTGTTTTCTAATCCTATTATCACTTGTCTTGTGTATATGTAACCTGCTATATATGAAATAAAATATTGTTTAAACTAAAATATTCCAAATGTTTCCAATGTAAACCTGATCAGGAACTACAGTGCGCACAAACTCTATAAGCCCCCATTTCTTGTGGCAGTTTACATTATATAATATTAGTACACTGAGGTAAATGGAACCAGCTGGTATATATTAAAGTGGAAAATTTCCCTGTTATTTATAGAACAAGTGCACGTTCTTAAAATACATTTACCGTAAAGCTTCTACTAAGCCAATAGTCTGAATGCGGTGATGCACTTATGAATGTAGCATCATTCCTCACCTAGTAGGTGAGGAATGATTTTGATAATACCACCATCCGTCTAGCATTAGCGATGCATATGGAACTTATATTTATGCCCCCCCCCACCCCAGGTGTTAGACAGACAGGGCCGTAACTCAGGCGAAATGCATATGAATTAGAGAAAGACGGAGTAGTAGTAAGGGAGTCAAAATGATACTACCTACCGTGGTATCGTTTATAACCCTCTATAATACCCCCACCACCCCCGAAAATCAAAAAATTGGTTAACGAGGAAAATTGGGTCTCCCGACAGCAAATTTATGAATTTTTGGAGAAAATAATTTTGAGAAGAGGGAGTCCCAATTATATTGGTAATTGACTTTTGAAAGTATATATTGGTGTCATAAATACATCATGTGTTTCACGTCCAAATTGAACAGATACATTTCATAGGTTATAATAAAATATTATAACAAAATGGATAATAAAATAGAATGGGAATTGGAATTTTGTAATGTCTTTGGTGAAAAATATTACTATAAATTGAAAACATTATGCAGAATCGAATACATGAAATATCAGCGTAATTTATTACGCTCCGATAAAAGCGTTGCATTTACAATATTATACCGGCAATTATGTCGCCGGTACAAGGATCAAATTCGTGAAACGAAGCGACTAAATAGGATCGGAGAACAACTACCGGAACATCATAAAACTAATTTTATAAAACCGTTTAAAATCAACGATTCGTTTACGGATATGCGTTTCTACAATCATATTGTAATGGATTTGAAAATTCTAATTGGAAATTGAACAGAAAAAAACGAGTACCAATATTATTAGAGAAAATGGATAATACAATACAATTTGAATTGAAAATTTTTAATGACTGTGTTGAAGAAGTTTACGAAGAATACGGGGGTTATAATCCTGTATATAAATTCTATAAAATGAGAACACTAGGCGATATCGAATATATGAAATACCAGCGTAATTTATTACGCTCCGATAAAAACGTTACATTTCCAATATTATACCGGCAATTATGTCAACTATACAAGAGGCAAATACGAACATTAAGACAGATAATGCGTATCGGATATGAAACTAAGGCGTATTATACAAAAATTTTAAAACCCAACGATTCGTTTACGAACGTACATTTCTACGATATCGCTTACAGTATAAATTTATATTGTAATCACAACACCAAGCAGACGACAATGTTTCACTTACACGTGTTATAAACACACAAATTATGTGTCCCCTACCTTACACGTATATTAAGTGTCCATTTTATAGAGAGATTACACGATTACGTCTTCCGGGATGAAACATAAACACACTATAATATATACTACACACACGTGGGTGTGTATTACACAACCCGCTATCGATATTCCGGAATGAAACATAAACACACTATAATATATACTACACACACGTGGGTGTGTATTACACAACCCGCTATCGATATTCCGGAAGTATTTCTTACATTGTGATTGGTTGGCATGTTTTTTATTTTTTTAATTTTACTTTTAATAATTTAGAACGTTATATTAAACCTATATTATTAAATAAAAAATGAACTTGTTATATATAAAACAAATAAAAATAAACGAGTAAATATTTGGTATTGCACAACACGGTTTTAACTTCATATATGTAAAATTAACAACAATACTTTGTCTTGGGGGACGCCCCTTGACGAAAAATGAGCGCTCAGTGCTTCCGTGCACACACTTCCAAGGTTGCTAGACTTTCGACACTGGTTCCTAGATCAGCCGATAGATGGGGGTGTGCTGTACAGGCAGCTATTACACCCGGCTAGCCACAAACATGAGACGAGTAAGACAAAGACAAGATCAGACAAGATCAGAAAAGGTGGCTAGCCGGGTGGGCCCAGAAGGGTTTTGCTGGCGTGGGTTAGAGCCTCGGTGGAAGCTAAAAAAAAAAATTATTTTTTTTCTTTTTAAATTGTTAATAATTTTCCTAAAATTAATTAATAAATTGTTTACTGCGACAATATAATTAATTTTAATTAATTTTATAATTAAAATTAATTATTTTTTAAAAAATCACAATGGTGCTGTAACATTTCTTTCGACTTTATCTCCAAGTTTTTCCCTAAATTTATCCCAATCAGTACACTCAATCTTGGGCATGGTGGCGCGTGCCTTGATTCTTATATCATTTTTTAATTTTTCATATCTCCGCATTTCTTCCACCACGGATTCAAACTCTAAATTTGATATTTTCTTATCGGCCAACGCTTTGGACACCATAACGTCGATGCCATTTTTCTTAGACCTGACGAGAACTGATATTGTATCATGTTTTCTACATTTTTTCTCGAGTTTTCCACCCGACGCCCTAATTACCATACACAACAACCCAGAAACGGCCGACACCGCACATAAAATCCCCGCTACGGGTTACCGTTATAATGGTGGATATAGTTGCAGCTGTCCCCGCCCCACACAACACAGAAACACTCGCCAGAGCCGTGCTAGATACTTCAGCCATGTTCACCGCGCGCCTATATTTTTTAGCGTTTCTTTTTCTATTTGTATATTCTCTAACTAAAATATCCTGCATAGCGACGATATTATTCAACCTAAAATCTGAACTTCTTTCGTTAATTGTACACAGTGTTGATGGAGTGGTATTGACAATTGGAAGCGTTGATTCGTTCATATTTAAATTTTACAAATTTATTTCAATATATTAGTATTTACACAATAAGTTCAATTAACAATGAGACAATAGTGGAAGAACTCTCTGAGTCACCGATTTTCGTAACAAAGTTAATAACACTACCTTGGGAAAGTCTAATTCGATCATTACCGGCGAACGAAACAATCGTCGAACTATCTCCAGAGATTTTAGTGACTCCAACCCCCCGTTCTTCCCCATCTACTACAATATTTATCGCGACCGCGCCCACAGGTTTACCATTAGCATAACCGAGCAGACCGCCATTTGGATAACTTCACCTGCAGCTGTCATAGTGTATCCCCCATATTTATTACTCGCTTTGGCACCGAACGAATATTCATAGTGCCCCTCAACCAATGGGCCCCGCTTCTCAGCCCAAACTGTTATGACACGTTTTGGTGTTTTCATTGTTTTCACTATTCCGGCAAGCGCCCTGTTTGCGTTATATGCCTCAGTACGAATCTCATAAGAGGCCTCCTCAAGAGCTTTGGTCGCGGCTATACGATCATGTTTCAGTTTATCAGAAACTTCGGTTATTTTTCCATCTAGTTCGGTAAGTGCCGCTTCTCTGCTGAGAGAGTCCTCTAAGCGCAACGCATCATAAGCCTCCGTAATGGTCGCCTGGTGGCCTTCTAAGGCTTTATCAATACCCGACCGGGCCTCTTTTTGAAATTCGGTTATTTTTCCATCTAGTTCAGCAACCGCCGCCTCTCTGATGAGAGAGTCCTCTGAACGCAACACCTCATAAACCTTCGCAATGGCTACCTTGTGGTCTTCTCGGGCTTTCTCAACCCCCGCCACCGGGCCTCTTTTTGAAATTCGGTTATTTTTCCATCTAGTTCGGTAAGTGTCGCTTCTCTGTTGATAGAGTCCCTAAGAGCAACACCCTATAAGCTTCCGTAATATCCGCCTGGTGGTCTTCTCGGGCTTTCTCAATACCCGTTCGGACTCCATCAAGATCAAACCGGGTCTCTTTTTTAAATTCGGTTATTTTTTCGTATATGTCTCGAACGACGAACGCGGGCGCTCTAAATAATTACCATCACATATTACTTTTGTCTCACCTCTCATACATTTTGGCCCGTGTCTCTTCATATTACTTGCTTTCGTGAATTTCTGCTTGCAATTATCGCAGGCGTAAATTTTAGATAGGTTTTTAAGGTTTTTTATCAGAAATGCGTGATTATTAAACAGTCCTATTGTCATTGGTTTATTACCTATTGCCTTATAGTGCGCTGGTACCTTTTTCAACCACCATACGTTACATTCGGTTGGTTGATATACTTCTATACCGATTTTAAAAAACTCTTCAACCTTTTTCAGATCTGAAAAAGGAATTGGTGAAACCACATTACTACCAAAATATTGCTTACTAAGTTCTTTCGCCTTTTCTGTACATCTGTCGGGTCTTTTATCTGTCATATGCATAGCTAGACACCTGAACAGACAAAGGTCGTCATTATACTTATCCAAAGAATACATACCTTTTTTATTCTTCAGCCATTCTGGAAGTTCTCCTCCTGCCGCTTCTTTGGATTGTAGTCCCAAATCTTTTCCCCTACTACCCTGTATTAGCTTTACGAAAACCTCTACCCATCTTACAAACTTCCACTTTGTATTCGGTCTGTCTATTTTATCGGACATTATTCGTGTTTGCTCCTTATCTGACAGCCATTTTTTAACGGTTTTCATTGATGATAGTGGTTCGCTACCACCGAGATTTTTGTGCATTATTATAGTTACAGGTTTTCCATTTTTAATTTCCTCCATATGTTCTAGCTTGTAAGAATATGAATATCTCAAATAAAAATTGGTTGTTAGATACGGAGCGAGTTTCTCGGACATGCGTTCAGACTCGTTAATGTTAATGTTACGAAAGGATAATGTAACTACACGTCTTCCATTTTCTACCTTTTCCAATGTTTCATCGTGAGCCCCAATATTTCTTCACCTTTTTCCACTATCGCGCGAACGAGAGATCTTTTATTTTGTATTGGGCCACCTGTGTGTCTAATTTGGGACAAATTATTGGTGCTTGAAGGTTTTATTACACTAGCCCTTAACTCCGCAATACTTTCTTTTTGAATTCTGTTACCAACTTCATCCGCTAGTGAGATGTTTGTAAATGCCCCTCTTTTATAGGCGCGGGTAAACCGCTTCATAAACGCCTCATTCTTTGTGGCATTTATCAGTATTTTCTGTATTATACTTTTGTATATATACTTTTGTATAACCTATAAAATTTATCTGTTCAATTGGACGTCAAAAATTTACATAATGTTTTTTTCACGTCCAATTGAACAGATAAATTTTATATATGGAGTGTGTGACTTGTTGTAAGAGGTTTACGTGTAAAGACTATCTACGAAGGCATCTAGCGAGACGTAGAAAGTTTCCTTGTGTCCCCCCACAATTTCAATGCCCCAGATGCCCTTGTAAATTCGTTAGTGCCCAAACTCTTTGTAGGCATAAGCAACTACGCTGTCAGGTGGCTAAAGGTGAACGTGGTAGACTAGAGCTGGTAGAATTAGTTGCTGATCTGCGAAATAAATTAGCTATATCGGAGAAGAAAAATGAGGAATATAAACGATAATACTTGCATGAATGATTTCGACTTTTTTCAAAAGTCAATTACCAATATAATTGGGACTCCCTCTTCTCAAAATTATTTTCTCCAAAAATTCATAAATTTGCTGTCGGGAGACCCAATTTTCCTCGTTAACCCAATTTTTTGATTTTCGGGGGTGGTGGGGGTATTATAGAGGGTTATAAACGATACGACGGTAGGTGGTATCATTTTGACTCCCTTACTACTACTGACGGCTCTGGATTTTGTACTTTTGAGTTATCTCCCTTCAACACAAGTGTTAACTTTGTTGTCTTCGGTCATTGACTGCATCATAAGTTGGACTAGATATATATTGCTGATATTTCATAGTTGTATATTCCTTGTATGGCGGCCCCTAACCATGTGTCACATCAAGAATCAAAGTACTGAAAGTACTGAACATAGGGTACTACAAGATTAAACTAGATTGATTGATTGATTGTTGGTGTTGCAGTTTCATTAACCCTAAAAGGTACATGCCCACTCAGTAGGTACAAAATGTTCTTTACATCAGAGACATCATCTGAGACATTTCCTGGCAAAATAAACATTCATGCGCCATTATCCCACGTACTGATTGGCATTATTATACATTTTATATCAGACGTAAATTTACACACTGATATCAGGGGCGATAACCGTGTTTGCTTAAAATGTTAACAGACATTACTATTCAGGGGTGTAAAATTATTTGAAATATCACTTGCCCTAAAGGTCTAGTAGATGCAAAATCTTACTCGCCCTTACTGGTTTGCCACTCGCCCTTATATTTTATACAGATATTTCCATATTCACTATGTTCGCCTTTAGTAGGCTATATATGCTACCGTGACTGTACATGTATGTTATTTGAAATCTATCTCCAGATAGACAATCCAACAGTTGTCATGGTATATAATGAATAAATATTTATTTGTATTGCAATTCTGTGTATTTGTCTTATTTTTTACCTATTCTGTATGCCATTCGTGTTCAGCGATTACCATGGATCTCTTGACTTTGTCTTGTTAATATATCTACAGAATTCACTGTTTGCATATTTTGTGCAGAAATAGGAAAGCTTCCAAAACATTATAATGTATAGGTTTCTTATGTCTGCACATTATTTATACATGATACAGATACTTATACCGGCTAACTTGGGTCAGACAGTGACATACTATGCTCTGGTTAAGCATAAAGTTAAATAATAACACAAATATCAATTCATTTTAGTTTGATAAACAAAAAAAAACTGAACACAATATTTGCAAGTATTGTTCATATTTGTCAAAGAAAAACATCCCATTTTTATAATTGGACTGGTCTGAAAATCATTTTCTAACGAAAATCAAGCGATCCATCTCATCGGAATGCTGTGTAGTTTGGAGAAAATTATATTTTCGCATGTGCTAACTCTGGCTGTCTGCTAACAATATTGCGTGTTTACACCGGAAGCGAACATTGATGTTACAGAATGCCATAAATTAATTATGGGCGAGTTTAAATCGCGGACGACAGGCGGCCTAGGCCCGGCGACCATCCCATAAATCGAGACACTTGCATGATAACTCGCTGCACTAACTTAAGTGAAGATGAAACCGTGGCTGCGATCAGACATATGTGACGGAGAATTTGCGTATTTCCCATTTATATTGTAAATAGATTCAATTCACGCCGCTTGAGCCGCGATTTAAACTTGTCCATAATTAGAATTGTTCCGGTTGGCGCAAACGCTTTTATTCAATTCAAAGCGTTTATGAAATGATCAATGGTATTTGATAAATAAACTGAGAACGGTGCATAACTATATATTTTTTTATTCACGGTCAATCATGGATGATACAAAATTCACTCGACCCGTCGGACGACCGTCTACACAAAGCTACTCGACCGAGATGATGACCAAGTCGCCATGGCGAGCGGTTGAGTGGAATTATACACCCCTGCTATTTAATCTCTCTGTATTTATTTTATGATGTGCAATGATCATACTTTAAAATGTGTCGAAAATATTATTTTTTCAGGTGACTCATTTCTTTAGTATAAATAATTAAAAAATATCATGCCTCATTTGCATATGAAAATAGCGTGATACCACCGCGCGTCACTATCAGTAAAATAAATGTTACTAAATGATTATATCTGTATAGCGGGCACTTGTAACGTTTAGAACTGGTGGAATAGTGACACAGTTATACACTTATTTAATTCCTATAAATGACATTTTGGGCTTACTGAGTGGGCATGTACCTTTAAAGCGCTGGAAACGACAATTGTCGTCAGCTGTTTTAAATATTTTTATAATTTCTCCTCAAAAACATACTGAGACGATTCTACTGCGCTGCCAAAACAGGTTTTTAAAGAGATTAAATTATACAAAATGAGCAGACGTCAATTTTCTTTTTCAGCGTTTTAATGGTTATGGGGTAAACTATTGATAGATATGGCACAAGTACAGTGTGCACTGCTACAGTATGTACCAAAACATTCAACAACATTACAGATTATGCATACTGCATAGCAATATCAGAAAGATACGGTAACAAATATACAAGACATCATCAATTCAAGTATAAATACAGTTTCCAGATATCTATGATCATTATTGATATATTGAAAACTGATTGAAGAGCAATAGTTACAAGAATTCCGCCACGGAAGCGGTGTCGCGCCTGAAAATGCCTTGTCGGTACAAAACAATGTTGTAGCAGAATTTTTGTTAATGTTTCTGCATTACTTTGACATCGCCATGTTTACTTCTGTTTTGTGATCGAGTATATTAAAACATACAAATGACGTCATTGGGGAAACCGCTGACAAAATTTTCAATGTATGGAAGCCCAAATTTGTTAGAATTTGTTTTTGTCGTATTTTCAGTACTTGCATTAATATGGGTATTAATCTACGCTGGATGTGTTATACATACTGTCATTAATTTGTTCCCTGACTGTAATTTATCGCTTTAAATACTGACTTATTGACCCCCTTCCCTGAAAGTAGAATTGACACTCATGTTGGCGTGTATTGGCCACCATAGACAAATGTCAATCAGGCAGAATTCGGGAATGTCACTAAAATCCGCTGTAAATCCATCGATAGAATGAGGATTAACATCAGTTAGACCCACACGTGCGAGTTTTGTTTCGCACAGGTGTCGGGTGAGTTTAAAAATAGACTGTCGGAAGGTCAAACTTGATATCGTTTGTGTGTTAAACGTGTCGCGTGTTTCGGAGAGTATTCGGAGTGGAGTTAACTCTGCCGAAAACTATAGCCTGTTACTAAATTTAGCAATAACCGCACGATTTGTGCTGCTAATGGGGGCAAATCACAACTTGAAAGGGCAACAAAATAATCCGATGTATTTTTGTACGTAGAACATCCGTTGTTGATATTGTTCAGTGCAAGTAGCTTTTAGCTCGCCTGCACGAAGTGCATAAGAGCTTATGGCATACCCCCGGTGTCGTCGGCGTCAGTGTCGTCCACAAACTTAATGTTGGGTAAATGTCTTATAACTTCTGTTTCCTTTCATGGAACACCTTGTTATTTCATACATGCATTCCTCAGATGACCCTCTATCATACTGTAGCAAATCCATGACCCACCACCCAACCCTTACCCCAAGGTCAAGGTCACAAACTTAGCACATTCATAAACTTAACATGTGGTAAATTTCTTATAACATCTGTTTCCTTTCATGCAACGCCTTGATATTTCATACATGCATTCCTCAGACGACCCTCTAATCATGCTGTAGCAAAGCCATGACCCACCACTCAACCCTTACCCCAAGGTCAAGGTCAAGGTCACAAACTTAGCACATTCATAAACATTAACATGGGGTAAATTTCTTTATAACCTCTGTTTCCTTTCATGGAACACCTTGTTATTTCATACATGCATTCCTCAGATGACCCTCTATCATGCTGTAGCAAATCCATGACCCACCACCCAACCCTTACCCCAAGGTCAAGGTCACAAACTTAGCACATTCATAAACTTAACATGGGGTAAATTTCTTATAACATCTGTTTCCTTTCATGCAACGCCTTGATATTTCATACATGCATTCCTCAGATGGACCCTCTAGTATGCTGTAGCAAAGCATGAACCCACCACTCAACCCTTACCCCAAGGTCAAGGTCACAAACTTAGCACATTCATAAACTTAACATGGGGTAAATTTCTTATAAACATCTGTTTCCTTTCATGCAACGCCTTGATATTTCATACATGCATTCCTCAGATGACCCTCTATCATGCTGTAGCAAATCCATGACCCACCACCCAACCCCTACCCCAAGGTCAAGGTCACAAACTTAGCACATTCATAAACTTAACGTTGGGGTAAATTTCTTATAACATCTGTTTCCTTTCATGGAACGCCTTGATATTTCATACATGCATTCCTCAGATGACCCTCTATCATGCTGTAGCACATCCACGACCCACAACCCACCACCCAACCCTTACCCCAAGGTCAAGGTCACAAACTTATCATGTTCATAAACTTAACGTTGGGGTAAATGTTGTGTAACTTCTGTTTATTTACAGGGAATGCCTTCATATTTTATACATGCATTCATCTGCTGACCCTCTATCATGCTGTAGCAAATCTACGATCCACCACCCAACCCTTACCCCAAGGTCAAGGTCACAAACTTGGCATGTTCATAAACTTAACGTTGGGGTAAATGTTGTGTGACTTCTGTTTATTTACAGGGAACGCCTTCATATTTAGCCAGGTTTTTTGAGAAAAAAAATCCAGGCTATTGGATTGGCGAAAGCCGGGCGGACGGGAGTCCATTTCTTTGTTACTGTACCACCTAGGACCACCAAACTTTCACAGCTTCATAATCAAGGGGTGCCCACCACATATCACTATCCAACATGTTACCTTTTTAGCCAGGTTTTTTGAAAAAAAATCCAGGCTATTGGATTGGCGAAAGCCGGGCGGACGCGGGCGGGCGGGCGGGCGGGCGGCGTCCACAATCAATGTTAAGTTTTCGTGTTTGAGTCCATTTCTTTGTTACTGTACCACCTAGGACCACCAAACTTTCACAGCTTCATAATCAAGGGGTGCCCACCACATATCACTATCCAACATGTTACTTTTTTTTTAACTTGACCCATTTTTTCCGCGTAGTCGACTTAGCCATTTTCAATGTTAAGTTTTCGCGTTTACAATGTTAAGTTTTCGTGTTTATGTCCATTTCTTTGGTACTGTACCACCTAGGACCACCAAACTTTCACAGCTTCATAATCAAGGGGTACCCACCACATATCACTATCCAACATGTTACTTTTTTTTTTAACTTCACCCATTTTTTCCGCGTAGTCGACTTAGCCATTTTCAATGTTAAGTTTTCGCGTTTACAATGTTAAGTTTTCGTGTTTAAGTCCATTTCTTTGGTACTGTACCACCTAGGACCACCAAATTTTCACAGCTTCCTAAGCGAGGGGTGCCTACCACATACAACTATCCAACATGTGACCATTTTCTTTACCTTCACCTATTATTTCTACGTAATTGACTTAGCCATTTTCAACGTTAACTTTTTGACGTACGTCTGGTTAAAGCTTTTTGGTTAAAACTTTTTCTTTATACTATATCTCTGCAACTGCTTCGCCCATTACCTTGAAACTTCACATGGGTGTTTATCATCATCCATATTTTCATTCTACCCCCCAACCGTGCGGCCCCTGTGCCCAATGTCAAGGTCAAATTACTTTGAATGTTTTTGTTATTGTTTTTTCGTGTACTATATCTCTGCAACTGCTTCACCCATTACCTTGATACTTCACATGGGTGTTTATCATCATTGTCGCGCCCGCTTGCGGAAAGCGTGATATCGTCGGCATTTTGGCATACGTCCGTCCGTACGTCCGTATGTCCGGTTAAAGTTTTTTGGTTAAAGTTTTTCCATCTACTATATCTATTTTTTTAGTGTCCATGGATTCATCTGATGATACTCTATCGTGCTGTTGCAAATCCATGACCCACCTCCCACCCCTTTCCCCAAGGTCAAGGTCACAAACTTAGCACATTCATAAACTTAAATGTCTTATAACATCTGTTTTATGTCATGTAACGCCTTGATATTTCATACATGCATTCCTCAGATGACCCTCTATCAAGCTGTAGCAAATCCACGACTCACCACCCAACCCTTACCCCAAGGTCAAGGTCACAAACCTAGCACATTCATAAACTTAACGTTGGGGTAAATGTTATGTAACTTCTGTTTATTTACAGCGAATACCTTCATATTTCATACATGCATTCATCTGATGAAACTCTATCATACTATAGCAAATCCATGACCCACCCCTTTCCCCAAGGTCAATTTAGGTCACAAACTTAGCACATTCATAAACTTAACGTTGGGGTAACTGTCTTATAACATCTGTTCCCTTTCATGGAACGCCTTGATATTTCATACATGCATTCCTCAGATGACCCTCTATCATGCTGTAGTAAATCTACAACCACCACCCAACCCTTGCTCCAAGGTCAAGGTCACAAACTTAGCATGTTCATAAACTTAACGTTGGGATAAATGTTGTGTAACTTCTGTTTCTTTGCAGGGAACGCTTTGATATTTCATACAAGCATTCATCTGATGATCCTCTATTATGCTACAGAAAATTCCCCCCCCCCCCCCCCCCCCCACCCCACCCCTTTCCCCAAGATCAACATCATAAACTGAACGTTGGAGTAAATGTCTTTTTATAACTTCTGTTTCTTTACAGGGAACGCCTTGATATTTCATACATGCATTCATTTGATGATACTCTATCGTGCTATAGCAAATTCATGACCCACCCCCCCCCCCCCACACCCCTTTCCCCAAGGTCGAGGTCACAAACATAGCACATTCATAAACTTAACGTTGGAGTAAATGTCTTTTTATAACTTCTGTTTCTTTATAGGGAATGCCTTGATATTTCATACATGCATTCATCTGATGCAACTCTATCATACTATAGCAAATCCATGACCCACTCCCATCCCTTTCCCCAAGGTCAAGGTCACAAACTTAGCACATTCATAAACTTAAAAATAACGTTGGGGTAAATGTCTTATAACATCTGTTTCCTTTCATGGAACGCCTTGATATTTAATACATGCATTCATCTGATGATACTCTATTGTGCTATAGCAAATCCATGACCCACCCCTTTACCCCAAGGTCAAGGTCACAAACTTAGCACATTCATAAACTTAACGTTGGGGTAAATGTATTATAACATCTGTTTCCTTTCATGGAACGCCTTGATATTTCATACATGCATTCCTCAGATGGTCTGCTATCATGCTGTAGCAAATCCACAACCCACCACACAACCCTTGCTCCAAGGTCAAGGTCACAAACTTAGCATGTTCATAAACTTAACGTTGTGGTAAATGTTGTGTAACTTCTGTTTCTTTACAGGGAACGCTTTGATATTTCATACATGCATTCATCTGATGATCCCCTATTGTGCTACAGCAAATCCATGACCCCCCCCCCCCCCCCACCCCCCCCCCACCGCACCCCTTTCCCCAAGGTCACAAACTTAGCACATTCACACATGCATTCCTCATGTGAATAGCTATCATACTGTAGAAAATCACCAACTTAGTGCGTTCATAAACTTAACGTTGGGTTAAATTTTGTTTTACTTCTGTTTTCAGGGAGCGCATTGATATTTCATACATGCATTCATCTTAATATGCTATATTATGCTACAGCAAACCCACAACCCACCTTGCACCTCTGACCCCAATGTCAAGGTTCACCTCATGCTCCTTAACCCAAGGTCAATTGTATATGATATTCATGTTTTTTATGCAACTGTACCAAGTTTGAGTGAAGGCTGCCAACA
This sequence comes from Conchocele bisecta, assembly GCA_029237695.1. Lineage (NCBI taxonomy): Eukaryota > Metazoa > Mollusca > Bivalvia > Lucinida > Thyasiridae > Conchocele > Conchocele bisecta. Next base: position 30,896,339 of record CM055281.1, read on the forward strand.
GGCGAGCTTCGTTGTCTTCTGACAACTCTTGTTCATAATATTATTTTCAATTAGCGGTTGCGTTTGACAGTTAAACGTTGAGTAACACAATGCATTTTGTTGTTATGGTCACTCCAAGATATCACTACGGACTATCCCATCGAGGGGGGTCTGGGGCGTGGCTAACTGTCTGAGGCGATTACAATACATAGGCTACCCTATGTGAAAACGACTCAGTATTTTGTAATTTTGGAGTTTTATGGTCTCCCTTTAATGTAAATAATCGCTTGGTTGTTTTGGCTCACTTTCTGCAACTTAACTCTTTCACCGCCAAATATCCAAAATTGATGGTTTCTATTTTATTTTTTTAGACTGTCCCATTCATACGAAACGGGGTGTGGATCAAACAACCCTAGCAAACACTGCAAATCCAGATGAGACGGCTCGTTACGATCCGGCTCATCTGGATATGTAGCGTTTGTAAACATTGAATTATGGTCTGTGGCACCGAAAGGGCTAAGTTGTATACCACTTGAAATACATGTATATTAAAGAGATTGCACACATATCATGATCTAACCCTGTGTCACATGCAAGAAAGAATAATTCCTAGAGTTATCTCCTACTGACAAAATGCCTGTTTCTACCAAAGCAGTAGGTTGGCACAACTGTGTTCTATGAACACACATAATGCAGCACTGAGCAGGTTAAATGCGGGATCAAACCCATTGGTCCGGCCTTAACTGACCTTAGCTTTTGATAGGCTGTTAAAAACCAATAAATCAAAAATCAAATCTATGAACACGCTTTTAATTTCACCAATTTCAGAAATATGATGGGTTGATTGTGCGGTCAGCCACAAAGGTGACGGCGGACATTATCAATGCGGCGACGAACCTGAAGATCATTGGTCGAGCTGGGACTGGCGTGGACAACATAGACTGCGATGCCGCCACCAAACGCGGCATTATTGTCATGAAGTACGTTCACCATTTCTGGCGGAGAATTCATTATTTTTCTACAGAATAAAATGAATATTTCTCCTATTCTTACAAAATCTATATTATGTCGGTTGTAATAATGATTTGAACGATATCATTTGCCCAGGATTCACCATTTTGCTACGGAAAATTATTTCTTCTTAAATGAATATGTTGTGACCAACATCTGAACTTGGGATGGTTCAGATGAATAACACATACTTCAGAAGAGAAATGGAAAAAAGATAGCGGAAACCTGTTTTTCCGAATATTTAGGGTTATTAACCCTTAGAATGTAAACAAAATTTGTCATCTGCTGTTGCTTTATATTTTGTCTTCTTCATCAATAAAAACATGCTATAACAGCACTTTAGAATAATTTCCATTGGAAATGATTCTAAAGTGTTGTCATATCATGGATTTTGATGAGAAAAATGGAAGAAGAAAAAATTTCAGACGACCTTTAATTCAGTATTGTAAGAGTTAAAATATGTGTATTGCACCTGTAATTGATTGACCATTTCAACATTACACTGACCATTCATGTATTTATAATGTTCAAATGCTAAGCGTGTGTTCAAAAAGTGCTAAGCATAATAATATGGCTCAAACAATTCAAGGGAAATTTTCTTGTACATGTGTAATAAAATATGTTCACGTTGTATAATAAACATACTCTACACATGTGCATGTCTGTTCCACTATAACAAAAGTTCTGTATTATCACACTCTGTATCGTATTTTGCCAAACTAATGATCTGCACATTTGGCCAGTGTTTCTGAAACTGACTTTTATATTTCAGCACTCCGGGCGGCAACACACTAAGCGCTGCGGAACACACGTGTGCCATGATCTGTTCTCTCTCCAGGTAAGGTTGTCATCATCATTCATGTGTTTCAATAAACTACCAATTATTTTTGGAACACCCCTCGTACATGTTGGTGTGTTCATTATTAAAGGTACATGCCAATTCAGTTGGCACACCATGTTCTTTAAATCAGAGACATCATCTGAGACATTTTCTGGCAAAATAAACATTCATTCACCATTACCCCACGTATTGATTGGCATTATTATACATTTTATATCGGACGTAAATTTCCACACTGATATCAGGGGGGATAACTGTGTTTCCTTGAAATGTTAACGGACATTACCATTTATTCTCTTAATTTATTTTTGATGTACAATGATCATACTTTATAATCTGTCGAAAATATTATTTTTTCAGGTGACGCATTTATTTATTACAAATAATTAAAAAAATATCATGCCTCATTTGCATAGGAAATAGCCTGATACCACCATGCGTCACTATCAGTAAAATAAATATTACTAACTGATTATAGCTGTATAGTGGGCACTAGTAATTTTTAGAACCTGTGGAATAGTGACACAATTATTCACTTATTTAATTCCTATAAAGAACAGTTTGTACCTACTGAGTGGGCATGTACCGCTTTTACCCCTAAATAACCGGAATGAACTGTGATCATTTTCTGACCATTCATAATCATTCATAATTGTCACAAAATGGTTTTCAGACTAGTCCATTTATCACAAGTGTTGTTGTTTTTTTTTAATATGAAAATTACTTACAAACAGTGCAGATCCTGATGAGTCGGCAGGCTCATTATGAGCCGGCTCATCTGGATCTACACTGTTTACACACATTATGATAGAGGTCTGTAGTGTTGGAAGGGTTAAATAATACTGTTTCAACATACCCAGTTATAGGGCTCTGCTCCCAATGGAAAAGTATGTTTTTTTCTCAATTTCATAGAATTGTTTTTTAGAAAACGCCACAAAAATTCCTAATTTCACTGGTAGGTGTCGTGTTGTTCCTAAAATGGTGTGTCTTGGGAGATTTCTTTACATTTGTATGTATTTACAGAGATATCCCAAATGCCGTAGCCACAATGCGGGCAGGCAAGTGGGATCGGAAGGCGTTTATGGGCTCAGAACTCTATGGTAAAACGCTTGGAATTATAGGTCTAGGAAGAATCGGCAAGGAGGTCGCTCTACGCATGCAGTCATTCGGAATGACGGTAATTGGAAAATGTTTCCATTTTTACAATCGTCTTGTTAATTTGTTGTTTTTATCAGTGCCGAGTGACAAAAACAACCTGTTTACCCTTCGTGGTACCGATTTTGAAAAAATAGATTATTTATTCCCGTAAATGAATTTGGCACGAGTTCTGATTTTTTTTTGTGTAAATTTTCTATTCTTTGCGGAAAATGTCTGGTTTTTGGAAATCAATATCGGCAAACTACGATGGACAAGGGAGGTAATTCCAAAGTCCAGTTCATATATCGACACATTTTCTTGGCTGATGATTTCATGAACTGGCCATTTTTGTGCGATAACTTGGCATGTTGATGGTCTAGAATCAGAAGGTCATACGGGTCATTTTAAACAATTGTGGTTGTGACTGGAGACATGGGGCTTATGGGTTTTCCGACCAGTGTAGATCCAGATCAGCCTGTGCATTTGCAGACTGATCAGACTGATCAGGATCTGAACTGTTTGCCATTCAGTCAAACACCCGTCATGCTTCTAACAAGCAATATAGATATATTATCAGGCTACAGGAGTCAGCCATTTGATCAGGAGCTACACTGGTGACAAATGCCATAAGCCCCATTTCTCCAGTCACAGGCACAATGTAGGTACAGGATCATCGATGTGTATCGTGTATTTGGGTGAGACTGACAACTATACTGGTCAAGTTGTCACAAGATAATGGCTGGTCACCTCAACCTACTGACCAGCGACATGTCGGACAGTGATTAATTGTAACATTACTGGCTATGTTCTTCAAGGTTGCCGTAGCTGTGGTATTTTCTCATTTTATTATATCCAGAATTGCAGTGTACTAATTGTTGTTGTTTTTTTACTGTGTAATTGTACATGCTCCCCTATTTCTATCACCGTAGTCCTTGATGAGTTGATGATCATATTTTATTGTTCAATAAATAAAAATGATCGATTGAACTATTATATTTTTCCATTTATATTCATCAATAAACTTATCAATTCATCAATCACTCTGTCATGAAATGTTTTAATGTTTTAAACAGATATAACAATTGTTCAATTAATCAATCAATCAATCAACCAATAAATCCATTGCTCAATGGCCCTGGTAGTGTTTTTCAGACGACCATTCCGGGTTATTTGCTCTGTGACTGAGATAATGTGACGGAGGACAGTAGTTGCATATCCAACCTCAGCCACATATGACATTGTGCTTAACGTTTTCAACACCACAGGCCTGTATAGTGGTATTGGCAAATAGTGTAGATCCAGATGGAGCCATCTCATCATGATCTGCACTTTTTGCAAGTAATTTTCATATTTTTAAGAACAAAAACACCCCTTTTTCATAAATGGACTAGTCTGAAAACCATTTTGAGACGGTTGGATTGGTTGCAAAATTAACATATGAAAATCCATTTCAGTTACTTATGGATGAAAGGGTTAAATGAACATAAAGCTCCATTCAGTCAGTGTCCTTGTGATGTTTTACTATTCAATCATATTAAACAATCAATCAATGTCTCCTTGGTGTTTACAGACAATTGGCCTCGACCTAATTATCCCAGGCTGTCAAATGGATTAAATTGATATAGCAGCTATTCAATCAAGCAATCAATTAGTCAATCAATCAATCAAATATCAATTGATCCAAGAATTAATATGTTACAATTAAAAATCAGTCAATCAATCAATCAAATAAGCAATCGATCAATCAATCGACCTCCATGGTGTTTTACAGACGATTGGCTTTGACCCGATCATCCCGGGCAGCGTGAGTGCCGAGTTCAACGTGAAGTGGATGGAACTGGTTGAGTTATGGCCCCTGGTCGACTACGTCACTGTACACACACCCCTTATACCTCAGACACGCAGTAAGTAGTTCACAGCATTTGTGTCTGTCACAGGAGAGATCCTGCAGTCTGATATGGGTCTATTTATACCCCACCACAATAGTGTAGGGGGAATTTAGTGTTACCCGTATCCGTCACCGTCCGTCCGTCACCAACCTTGTAAAACCTTTAAACCATAATAGCTACCCACCTGAGACTTGGTATGTAGCTTCCTTATGATGAGTAGATGTGGAAATTTTATTTATATTTTTATTCGACCCCCAGGTCATGGATTATCTCCCCCTTTTCAACTTGGAATTTTCCATATGTTGGCTTGTAACTCGTAAAACTTTTAAACCTGAAACTTGGTATGTAGCTTCCTTATAGAGTAGATGCAGAAAGTTTATTTCAATATTTAATTGAACCCCTGGTTCATGGATTATCTCCTCATTTTTGACTTAGAATTTCCCAATTTTGCCGTGTAACGCGTAATACTTTTAAACTGTACTAGCTACAGACCTGAACTCGGTATGTAGCTTCCTTATGATGAGTAGTTCTGCAAAGATTATTATGCCACCGGTCTCGAAGAGCCGGGTGGCATATTGTTTTTGGACCGTCCGTCTGTCCGTCTGTCCGTCCCACAGGGTTATGGACTTAGTAAAGGTTAGGGTTGGTTTCAATTAGCCACCTAAAAATTCCTTTTATGTGGCTAAAAATCCTTTTATGTGGCTAATATTTAACATGTGATAAGCCACATAAGTATAGTACCGTAAGAACGTCCGTCCGTCCGTCCGTCCGTCCGTCCGGGCACACATTAGGATACTTCTGGGGTAGGGGGCGTGGCCTAAGACAATGGGTTAGGGTTAGAACACAATGTAACTTAATCCGTACCCCGTAAGCCTATTTCCTTTGATCTTTTATATAGCAAGTACCCCCTAAGGTCCGAAATGTAAGTTCGTCCGTCCGTCCCCGTCCGTCCGTCCGTCCGTCCGAGCCAGCAAACGGTTTTAGGAGCTTAGGGTAAGGGTTAGTAACAAAGGATTCCTTTGTTCTTTTCCGCAGGTGGCATCCGCGTTCGACAGACGCATTTCTTGTTTTGATTTTTGATTTCGACTTAGAACTTGCCAATTTTGCCTTGTAACTCATAAAACTAGCTACACACCTGAAACCTGGTTACGTGGTATGTAGTTTCCTTATGATGAGTAGATGACCAAAGTTTATTTTGATTTTCGATTCGACCCCCTTTTCGACTCAGAATTTTTCCTCGTTTACTATCAAAGCGGTATGTGGGTCATCCGTGTTCTATGAACACATTTTCTAGTTTGTTTATTAGAAGCATGGTGGATATTCCCCAGTTTCCCCAGTCATTTAGCCATTTCATGCTGATTCCAGATTCAAATAGCCGAATTTCAAAATAAATTTATTCCAGATCTGATCGGCGATGATGTATTTTCCAAATGTAAACCGGGGATGAAGGTGATAAACTGTGCCCGAGGAGGGATAATCGACGAGGCAGCATTATTACGGGCCCTCGACTCGGGCAAATGTGGCGGAGCCGGTCTCGACGTCTATGAAAGTGTAAGTACCGTAATAAGTCTAAATATTCCGACAGATGCTGCCCTGTAGCCTATTTCACCAAACTTGCTAAGCATACTTATCTAGCTAAGTACACTTTGAGGGAGAAATTTTCACTTTAAGGATAAATTTATTAATTTTTAGCTGGACTATTCACCGTCACGTCACGCCTTGGTTAAGGTTTTTAGTCAAGCTTGTATATGGAATACTACTGGCCCTACACCCACCATACTTGGACAACTTCATCTCCTAGTGATGTACATCAATAACCCCTGATCTATATTTGACCTTGACCTACATTTCCTCTTGAATTACTTAGTTAATTCCCCTTGGTTAAGGTTTTTAGTCAACCTTGGTTAAGGTTTTTAGTCAAGCTTGTACATGGAATACTATTGTGCATACAGACACCATACTTGGACAACCTTTTCTCATAGGGATGTACATCAATATCCCCTGATCTATATTTGACCTTGACCTACATTTCCTCTTGAATTACTTAGTTAATTCCCCTTGGTTAAGGGTTTTAGTCAAGCTTGTATATGGAATACTACTGGCCCTACACCAACCATACTTGGACAACTTCATCTCCTAGTGATGTACATCAACAACCCTTGATCTATATTTGACCTTGACCTACATTTAACCTTGAATTACTTAGTTAATTCCCCTTGGTTAAGGTTTTTAGCTCGACTATTCGAAGAATAAGTAGAGCTTATGTTGTCACCCCGGCGTCGGCGTCGGCGTCGGCGCCGGCGTCACCGTCACGCCTTGGTTAAGGTTTATAGTCAAGCTTGTATATGGAATACTACTGGCCCTACACCCACCATACTTGGACAACTTCATCTCCTAGTGATGTACATCAATAACCCCTGATCTATATTTGACCTTCACCTACATTTCCTCTTGAATTACTTGGTTAATTCCCCTTGGTTAAGGTTTTTAGTCAGCCTTGGTTAAGGTTTTTAGTCAAGTTTGTATATGCAATACTACTGGCCCTGCACCCACCATACTTGGAAAACTTCATCTCCTAGTCATGCACATCAATAACCCCTGATCTATATTTGACCTTGACCTACATTTCCTCTTGAATTACTTACTTAATTCCCCTTGGTTAAGGTTTTTAGTCAACCTTGGTTAAAGTTTTTTTTCAAGCTTGTACATTGAATACTATTGTGCATCCAGACACCATACTTCGACAACCTTTTCTCATAGGTATGTACATCAATAACCCCTGATCTATATTTGACCTTGACCTACATTTCCTCTTCAATTACTTACTTAATTCCTTTTGGTTAAGGTTTTTTTAGTCAACCTTCTATATGGAATACTACTGGCCCTACACCCACCATACTTGCACAACTTCATCTCCTAGTGATGTACATCAACAATCCCTGATCTATATTTGACCTTGACCTACATTTCCTCTTGAATTACTTAATTCCCCTTGGTTAACGTTTTTAGTCAAGCTTGTAGATGGAATACTCCTGGCCCTACACCAACCATACTTGGACAACTTCATCTCCTAGTGATGTACATCAACAACCCCTGACCTATATTTGACCTTGACCTACATTTAACCTTGAATTACTTACTTAATTCCCCTTGGTTAAGGTTTTTACTCAACCTTGGTTAAGCTTTTTACTCAAGCTTGTACATGGAATACTATTGTGCATACAGACACCATAATTGGACAACCTTTTCTCATAGTCATGTACATCAATAACCCCTGATCATATTTGACCTTGACCTACATCATTTCTTGAATTACTTACTTAATTCTCTTTGGTTAAGGTTTTTAGTCAAGCTTGTAGATGGAATACTCATGGCCCTACTACCACCAACCATACTTGGACAACTTCATCTCCTAGTGATGTACATCAACAACCCCTGACCTATATTTGACCTTGACCTACATTTAACCTTAAATTACTTACTTAATTCCCCTTGGTTAAGATTTTTACTCAACCTTGGTTAAGGTTTTTAGTCAAGCTTGTAGATGGAATACTATTGTGCATACAGACACCATACTTGGATAACTTTTTCTCATAGGATGTACATCAATAACCCCTGACCTTTATTTTACCTTCACCTACATTTAACCTTGAATTACTTGGTTAATGTTTATAGTCAAGCTTGTATATGGAATACTTCTGGGCCTACATCAACCATACTTGGACAACTTCATCTCCTCGTGATGTACATCAATAATCCCTGACCTATATTTGACCTTGACCTACTTTTATCCTTGGATTACTTAGTTATCTCCCCTTGGTTACGGTTTTTACTCAAGCTTGTATATGGAATACTCCTGGCCTACAGCAACCATACTTGGAAAACCACGCACCTACGTTCAAGGTCAAGGTCACTGTTGAAGGTCAAAGGTCAAACCTATTGAAATTCCCTTCCGCTCTATATCTTCTACACCGATGCATGGATTATCAAATGACTTGGCACAACTGTTTCTCATGATGAGAAGGTGTGTCGCGATCAATAACCACGCACCTACGTCCAAGGTCAAGGTCACAGTTGAAGGTCAAATGTCAAATCTATTGAAATTCCCTTCCGCTCTATATCTTCTACACCGATGCATGGATTATCAAATTGCTAACCACGCACCTACGTCCAAGGTCACAGTTGAAGGTCAAAGGTCAAACCTATTGAAATTCCCTTCCGCTCTATATCTTCTACACCGATGCATGGATTATCAAATGGCTTGGCACAAATGTTTCTCATGATGAGAAGGTGTGTCGCAATCAATAACCACGCACCTACGTCCAAGGTCAAGGTCACAGTTGAAGGTCAAAGGTCAAACCTATTGAAATTCCCTTCCTTCGCTATATCTTCTACACCGATGCATGGATTATCAAATGCCTTGGCACAAATGTTTCACAGGATGAGAAGGTGTGTCGCGATCAATAACCACGCACCTACGTCCAAGGTCAAGGTCACAGTTGAAGGTCAAAGGTCAAACATATTGAAATTCCCAAATGGCTTGGCACAAATGTTTCTCACGATGAGAAGGTGTGTCACGATCAATAACCACGCACCTATGTCCAAGGTCAAGGTCACTGTTGAAGGTCAAAGGTCAAACCTATTGAAATTCCCTTCCGCTCTATATCTTCTACACCGATGCATGGATTATCAAATGGCGTGGCACAAATGTTTCTCCTGATGAGAAGGTGTGTCGCGATCAATAACCACGCACCTACGTCCAAGGTCAAGGTCACAGTTGAAGGTCAAAGGTCAAACCTATTGAAATTCCCTTCCGCTCTATATCTTCTACACTGATGCATGGATTATCAAATTGCTAACCACGCACCTACGTCCAAGGTCACAGTTGAAGGTCAAAGGTCAAACCTATTGAAATTCCCTTCCGCTCTATATCTTCTACACCGATGCATGGATTATCAAATGGCTTGGCACAAATGTTTCTCATGATGAGAAGGTGTGTCGCTATCAATAACCACGCACCTACGTCCAAGGTCAAGGTCACAGTTGAAGGTCAAAGGTCAAACCTATTGAAATTCCCTTCCGCTCTATATCTTCTACACCGATGCATGGATTATCAAATGCCTTGGCCCAAATGTTTCTCAGGATGAGAAGGTGTGTCTCGATCAATAACCACGCACCTACGTCCAAGGTCAAGGTCATAGTTGAAGGTCAAAGGTCAAACCTATTGAAATTCCCTTCCGCTCATCTTCTACACCGATGCATGGATTATCACACTATGCCCAGGGTCAAGGTCACAGACTTGATGCGTTTGAAACCTTAACGCTCGGCTAAATGGCTTATAATAAAAAATGCCTCGTTTTCTTTGGCTGCCAGTGGGGGTATTCGTGTGCCGACAGGCCACATTTCTAGTTTCCCTTGGTTAATGTTTTTAGTCAACCTTGGTTAAGGTTTTTATGCAGGCCGCAGCCACCTTCTTTGTCAAGCTATGTGTACATCGACAACCCTCGTAGTCGAGCTATGCTGTTCTCCTACAGCTCTTGTTAATCATTCCTCTAAGGTTGTACTATCATGCTGTGACAAATCTACGACCGTCCAGCCCCCGCTGATCCCAAGGTCAAGGTCACATACTTGGTCTCTTTACAAAAATTAACATCAGAGAAATATATTATACCTTCTATTTCTTTCATTGAAAATTCTTAATATTTCATGCATGCATTCCAATAAGGCTCTACTATCATGCTGTGACAAATCCCCGCTGATCTCGAGGTTAAGGTCACATACTTAGTCTCTTTACATAACTTAACATCAGAGAAATCGGTTATAGCTCCTTACTCGGATCTGCTTCACATTTCACACACACATTGCTCTAATGGACCTCTACCACCCTGTGACAAATTCACGTTCATGCCACCCCCGCTAAGCCCAGAGTTAAGGTCACAAGCCCACACACTTGGAAAACTTTTACATATCTAGGGGTACCTGGGCCCATGTGGGGGGTATTCCGTAAGCCTCGCTTACTGACCAATCTAGTTTTGCCAGTTTATATTACCTACCATGCGTGGCCCTAAGTGATACCCCTTTGTTGATATGCTGTTAAACACCCTGCCATTATTTCCCATTTTCTTTAATGAAACATGTTTTGGCAGTGCATGACTCAACTCCAATGGAGATGATTCTCATTTGCTCCCAAAACAATTATGTACAATTTTGTACTAAGTATGTAAGTCTGGTTGACTTGAAACTTCATTGACTTCATCATCATACATATTTTCATTCTATCCCCCACCCATGCGACATTAATGCTCAAGGTCAAATGGCGTTAAAAATATTTTTTGGTCGGACCAATGGGGGCATCCGTGAGCCCCTGCTCACTTGCTCTAGTGTGGGACGAAGGATACTGGTAATATGTATGGTCCCTGCTCTGTGTGGGACGAAGGATATGGTATCTGTTGGTTCCCTGCTCTTAGTGTGGGACGAAGGATACTGGTAATATGTATGGTCCCTGCTCTAGTGTGGGACGAAGGATACTGGTAATATGTATGGTCCCTGCTCTAGTGTGGGACGAAGGATACTGGTAATAATGTGTCCCTGTAGTGTGGCGAAGTACTGGTATGTTGGTCCCTGCTCTAGTGGGACGAATCCGGAAGGCCACAGGTAATAATGTTATGGTCCCTGCTCCTAGGTGTGGGACCGAAGATACAGGGTAATAGTGTAATGGTCCCTGCTCTAAGTCTGGGACGAAGGATACGGTAATAAAATGTATGGACCCTGCTCTCATGTGGGACTAAGGATACTGGTAATATGTTATGGTCCCCTGCTCTAGTGTGGGACGAAGGATTACTGGTAAATAGGTAAATGGTCCCTGCTCACTAGTCTGGGACGCAAGGATTAACTGGTAATATGTATGGTCCCCTGCTCTAGTGTGGGACCGAAGGATACTGGAAGGAAAATGTCAGGTCCCTGCTCTATGTGGGACGAAGGATACAGGTAATATGTATGGTCACCCCTGCTCTAGTCTGGGACGAAGGATAACTGGTAAATATGTATGGTCCCTGCTCTAGTGTGGGACGAAGGATACTGGTAATATGTATGGTCCCTGCTCTAGTGTGGGACGAAGGATACTGGGTAAATATGTATGGTACCCTGCTCTAGTCTGGGACGAAGTATACTGGTAATATTTATATGGGTCTCTCCCTGCTCTAAGTGTGGGACGAAGGATACTGTAATAATGTATGGTCCCAGCCCTTTTTTTCCCTTAAGACAGGGACGAAGGATACTGGAAGTATATGTACTGGTACTATGTTCCCTGCTCTAGTGTGGGACGAAGGATACTGGTAATATGTATGGTCCCTGCTCTAGTGTGGGACGAAGGATACTGGTAATATGTATGGTCCCTGCTCTAGTCTGGGACGAAGGATACTGGTAATATGTATGGTCCCTGCTCTAGTTTTCTTATGAAATTACTTAAAAAACAAAAATAGCAGATGACAATACCGCTTTACCAGTGGTTGCCATGGTTTCCAGACTGGATATTTATTCCTCCATTACAGGAACCCCCAAAGGACTACACGCTAGCCCAGCACCCTAAGGTGATCCCCACACCACATCTTGGAGCCAGCACTGTGGAGGCACAACAACGCGTTGCCATGGAGATCTCAGAACAGTTTGTTGACGTCGTCAATGGAAAAAGCCTCTTTGGAGCAGTAGGTTTTCTTTGTGTTTATACTGTATAGTATGCTTGTGGACAAGTGTAGTAAATCAAATGTACAGTTTCTTTCTTGTAGTTATATCCCCAACATTACGAAGTATACCAAATGGTATATAGTTTTCGCCTTTCCACTGGATCGTCCATCCGTCCAATCATCGTAACACAAAAACATTCATAATTTGCATTAAAGTTTTGGTTTGTCGGCCCAGGCATCAGCCGGGGGGTATCAGTGAGCCCCTCCTAGTTGTGTTCAGCAATTATGATAGATCGCTTGACTGTATCTAATAATGTTCTACCGCATGTCAGATACTTTGTTATTGTCACATGACGAGAAAAGTGTGCACCCGGCCACGGGACTCCACTCGGCACCTGTTATGGCCGTACCTCACTCTATATAGACTGAATATTTGCTGCGTGTAATTATTTTCCTTATAATTTTGCCAAAACTATAAATAGGATTTACACACCGGTGCGCGCTATACACTGAAATACGGTAAATGGGCACAGATGCACACTTCCTCTACATAGGTCAAGGCAGTAGTAGTTTTGTTTGCTTGGTGTTATGTATACATGTACATACATGTAAACCACGATTTATTTAAGCCGATTATATTCTTAATTTCATTTCTGATATTCTAGTGTCCATTGTAGATAAACGCCCACGCAATGCACAATGCCCTCAGTCCAGACACAAAGCCGTGGGTGGAACTGGGGCGATGTTTGGGTGTGGCAGCAGCGGCCCTTAGTCCTGGGGCTCAACAGCAGGTCACAGTGACCCTCTATGGTAGGTATATGTAGCCTTATATGAGACACCCCATATGATTTTGTACATACGAATATGTGCGATATCTCTTGAAAAATATTTACAAAATTCACAAGATTTTCCGTAAATGATGTCAAATGTTGACAAAATCTTCAGAGCAGATCATTTGCTCTGAATATTTCGTCAACTTTCAACATCGTTTACAGACAATTTTATAGTTTCTGTAAATATTTTTTCAGGAAAAATTGTTCATCTTCTTAATCAAATTTAAATGGCTTGTCTTGTATGAATGTGTGGTTATAAAAATGCTGAGCAGGTCAGGATTTCCAGCAGGATATATTGCACATCTTCCATGACTTTCCTTCTAGTCTGAATACATGTAACGCAACATGACTTTAGACGTGACTTAATTTTTTTTAATAAAACTTGCAGTATGTTGTCTCACCTAGGTTAGTCACAATTCCAGTGTATGCGTCATAGTTGTCAACAATTTTGGACGTACATCCAAATTTTGTGCGTCTCATGATTTTGTCCGTCTCATGATTTTGTCCGATCTTTAACAAACATCATTAATTTAATGGCTTCCTCACATTGATGGCTATCGACCCAGTGTTATTCGGGGAACCTCGACCTTTGTGGCTGAGACACTCGCAGGATAATGTCATATATGGCATTGATCTGATACGATTATCCATGCTACAATGAAATCAAAACTGACTTTTCATTGCTCCTACGTTTTACTTCTTACAAGGCAAAATTGCAACATTTTATACTTATTAAATGATCACCATATGTCCCATCTATTCTGTTTTGGTTTTATCAGGCAACGAGCTTGGTATTGGCCGAACATGTACTGACTGATAACATTATGTCGTATCACGTAATGACCTGATATTATTATCGGAGTTACAACGAAATGAAAACTGACTTTTCATTGGTCGAATGGCGTCACATGACTTTACCGAATGACGTCGGTGTAATGACATAGCATAAACAGTCATAGTTATTTATATTTTATCATCGGCTAGCATAAAGTGTTACCTGATGAATAGAATATCAGCCTAGTTACTGTTGCTATCAAGTTTATCAGGCTCGGCTACTGGCCTAATAATACCTTAGCTGTTGACAGGCCATCAAACACTATTAAATCAAATCAGGCTCGGCTAGGAAACAGTAGTAAAGCCTCGGAAATTCCTCACTATGCTGGTATTCTCTCTATCATAGGTCTTTCCTTGAAGATGGCAAACAGCTATATGAATGCAACTATATAAATAGATACAAGGCTAGTGTCTTGATATCAAGTTTATCAGGCGCGGCTCAGAAATAGTATGAATTCCTTGGCAAACCTCAGAATTTCTACGCGTTTCCTAGCCTCACTTGATATCAAAAGACAATATGCTAGTTGTGGCTGTGACGGGAAAAATGGGGCTTTTGGGTTTCGCGACTAGTGTAGATCCAGATCAGCCTGTTCATCTGCACAGTCTGATCAAGATCTGAACTATTCGCCATTCCATCAATGAATCCCCCGTCATGCTTCAATGCGGTATTCTCTATGTTTTAGGTCCGTCCTTGAAGACTGCAGGCAGTTATATGAGTGCAGCTGTACTCTGTGGGTTGTTAGGGAACTCGTCAGTCCAGGGAGGTGGAGATGGTGCCTCATTGAATCTCGTCAGTGCTCCTGCCGTTGCTAAGGAAGCCGGTGTTAAGGTAGGTTGTGTACTGGGAAATAAGTCTGGATAATGGTGAATTTTACAAGGATGTGGATGCTTTGCATATCTATTTCTTTCTGTGTGTCCGTTCCTTCACAACCATCAAGTGAAAGACTGCTTTGCCTGCAATCCATCTGTAGTTATGCCCCATTTTTCAACTGATATCCTAGTTACTAGTATTGCTTTTCTATTTTCTTTTGCCCCCGGTCTCGTTAGAACCAGAGGTATATAGTGTTTGGACTGTGTGTCCGACAGTCCATTTGTCTGTCTGGCACATTAAGAAGTATCTCAATTCTGTCATAACTTCTATATTCCTTGAAGGATTGTTTAAATATTTCAACACATGCTGTCCTTTATCTGACCTTGACCATTTGACCATCACAACTTTGAACTTTTTCACACATTAAGGAGTTCGCCGGAGTTTCTCAATTCTGTCATAACTTCTATATTCATTGATGGATTACTTAAATATCTCAACACCGCATACTTGTGGACAAATGCCAATAATATGAGCTGCATAACATTGAACTTTTTCACACATTAAGAAGCTTACCAGAGTTTACATAAGACTTGTGCACAAATGTCACACATCCATGCTGCCATGTTATATGACCTTGATCTTTTGACCTTCACAACTGTGCTTATGAATGCTTATCACTTTTGGTTAATTAAGTTTGCCACAGTTTCTCTAATCTGGACACTGGGGGCATTCGTGTGACGACAGGCCACATTTTCTTTTCTTTTTTCTATACTTATAATATCACAATTATCAATTTTTGTCATCAAACGTAACATGTCTTTATGAAAAGGGGACATCAACAGTGTTTTTACTGTCGGACGATGCCGAAATTTCAAAATAAATGTAGGCGACAAAATTTAATTCAATTTCATAATGGATACATTTACAGGTTGACAGTAAACATGAAGAATGCGCTCCGTCGCCATACCAACACCTCGTTACCTTGACACTGTCCGACGGTACTAGTCTGTCGGGGACGACGTCGGCCGGGCTGCCACTCCTGGTACAGATGAACGGAGCTAGTTTCTCCACACCAGCCGCCATGTCGGGACCTGTTATCATGTTCAAGGCAAAGTCAGACCCCCAACTGCTGTCAACAGTAGCTGGTAGGTGACAAAACTCAACCTTTATTTTGTAAAAAAGAACTCCCCCAAGTTTGTATTGTGGCAAAACTCCAACTTTATTTTGTGACCTTACTTTATATTGTCACAAAACTCACTCCAACTTTATATTGTCACAAAACTCCCGTGAGCTGTATAGTGTCACAAAACTCCCTCCAACTTTATAGTGCCAGAAAACTTCCTCCAACTTTATATTGTCACAAAACTCATTCCAACTTTATATTGTCAAAAAACTCACTCCAACTTTATATTGTCACAAAACTGCCTTGAACTTTATATTGTCACAAAACTCACTCCAACTTTATATTGTCACAAAACTCCCTTCAACTTTATGTTCAACTTTATGTTGTCACAAAACTCACTCCAACTTTATATTGTCACAAAACTCCCTCCAACTTTATATTGTCACAAAACTCCCTTCAACTTTATATTGTCACAAAACTGCCTCCAACTTCATATTGTCACAAAACTCACTCCAACTTTATATTGTCACAAAACTCACTCCAACTTTCTTTTGTGACAAAACTCCCTCCAACTTTCTTTTGTGACAAAACTGCCAACTTTACATTGTGATAAAACTCCCTCCAACTTTATATTGTGACAAAACTCACTCCAGCTTTATTTTGTGACAATACTCAAACTTTATTTTGTAACAAAAAAATCAAACTTTATTCTGTGACAAAACTCCAAAATAATAATTTTCATTAATTATTTTTCAATTTATTTCTTCAGGCAACAGTTCTGACCAAATTATCTCCCATTATACATGTATTTCGAATACGTTGGCTTTGTAAATCTTCGTAAAGTCACTCCCACAAGAATTGATATTAATACTTCAGATAAAAGGTTTGTGTATTAACAATATGGCCACTTGTTCCTGTTTCAGGCATTGTGGGTAAGAATGGGACCAGCATTCTGGGATTGACGATCTCTGCATCGGTGGGCGGGGCCCAATGGGGCGTGGCCAGTCTGTCAGCGTCATCATCGACAACGGACATCGCAGCTTCTGTAGAAATGGCTGTCTCCGTTCAATTTTAACACATAGAACATACGAAATGTAAATTGTCATCTGCTGTTGTTTTATATTTTCTCCTCTTTCTCAATTAAAACATTGGAAATTATTCTGAAATGCTGTCAAATGATGTTTTTATCAAGAAAACTTGAAAATAAAAAAACAGCAGACGACAAAATTTAATTCAGCATTATAAGAGTTAATGCAACTAATATTTTAGTATTCTGTGATGTTTAGGAAACCGTAACCCGTTGCATTCGGAATACTCGTTTTAGGAGTATCATGGAATTTCCTATATTTTCTTTTGCTATTTTTCTCAACGAATGTATATTTTGTGACCACTCATGGGGGTCTCGTCATACACTTCAAAATACAAATACTTTGGTTTAAGTTGTTGATGCATTTTAAACCATTTACTTGTTTCTAATGATTTGTTCATCACGTTCTCTATGTACATGTATATCGGAGACACTATCGCTTTAAAATAATTCCAGCACAAAAATATTTACACAATTCCCTAACATTTGATTGGCCCGTAGCAAGTCTCTGTCCAAAATTTATATCCCAGTAAACTCCCACGCCGAACTACTTTACGTAACCGTGAGGCGCAGTTAAAATAATTCTTAAGAAAACGGAAAATAAACACATTTTCTTGATGAATTTATTTCAAATGCTGGAATTATAAGGAATTAATGGCCTTTTTGTTGAATTTATCGGGGATATAAACTTGGAAAGTCGCGGGAATACTGGACGAGGCCTTCCGGCCTTCGTCCAGTATTCCCACGACTTTTCCAAGTTTATACCCCGATAAATTCTACAAAAAGGCCATTCATTCCTATAATGTTACCTTCCGGTATTCTTCAAATACATGATATGTTTTGACACTCAAGTTGACATTGTCCATCAATATGGTTGTATGGTTTATGAAGTCTTAACTAACTAGTCTTTAGTATGACTATTAAGAAGTTTGTGAGTGTGAAATTGAAACTTTGATTTTACATTGAATATTGGCAAATCTTTTGAGGATGTGCGCACACGTAATTATATGTACATGTAGGTAGAGAATGGTAGCATTTGGGAACCACGTTTATAATGTGAGAGGCAAATTATTCAGATTCTTCGTACAAACTTTTTCATCATACAATGTTTAATAGTGAAACGGACCCGAGATTCGTGGCATATTTTGACGATGTAATCATCGTTTATTTACCTTGTATTGTTGTCATGTGGACGAGTCTGTATCAATGTATTTGGTCAGTTGATAAATATACCCTTATCATTATGACATGTGTGACCAGTGTAGATCCGGATCAATAGTCCACACATTTACGCCACCACCTGCGCTAATCTGGCCAATATTTCTATATTCTAATAAAAAATTATTTGAATATTGTGATTGAAAGCAAGCAGCTTGATTAGCCGAGCCTGAGTTGTGCTATAGCTCAGGCTCAGTCTATCAAACTGGTTTCATTGACAGTTGAGATTGTCAATAGATGTTCAGAAACGTTGACATCTCGGCAAGATTAACGCAGGCGATCGTGTAGTCAATGGACCAATCACAAACTGTTATTTGTTGGCATATACAGTCTACAATTGTTACCTCAAACTCTCTTTAAGTCAAAATACTGATAGTTTCTCAATTCTGTCATAACTTCTATATCCCTTGAAGGATTACTTAAATATTTCAACACCACATACTTGTGGACAAATATCACACATCCATGCTGCCCTTATCTGACCTTGCTACAGCTCAGGCTCAGTCAATCATACTGTTTGATTGAGAGTTGAGATTGTCAATAGATGCTCAGAAACGTTGACATCTCGGCAAGATTAACGGAAGCAATTGTGTAGTCAATGGACCAATCACCAGGCGCGGATCCAATATTTCGGGTTGGGGGGGCGTAACTATTTTGCAATACTTGACTATATTATCGAACGAGCATAGCTCATTCGTTGAGCGCTAGGGGGGTCCGGAGGCATTCCCCCCCATAAATTTTTTGAAATCTACATCGCATTTCCTGCGTTCTGGCGCATTTTGGAGCAAAAATATTGACAGTCGCAGTATGTTTAGACATGATTTTTGATTGAAAACGTGTAATTTTGAAACAATAAGACAACGACTGAAAAATGCATGGAATACATGGCACTTGGCAAAATTACTGTAGAAACGTGCCTTGTAACTTGTAAAAAATCTTTACTCGGCGAATTTTAGGGGTAGCGCGCGCCGGGTCCGCCCCCCTCTGAATCCGCCCATGATCACCAACTGTTATTTGTTGGCATATACAGTCTACACTCGTTACCTTAAACTCTCTTAAGTCAAAATACTGATAACTCAAAGTCAAATTCTAATCCCAATTACATATCTTTCTATATAATAACTCTCGTTAACACAAATTTTCGCTAACTCAAAATATTTTCCTCAGTCCCTTGGACTTTCAGTAAACGAATGTAGAATGTAGTCTGTATATACCGTAGTTGGCTTGACTGAATGGCAACCAGCGTAGGCCCTGATCAGACTGTGCTGATGCTGATCTGGGTCTATGCTAGTTGCAGAAGGTCCCTTTTATGCCATACAGAGTCCCATTTTTGACCAGAGAAATGGGGTTTGTTGGTAAACAGTGAAGATTCTATCGGACTACCGATGCGTTATGTAAAATGTGAAAAAAAAATTTCTGTTGTACAATACAGGACTAATGGCCCTCACATACGTCTTTGGCATTTTGTGACAGTTGAATCTGGTTATACCCCTTATGTGAGTATTACGATATTCGTAATCCTATTTTAGGGGAAGGGGCCAAGTGACTTGGTGTGGTATGGACCTGGCACCAGGTCAGGTTATTCTAATTTCAGGGCTGAATATATTTGTTCTCGTGTAAATATTCCGTTCTGATTTTGGGATTTACCCCCAATGCAGCAGGTTAAAATGGGATCGAACCCGTTTGCCCGGCCTTACATGACCGTAGCTGTTGATAGGCTGTTAAACACTAATAAACAAACAAACACACAGGACTAATGGAAGTGACTTGTATAAAGTTTATGTTGTTGTTATTAATATATATTTATCATTTTGGTTTCAACTATTGAACACAACATTGTTCTATACTGAAATAAATGGGCCTATTTAAGATCAATGGGCCTTCTTATCATACTGTGATGTCAAAATTGATGATTTCTAGATGTTTGTGTGCTCCTGTCACAATTGCCCTTACATCCAGTGTATGTAACATACAATTTATTCAACAATCATGTTGACACATTGGATTTACATGTAGTTTATATCCCTTGATATTTGTATATCTGATAAAGAAACAAGAAAGTTTGCACACGTTTCTTTATCAGGTTTACAAATATCTCCAAGGAAATATTTGTAAATCTGGTTTAGATTTCTTAACCCTTTCAACAGTACTGACCTGTATAGTGGTATTGGCAAACAGTGTAGATCCAGATGAGCCGGCTCCTGATTAGCCGTCTCATCAGGATCTGTACTTTTTGCAGGTTAGTTTCATATTTTTGAGAACAAAAACACCCCTTTTCATAGATGGACTACCGGTAGTCTGAAAATGATTTTGTGGTGATCGGATTGTTACGATCGTCTGGAAATTTCAATTGATGGATTTACATTTATTGAGCATAGCATGCAGCCTATGATCAATAAATGTAAATCCAATAATTGTTTACAAGAAAACATTGTAAATGTGAAAATTTCAGACTATCATAATTTTGCACTTCCGAAATATTTTAGTCGTACGAAGTTTAGTGAAACGGGCCCCAGTTACTTAGGTGTGAAAGGGTTAATCAGATTGGCAAATATTTTAGATAAATCCTGTATTTGAAATTGATAGTTGAATAAATTGTGTCTATTCCTTGTCAGCTAAATATATCCAATTTTGGAATATGTTGTCAGTATTATGGAGTACTTCCTGTTTTAGCAGAGTAATTATCCCTTCCATGATAGGCAAGGGGGGATATAGCGTTAGTCCATGTATGTGTGTGCATACTTATGTGCGTACGTAGTAACACCTTACATTTTTCATAACTTATGAATCGCTTCACCAATTTTGATAATATTTGGCCACAATGTGTGTCTAGGAATAGTATTTGATTTTGCATACGATCCACGTCCGACCGTCCAAGGTCGAGTTCAATTTTTTTTATTATCAAGGCTGTCTGTGCTTAATAGTGATAATGATGCCCTTGTTGGCTGCTGTATCTTAGTCACCAGTGGCTGGCTCTGGAATTATCTCCCTTATCGCATTACCATGTTTCACAAATATTGATTTACAGGGCAGAGATGACGAAACATCGAGTTCAGCATGTGCTCCAGAAATTGAACTGATGTTTTGTCATCTCTGCCCTGGAAATCAATATTTGTGAAACATGGTAATGTGATAAGGGAGATAATTCCAGAGCCAGCCAGGACAATGTGATTTCTTTTGTAAATGGCATCAAAATTTGACAAAAATGTCATAGCACACGTGAAATTTAATTTAGAATATTTTGCAAACTTTCAAAGTGGTGGGTGGCAGGTGGGTAATTTAACGATCGGGATTCATCCTTATCGAAATCCTGGTTTGACCCTCAGCTACGTCTAGCTTTCTTGTAAGTGAGAGTTGAATCTGGGTATACCCCTTACATGTATAAGAGTAATCCTACCAGTATTACGTTTAGAGGAAGGGGCCAAGTAACTTTGGTGTGGTATGGACCTGACACCAGGTCAGGTTATTCTAATTCCAGGGCTGAATATGTATTTATTTTGATGTAAATTTTCCGTTTTGATTTTTGGATTTTCCACCAAATGAAGCCGGTTACATGCGGGATCAAACCTGTTGGCCCGGCCTTAAATCACCTTAGCTGTTGATAGGCCTTTCAAAGTAATTTATGGAATATACTGCGTTTCCTCGAATTCAGCACATACTTGGAAAATTTTGTCGACTTTCGACGTCATTTACGTAAAATATCACATTTTATCAGACTCAATCTCGGTGATTTTTTGGTATCTAATATGATAAAAGCACATACACAGGCCTATATGATGTGCAAATATCCATATACAATGATGTAGCACATTCAATGTAGGTCACTCTGCAAGGTCAAGGTTACTTACAAAAGTCATGGTTGCTGATGAAGCTCAGCTGCTGCATGAATTTCATTTGTATAATTGCTGCTTAATAGCGTACATATAGCTTATTGGTGGAGGGGTATCAGTGGCCAGGAATATGTGTCACATGATAATGTCACACATACTAGGTCAAAGGCCAAGGAAACCAGGTTAAAATTAAATGGCTGCTGTATTTGTCTGCTCATTGGCAATAGCATTACATTTCTGAACAAAATATATGCATGTTCAATAAAATGAGCTTATTTTTATGCTTTTGCTATTATTTGTTTTATTTTACAGGGCAACATCTCTAAACTGGACACCCTGGGAGTTCCCCAGGGTGTCCAGTTTAGAGATGTTTCATGGTAAACCGGCATTTAAGAACTTCACTTTTTGTTTGTGTGTGTTGCGATTATGAACAGACATTACCATCTGAGATAAATGACATTGAAGCAATGAAGGGAGATAGCTCAAATATTAATAAAGCAAGAGTTGTAATTCTTTTATACAACACAACGATGGGTCTGAAGTCTCTGCAACTGTGAAGTGTCATGTAACTATTCCCAATGGTGTTTAAGTTATGTTTTACATGTAAGGCCAAGTGATATGGTGTAGTAAGTAGTCTGTCACGTATCAGGACCGTTTTTGTCACGCCCGCTTGCGTCCAGGTTAAAGTTTTTGGTTAAATTTTTTGTTTTCGTTAACGTTTTTCGGTATACTATCAAAGCTTCGGTGGACGCGACATGCAGGCTGCGGCCATCTCGTTATACACCCCCCCCCCCGCAACGAGTTGTGGGGGGGGGGTATACTGGAGTCGGGTTGTCCGTGCGGACGTGCGTCCGTCCGTCACTAAACTTAACATCAGAGAAATATGTTATAACTTCTATTTCCTTCATCTAAAATGCTTAATATTTCACACATGCATTCCTGTAAGGCTCTACTACCATGCTGTGCCAAATCCACGACCGTCCAACCCCCCACTGATCCCAAGGTTAATGTCAAATACTTAGTCTCTTTACAAGACTTGACATCAGAGAAATATGTTATAACTACTATTTCCTTCATCTAAAATGCTTAATATTTTTCACATGCATTTCTGTAAGGCTCTACTACCATATTGTGCCAAATCCACGACCGTCCAACCCCCGCTGATCCCAAGGTCAAGGTCAAATACTTAGTCTCTTTACAAAACTTAACATCAGAGAAATATGTTATAACTTCTATTTCCTTACATATTTAGGGGCACATGGGCCCACGCGGGGGTATTCCGTCAGCCTCGCTTACTGACAAATCTAGTTTAAAAGTATCATTGTATTTTCAATGCTGAATGTATTGCGCTCCCAAGATACAGTTGCATTGTTTTTGCGTTGTTTATATGGCCGTAAAATCTGGACAGGTTTCGTGAAACAGACGGTAGTGTCATCTATCGGCTGGAAAATTGAGCGATTTATGTGAGATAACTACGACAGGCGGTTGGTTGGGAGCATGTAAATGTGTACATTCAACGATGCGTTACATCCTTACCGGAATCCCGATATCCCTGGTTTGGACCTTAGGTACGTTTTTGGTATGTGTGAGTTGAATCCGGTTATACCCATTATAAAAGCAGTACAATTAGTACTAATCTTATTAGAACTGAAGATACGAAGATTAAGAGGCGATAAACAAAAAACAGCGTAGCGTCGGAACGGAGAGACAATAATTATACCCCCCCCTCAACAAGTTGTGAGAGGGGTATACTGGAGTCGGGTTGTCCGTCCGTCCGTCCGGACGTCTTACCATGCGTCCGACCGTCACTAAACTTAACATCAGAGAAGTATGTTAAAACTTCTATTTCCTTCATCTAAAATGCTTAATATTTTTCACATGTATTCCTGTAAGTCTCTACTACCATACCCCGTCTGCGTGTAGACTCCTTGAGGCTTGTACCTCTGTCAGAAAAGCGGACGTTAAACCCTATTCACTCACTCTACTACCATACTGTGCCAAATCCACGACCGTCCAACCCCCGCTGATCCCAAGGTAATTCCGTATCCCGTAAGCCTCGCTTGCTGACCAATCTAGTTGGCTTCTTGGTGAAGAAACGAAGATTGAGGACACTAAACTTCGTTCCTTCGTGGCGAGTGGGTGGCTGGTGGGAGTATGTGATGGGTAATTTAACGATCGGGTTTATCCTTACCGGAATTCCGAATGGAGACCTGGTTTGACCCTCACATACGTCTTTGGCATTTTGTATGTGACAGTTGAATCTGGTTATACACCTTATGTGAGTATTACGATTATTCGTAATCCTATTTTAGGGGAAGGGGACAAGTGATTTGGTGTGGTATGGACCTGGCACCAGGTCAGATTATTCTAATTTCAGGGCTGAATATATTTTTTCATGATGTAAATGTTCCGTTCTAATCTTGGGATTTTCCCCACAATGCAGCAGGTTAAAACGTTTGCCTGGCATTACATGACCGTAGTTGTTGATAGGCCGTTAAACACCAATACATAAACACACAAACAATCCTTCGTGGCGACGGAACAATAAGTATCGTCCTGTAGGCATAAAACAGCGTCACTGTGGCGACGAAATGAAGAAACGAAGATTAAAGGTCTCTAATTTGCGAGGCGTAAATTTACGCGGCACAAATTAGCGACCTTATAGGGTGATAATTATCGTCGCTTCGAGGCGAAGAGACGATAATTAGCGTGGCGATAAGACGAAGTTTAATTATTTAACTTTGTTTCTTCATTTCTTCGCCACGTTAATCTTCGTTCCATCGCCACGAAGAACCGAAGAGACGAAATGTCCTTAACGAGCCACTATACAATACAGACCCCATGTACATCCATCCCCACTACAGACCCCATGTACCGCCATCACAGACACCATTGGGCTGTGTTCGTCCTTCAAGTTCGCCGGAGTTTCTCAATTCTGTCATAACTTCTATATTCCTTAAAGGATTACTTAAATATTTTAACACATTATACCTGTGGACAAATGCCACACATCCATGCTGCCCGTAATATGACCTTTTGATCTTCACAACTTTGAACTTTTTCTCACATTAAGAAGTTCGTTGGAGTTTCTCAATTCTGTCATAACTTCTATATTATTTGAAGGATTACTTAAATATTTCAACACAGCATACTTGTCAACAAATGCCACACATCGATACTGCTCTGAATATGACATTGACCTTTTGACCTTCAAAATTTTGAGTGCTGTCAAAGCATGTTGTACATTTTTCCGAAGTGCTGTCAAAGCATGTTTTTGATGATAAAAATGGAAAATAGAAAATAAACAGCAGACGAAAAAAAATTAAGACAGTGGTATAAGGGTTAAGAAGCTTGCCGTAGTTTCTCAATTCAGTCATAACTTCCATATTCCTGGAAGGATTACTTAAATATTTCAACACAGCATACTTGTGGATAAATGCCACACATTCATGCTGCCCTTAATATGACCTTGACCTTTTGATCTTCACAACATTGAACTTTTTCACACATTAAGAAGTTCACCGGAGTTTCTCAATTCTTTCATAAGTTCTATAGATATTCTTTGAAGGATTACTTTAATAGTTCAATACATCAAACTTGTGGACAAATGCTGCACATCCATACTGCCCTTAATATGACCTCGACCCTTTTGACCTTGACAACATGGAACTTTGTTCACACATTGATAAGTTTGCCTGAATTTCTCAATTCTGTCCTAACTTCTATATCCCTTGATGGATTACTTTAATATTTCAGTACATAAAACATGTGGACAAATGCCACATATTTACAGTCAAAACGCCCCCAAGTCAAAACGCCCCCATTTTGGTCAAAACGCCCCCAACTTTGGTCAAAACGCCCAAAAAAAACGCCCCCATAATTTTTTTTTTTTTAAATACGATTTTATTTTGTCATTGTTATTTGTATTTGTACAGTAATTCAGTGGGCATGTATGAGCCTTTTTAACATGATAAACAAGTCCGTTTTTCAATAAACATGACCTGTTTGATTGTAGTTTAGTCAAATTGGGGGCGTTTTGACTTGGGGGCGTTTTGACTTTGGTGAATGAAAACAAAACATAATTGGTACATCATGTACTTTTTATTTCATTATAAAAACAATTTGTTTCATCAAATATATTTATAATGTAATACATAATAATACATGATAAAATAAACAAAAATAGGAACAAAACGAGGTGAAGTAATGCAGGACGGTGGTGGAATCATAGGCGTCGCCAGGAATTTTCCAGCGGGGTTCGTCTACCAACGGTAGACGCCGACAGCCGAAGGCTGGAGACGGGGAGTGCACGAGAGGGGTGTCCCCTCACATTAGACAGGTGGTACGGGGGTCCTCCATCGGAATTTTTTTGATTTCTATGTGCAATTTCCGACGTTCTAATGCATTTTAGAGCTATAATTTCCACAATCGCACCACCGAATTTCCGTAAGAAAAATATCTGTAAATCTTGGATAAATCGTAGAAAATGACTTTCAACACTCCTCCAAGGAAATCGACCCGAACTTGCGTCTCGGACAACTCTTATCATGAATCGTGATAGGAGTTGTCTCAGACGCAAGTTCGTCGTATTGCTGATGCTTAAACTCTGATTTTAGGCACATTATGAAAACACAACATTTTAGAATAGTATACGTTTGAATATTGTCACCATGAAATTAGATGCATGTTGCCAAGAACATACCGGTACGTGCAGCACAATTTGGATGCATGGATTTATTTGAAGATGAACTGAGCACAATTTACCGACGATGTACGAGGGGCTTTCCAGAAGTAATGAGACTTTTCCTCTAATTCGTATACTATCTGATATGGATAAAGAGTAGTGTCGCAACCGATCTTTATGTCTTTACCCGTTCTTTGAAATTCGCATTCCCACATAACTACTAGGTTGAATTCTTTGCTTCTTCTAATAAATGTATCTCTTCTCATAGTGGATGCGCGTTCTTCTTTTCTATGCTTTGCATGAATCTCACACCCGTGTCAGTAACAGCCGTGATATTGATATACGGTAATGGTTTCTGTACAGTATCCATCTACTGGAGCTCCTAAAACCCATCTTTCACCCCCGTGTCCACACTGTTCGTGGTGAATGTGAATTCCCTCCCGCTTTTCCACAGAGTACATCCAATCGATCGCCACATAACTGTTAGAACTTTTTGGGTAGAACGCTTTCTCGAACGACGAACGCGGGCGCTCTAAATAATTACCATCACATATTACTTTTGTCTCACCTTTCATACATGTTGGTCCGTGTCTCTTCATATTACTCGCTTTCGTGAATTTCTGCTTGCAATTATCGCAGGCGTAAATTTTAGATAGGTTTTTAAGGTTTTTTTTTTTTTATCAGAAATGCGTGATTATTAAACAGTCCTATTGTCATTGGTTTATTACCTATTGCCTTATAGTGTGCTGGTACCTTTTTCAACCACCATACGTTACATTCGGTGGGTTGATATACTTCTATACGGATTTTAAAAAACTCTTCAACCTTTTTCAGATCTGAAAAAGGAATTGGTGAAACCACATTACTACCAAAATATTGCTTACTAAGTTCTTTCGCCTTTTCTGTACATCTGTCGGGTCTTTTATATGTCATATGCATAGCTAGACACCTGAACAGACAAAGGTCGTCATTATACTTATCTAAAGAATACATACCTTTTGTATTCTTCAGCCATTCTGGAAGTTCTCCTCCTGCTGCTTCTTTGGATTGTAGTCCCAAATCTATTCCCCTACTACCCTGTATTAGCTTTACGAAAACCTCTACCCATCTTACAAACTTCCACTTTGTATTTGGTCTGTCTATTTTATCGAACATTATTCGTGTTTGCTCCTTATCTGACAGCCATTTTTTAACGGTTTTCATTGATGATAGTGGTTCGCTACCGAGATTTTTGTGCATTATTATAGTTACAGGTTTTCCATTTTTAGTTTCCTCCATATGTTCTAGCTTGTAAGAATATGAATATCTCAAATAAAAATTGGTTGTTATATAAGGAGCGAGTTTATCGGACTTGCTTTCAGAACCGTTAATGCCAATGTTTTTACGAAAGGATAATGTAACTACCCGTCTTCCATTTTCTACCTTTTCCAATGTTTCACCGTGAGCCCCCAATATTTCTTCACCTTTTTCCACTATAGCGCGAACTATAGATTTTTTCTTATTATTTGGTATTTGGTCACCTGTGCGTCTAATTTGAGACAAATTATTGGTGCTTGAAGGTTTTATTACACTAGCCCTTAGCTCCGCAATACTTTCTTTTTTAATTCTGTTACCAACTTCCTCCGCTTTGGATATACTACTACTCATGATATCATCCATTCAGCACAAACTGGTGATATCACCAATTCGAATGCGTGATATCATGTATTCAAGACGAATAGGTGATATCATCCTTTCGAATAGATGATATCACCCATTCGTTTAAATGATAAAAGAGAAAATGATTACTCCTTGTTTACAGTAGTCTCGCAGAAACGGGTAAACAAACCGCAATTTCCGATATTTCCATGCTGTCACAGCTGTCAGACGGAGATAGTTTTTGCCTCGGTTCTCCACACACAACGTATAATCTGGTGTGTTTTGCTGACATTTATTTTTTTATATGACTAGCCTATATATGTTACATTATCTAAATGGAAATACTTGTCACAGATACGTTAAACTGGTTCACGAGATGTTTGAAGTGAACACACTATTGACCGGTTCACGTTTAGTACCAGTGGCCGACACCTACATATTCTGCTTATCCTATTGAATATGTTAAATATGATGTATAACATTGATTGCTGAATGTAATATTTCGTTCAGCAAACAATTATTTCCATTGAGTTATTCCGTTTTTATGTTCAATTAGCTACAAAAAAAACATTGGTAAACACTAGGCTTAGTCCTAAGACAGAATTTGACGTACAATGGAATTAAATTCCTCAGGTGGGGATTTCACATGTACTAGGCTAATATGTACTGTAGAATAGCGAAGCAGATCTTATTCACACTTTATCTGGTGATTATGTTACATTTTCTAAACGTATTTCACATAAACGAATGTCAGTATTATGAAATCAGGGGCGTAGCTACCAATTTCATATTGGTGCGACATAGCTGGCGAGTCAAGATCTGGCCTGTCGACAACGACACAATGAACTCAGCACATATACCTACTACATGATACACATATGCCGACTTCACAGTGTCATTGTCGATATTTCTCCGTTACTAATAGTCATGCTATCATAATGATAATTATGACACTAATTGGTGGATGTATAAGTAACAACTGGTAGACCTACCGAGTCACGGTGGCGAATCCACCATTTATGTGAACATTTGCAATACCATAGTAATTATGGGCTGCCGATGGGCAAGGGACCTTAATAAAACGTTTTTGGCCGGGTGTACGTATATTTCCAAGTCAGTCTTACACTCACACAATTAGGTTGTTTTCATATATGTTGTGGCGATAATAACAATTTGCTGACTGAATAACGAACAGTGTATGCCAGTAACATGTAAGATTGTGCATGGTGATCTTGAACTAGGAAGGTGGCAAACGTGTTAAGATTCATACACATTTTGTCGACCGTGGGCACACAATCATGTGAAGATAAGAAGACAGTAATAACCAAGTCCCAATGTGTGTGTGTCAATAAGTCAGATATCATGAAAAATCGGGCATAGGTTTGTCTTATAATGTTGCTTTAGTATTTTCACTTAGGCTTTTGGGGTTTAAAAAATGATGTTGAAATAAAAATCGGGCCTTGGTTTGCCTTATAATGTAGCAATTTTCAGTTTTTGGAGGCTTTTTTTGTTTACAAAAATTGGCGAAATAATTAAAAGTCCATCGTCATGAAAAAATCGGGCATAGGTTTGCCTTATAATGTAGGTATTTTCAGTTTTTGTAGGCTTTTTGGGGTTCAAAATATTGGGGAAATAATTAAAGTCAAATGTCATGAAAAAATTGGGCATAGGTTTGCCTTATAATGTAGATATTTTCACTTTTTGGAGGCTTTTTGGGGTTTAAAAATATTGGTGAAATATCATGAAAATAATCGGGCATATGTTTGCTTTAGTTTAGAATGTAAAAGTGCAATATCATGAAAAATCGGGCATAGATTTGCCTTATTAAATTGCTATTGTAACATTTTTAGAGGATGTTTTGGTTTAAAAATATCAGTAAAAACACAAAAAGTCGAATATCCAATATGAAAAATCGGGCATATGCATACGGACTCTTCATTGCTCAAATTCAAACCAGTCCCGGATACGACGTCTCGTTTCGAACAACCATGCTGAAACTGGATCAACACTGTTTGCAAACGTAGAATGGATTCTCTCCAAGAGCACATAGAGAAGCGGCGTTGTACAAACAATTCCCGTCTCCCTTCGCTTTGAATGCAGATAAGTGTTCGTATTTTGACGGTAGTAGCACGTCCGACAACTGGTCCACCTCAAGTTTAGTACCGTCGAATGTCAAATATTTCGCAGTGACAGCTTGCATTAGCTTATCCTGCCGATTCTGGAACATATACTTTATTTGCTCTGCATTTTTGCTGAAGATCAGCTGCTCTAAACGACCGAAGTCACCCATGATAACTTGATAATTTAAAACATGTAGCGTCTGTTTACTTTCGGTTTCGTCTGTGTCATGTAAGCGGATGCAAAGCGTGTGCATAACAATGCTCAGTCTGGTAGGCAGGGTTAAACCGAAGTCCGAATCATCAAGTGTACATGTACGTGACGGTGGTCATATGAATATCTGGAATTCGGGGAACGGTGTATAAAACGTTTACTTTCGTTTTCAAATCTACCTGCCTGTTTTCTATATAAATATGAAATATACAATTCTGAACAATAAAATAATTCCCGTCTAAAATATTGGTGCGACATGTCGTCAAAAACGGGTTTTGGCAGAAATTATTGATGCGACATTTTGACCTATTTTGAATTATTGGTGCGACAATGTCGCACCAGTCGCACCATTATCTACGCCCATGGAAATGAACATATTTCAATACCTCTGAACTGTTATATATTTACAGATGTACATTGCATTGGAAAGGCAATATTTATTGTTCTAGTCGTACTAAAATGACAAAATGTATTTCAGAACTACAAGTTTTGTTTTACAATACTGACATTTATTTCAATTGAAAAATACAGAAAACATTGTCACAATTAACAGCTAATTTATGAATGAGATGTGATTCCATACTCGGCAAGGGAAACCTATGGAGGGCACCGTAACTCTGGGTACGAACGATACAAGAGTATTCTACAGAGTTTCTTCCTGCAACTAAATGTATACAAGTGTGGATATAATGAGTAGTATATAGGAGTCAAAAGGATACCACCTCCCAATTGTGGATGCAAATTGCACACACACATCCTCTTTTGAGCCAACATACACGTGGAAAAGCAGGTGAATTTTTATCTCCAAAATATGAGAAAATATGACATACGAGAATGGAAAGGTCGAGACATCCACTATTGGGACGAAGACATCCATAATTGGGACGAAGAGTTATCCACAATTGGGACGAGAGTATCCACAATTGGGGGTGGTACAAAAGACGACGTTTTCGCCCAATTGGGGGGGGGGGGGGGGTGGTGGTAGTACAAAAGACGATGTTTGCGCCCAATTGTGGATACTCTCGTCCCAATTGTGGATAACTCTCGTCCCAATTATGGATTCTAGACGTCCCAATACAGTGGATACATTGCAAAAATCGGCGGCAAAAACATCCACAATTGTGACAAAGACATCCACAATTGTACTACCAAAATTGAAAAAAAAATCACATCCATTGACAAAATATGACAAAATACAATGAGAATATCCACAATTGGGACGAAGACATCCACACAATTGGGACGAGAGTATCCACAATTGGTCACGATATACACAATTGGGACTGGTAGTACAAAAGACGATGTTTTCGCCCGATAGTGGATGGGGGTTCTAGTACATTCTGCACGGAGCCACAAATTTTCTGTCGTATGTATCCACAATTGGGACGAAAACATCCACAATCGTACTACCACCTACCCACACCAAAAATCGCCAAAATATGAGAAATATGGCATACGAGAGTGGGAAAAAGGTCGAGACATCCACAAATGGGTGCGAGAAATCCACAATTGGGCCGCGAGTATCCACAATTTGGACACGATATATACAATTGGAACTTGTATCATTTTGTCTCCCAAGAGGCAAACAGAAATGATACCACCCATTTGTGTATTTGGACACATTTGGGAAAAGTGTAGAAACAATTTATTTCCCAAGAGACAAACAGAAATGATACACACATTTGTGTATTTGGACACATTTGGGAAAAGTGTAGAAAAAAAATCGTCTACCAAGAGACAAACAGAAATGATACCACCCATTTGTGTATTTGGACACATTTGGGAAAGACGGTTTGGAAAAAGAGGCTCGCATCTACAAGACCTTTTCTCGCAGAGCGCGAACACACGACTCGGCGATTTCTCGTTTTCGTGTTTCTACGGCCAGCGCCTTCTCTAGATCTGCAATCCGGAGTTGTAGCCGCGCGATTTCGCTTGGGGGGCCATCCGGACACGAGGTGTGGCCGTGCCTAGCTAGGGACCGTGCATGGGAAAAAGTCTTTCCGCAACCATCGCACAAGAAGCGCGGCGGACTACACCCATTTTTTCGTTTCTCGTGTCGAGCCAAGTTGTACTTTTTGGCAAAGACTCTACCACACTTTTCGCACTCCATTTTCCCAATAGTGTTTTGTGTCTAATTGGGCGCAAAACTATTTGGGAAAAGTGTAGAAAAAAATCATCTCCCAAGAGACATTCACAATCGAACGCCCATTTGAAGATATGGGACCCCATTGGAATAGACTACAACTAGCCATGCCATACAAGGAATGCGAGACATGCGGCAAGGGCTTCGACAAGCCCACAAATCTTCGAAGACACATGGGTCGCAAGAACCCGTGCAGACCTCCCACGAGAGAGTGTCCCGGATGTGGAGGGAAGTTCGCCACCTACAAGACTCTCTGGCAACATCGCTCGAACAGGTGTCCCGGGGGCCTGGAGGATAGAACCACGGAGGGTAGCAAGAAGAAGGCTGCGACCAGGAAGAGGGTCCTGGTACTGGAGAGGAGGGTGGTAGAGTTGGAGGAGGAGGTAGCTAGACTGCGGGATGGAAAACCTCGCGAGGGAGCCAGACGCGAGAACGACGTCGACGACGAGATCGATTGGGCAGATCTCGATATGTAGAGAGAGAGAGAGAGATTCCGCACATTTTTGCATTGGCCAGTTTGTCCCATCTCGACCCCAACGGCAAACAAAACACCAGAAAACCTCTCCCAAAGGATGTATAAAAATGATACCACCCAATTGTACACATTCGGACTTTTGAAAAAAGTGTAGAAAAAATTTGTCTCCCAAGAGGCAAACAGAAATGATACCACCCAATTGTACACATTCGGACTTTTTTGGAAAAGTGTAGAAAAAATTTGTCTCCCAAGAGGCAAACAGAAATAATACCACCCAATTGTACACATTCGACTTTTGGGAAAGTCGAAGAAAAATCGTCTCCCAAGAGCAAAACAAAATCTAGACCACATCGAAAAAACAGAAAACCTCTCCCAAAGGAGGTAGAAAAAAAAAATTGGAACGGAAAGAAAGACAACTCGGTACAAAACAAGAAAGACAATAACTTTTTTTTTTCTCCAAAGACGGCTACTCCATGTAGAACGGGTCGCTACTACCAGAGTGCTGGTGTACGGAGTCGCTAGTTTCGTTTTTTTCCTTCGGCGTACCGGACTGTTTTGCGGAGTGCACGAACTGGGTGTTGGAGTCTGGTTTGCTCTTCCAGAGTCTACGGGCCTCTATAGACACGAATGGGAACAGTGGTCTGCAGACCGCGTACGCCACCACAGAGACCCCCAGCCACCACTTCGCATTCTCTACGGTTCTCCAGATGTCGTGCACCTCCCACCCGGATTTCGTCTGGCACTCTTCTTCCTCCGGGCACTCGTCTTTCTTCGGACACTCGGAATCGGCATCGTCGAAAATTGCGTCCAACAGTCTACGTTCCAACGCGTCCAACCGATTCTCCAAACGTCTCTCCATGTCGGACAGGCGCGTCGATTCTTCGAACGAGCTGGCGTTTCGTACATCTTCTAGTAGATCCGTGGGGAACTCGGTGGGGCCCGCAAAACCAGGCGCGGCCACCCTGTGTACTACGGGGGTAGGGGTTTCTTGTTCTTCGGGGGTTTCTTGTTCTTCGGGTTTTGTACTACGTTCCGCATCGACGGCGTCCCATATTCTTCGAAGACGAGTGGTACCGATCCCATATTTTTTCTTCGTGTCTTACGCAGACTCGACACCTCGAAGATTGCGAATATCTTCTATATCCTGCTCGGACAAATCTCGTTTTGGCGGCATACCTTTTTTTTTTTTTTTTATTTTTTTTTTTTTTTTGTAGGCACAAAATATGCATGTATATACAAATATATTTTGCCCAATGTACAACATGGAAAATCTTGGGCCCACCTAGGCAGACATGGGTGGGCGAGGGCATGCGTGCACTACGCCTAGGCATACCAGCACCACGACTAGGCATACCAGCACACCGCACCACGCCCAGGCGTACCAGCACCACACCTAGAAACAAACTGGGAGGGCCCAGACTTTTGGACCCGAGAGCAACGAGAAGGCAGCGAAGAGCCTGCTGTATATTTCCAGACTACAACCCCTTGGAAAAGAGGAGCGGTCCAAAAGTCTGGGCCCTTAACCCTGCCTACCAGACTGATCGCTTTGCATCCGCTTACATGACACAGACGAAACCGAAAGCTTATCCTGCCGATTCTGGAACATATACTTTATTTGCTCTGCATTTTTGCTGAAGATCAGCTGCTCTAAACGACCGAAGTCACCCATGATAACATTGAGAATTAAAACATGTAGCGTCTGTTATTTTAGTTGAGTCAGTTGAGTTGAGTTTAGTTGAGTTTAGTTGAGTTTAGTTGAGTCAGTTGAGTTGAGTTTAGTTGAGTTTAGTTGAGTCAGTTGAGTTGAGTTTAGTTGAGTTTAGTTGAGTCAGTTGAGTTGAGTTTAGTTGAGTTTAGTTGAGTCAGTTGAGGTGAGTTTAGTTGAGTTTAGTTGAGTCAGTTGAGTTGAGTTTAGTTGAGTTTAGTTGAGTCAGTTGAGGTGAGTTTAGTTGAGTCAGTTGAGTTTAGTTGAGTTTAGTTGAGTTTAGTTGAGTCAGTTTAGTTGAGTTTAGTTGAGTTTAGTTGAGTCAGTTGAGTTGAGTTTAGTTGAGTTTAGTTGAGTCAGTTGAGGTGAGTTTAGTTGAGTTTAGTTGAGTCAGTTGAGTTGAGTTTAGTTAGAGTTTAGTTGAGTCAGTTGAGGTGAGTTTAGTTGAGTTTAGTTGAGTCAGTTGAGTTGAGTTTAGTTGAGTTTAGTTGAGTCAGTTGAGGTGAGTTTAGTTGAGTTTAGTTGAGTCAGTTGAGTTGAGTTTAGTTGAGTTTAGTTGAGTCAGTTGAGGTTGAGTTTAGTTGAGTTTAGTTGAGTTTAGTTGAGTCAGTTGAGGTGAGTTTAGTTGAGTTTAGTTGAGTCAGTTGAGTTGAGTTTAGTTGAGTTTAGTTGAGTCAGTTGAGGTGAGTTTAGTTGAGTCAGTTGAGTTTAGTTGAGTTTAGTTGAGTCAGTTTAGTTGAGTTTAGTTGAGTTTAGTTGAGTCAGTTGAGTCAGTTGAGTTGAGTTTAGTTGAGTTTTTTAGTTGAGTCAGTTGAGTTGAGTTTAGTTGAGTTTAGTTTAGTTGAGTCAGTTGAGTTGAGTTTAGTTGAGTTTAGTTGAGTCAGTTGAGGTGAGTTTAGTTGAGCTTAGTTGAGTCAGTTGAGTTGAGTTTAGTTGAGTTTAGTTGAGTCAGTTGAGGTGAGTTTAGTTGAGTTTAGTTGAGTCAGTTGAGTTGAGTTTAGTTGAGTTTAGTTGAGTCAGTTGAGTTGAGTTTAGTTGAGTTTAGTTGAGTCAGTTGAGTTTAGTTGAGTTTAGTTGAGTCAGTTTAGTTGAGTCAGTTGAGTTGAGTTTAGTTGAGTTGAGTTGAGTTGTGTTGAGTCAGTTGAGGTGAGTTTATTTGAGTCAGTTGAGTTTAGTTGAGTTTAGTTGAGTCAGTTTAGTTGAGTTTAGTTGAGTTTAGTTGAGTCAGTTGAGTTGAGTTTAGTTGAGTTTAGTTGAGTTTAGTTGAGTCAGTTGAGGTGAGTTTAGTTGAGTTTAGTTGAGTCAGTTGAGTTGAGTTTAGTTGAGTTTAGTTGAGTTTAGTTGAGTCAGTTGAGTTGAGTTTAGTTGAGTTTAGTTGAGTCAGTTTAGTTGAGTTTAGTTGAGTTTAGTTGAGTCAGTTGAGTTGAGTTTTGTTGAGTTTAGTTGAGTCAGTTGAGTTGAGTTTAGTTTGAGTTTAGTTGAGTCAGTTGAGTTTAGTTGAGTTTAGTTTGAGTTAGAGTCAGTTTAGTGAGTTAGTTGAGTTTAGTTGAGTCAGTTGAGTTGAGTTTAGTTGAGTTTAGTTGAGTCAGTTGAGGTGAGTTTAGTTGAGTTTAGTTGAGTCAGTTGAGTTGAGTTTAGTTGAGTTTAGTTGAGTCAGTTGAGGTGAGTTTAGTTGAGTTTAGTTGAGTCAGTTGAGTTGAGTTTAGTTGAGTTTAGTTGAGTCAGTTGAGTTGAGTTTAGTTGAGTTTAGTTGAGTCAGTTGAGGTGAGTTTAGTTGAGTTTAGTTGAGTTTAGTTGAGTCAGTTGAGTTGAGTTTAGTTTGTTGAGTTTAGTTGAGTCAGTTGAGGTGAGTTTAGTTGAGTCAGTTGAGTTTAGTTGAGTTTAGTTGAGTTTAGTTGAGTTTAGTTGAGTCAGTTAGTTGAGTTTAGTTGAGTTTAGTTGAGTTTGAGCAGTTGAGTTGAGTTGAGTCAGTTGTTAGTTTAGTTGAGTTTTTTGAGTCAGTTGGGGATTGAGTTTAGTTAGAGTTTAGTTATTGAGTCATTGAGTTGGAGTTTAGTTGAGTTTAGTTCGAGTTAGTTTGAGTTAAGTTTAGTCAGTTTAGTTGAGTAGTTTAGTTTAGTTAGAGGTCAGTGAGCGAGTTGAGTTGAGTTTAGTTGAGTTGAGTCAGTTGAGTTGAGTTTAGTTGAGTTTAGTTGAGTCAGTTGAGTTGAGTTTAGTTGAGTTTAGTTGAGTCAGTTGAGGTTGAGTTTAGTTGAGTCTTTAGTTGAGTTTAGTTGAGTCAGTTTAGTTGAGTTTAGTTGAGTTTAGTTGAGTTTAGTTGAGTCAGTTGAGGTTGAGTTTAGTTGAGTTTAGTTGAGTCAGATTCATGAGTCATTGAGTTGAGTTTGATGAGTTGAGTTGAGTTTAGTTGAGTTTAGTTGAGTCAGTTGAGGTGAGTTTAGTTGAGTTTAGTTGAGTCAGTTGAGTTGAGTTTAGTTGAGTTTAGTTGAGTTTAGTTGAGTCAGTTGAGTTGAGTTTAGTTGAGTCAGTTGAGTTTAGTTGAGTTTAAGTTGAGTCATTTAGTGAGTTTAGGTGAGTTTAGTTGATTAGTTTAGTTGAGTCAGTTGAGTTTAGTTAGTTTCAGTTGAGTTGAGTTTAGTTGAGTTTTAGTTGAGTCATTGAGTCAGTTGATTATTTAGGTTGAGTTTTAGTTTGAGGTCAGTTGAGTTGTTTAGTTGAGTTTTAGTTGATTCATTTAGTTCAGATTTTAGTTGAGTTTAGTTGAGTCAGTTGAGTTGAGTTTAGTTGAGTTTAGTTGAGTCAGTTGAGTTGAGTTTAGTTGAGTTTAGTTGAGTCAGTTGAGGTGAGTTTAGTTGAGTTTAGTTGAGTCAGTTGAGTTGAGTTTAGTTGAGTTTAGTTGAGTTTAGTTGAGTCAGTTGAGTTGAGTTTAGTTGAGTTTAGTTGAGTCATTGAGTTTGGAGTTAGTTGATTTAGTTGAGTCATTGTTTTGAGTTTAGTTGAGTCAGATTGTCAGTTGAGGTTTTGATTAGGTTGAGTTTAGTTTTGAGTCAGTTGAGTTGAGTTTAGTTGAGTTAGTTGAGTTGGTTTGTTGAGTCAGTTGAGGTTGAGTTTATTTGTTTAGTTTTTTTTTCTTTAGTTGAGTTTCAGTTGAGTAGTTAGTTGAGTCAGTTTTATTGAGTTTAGTTGAGAATCCAGTTGAGTTGAGTTTGAGTTGAGTTTAGTTGTGAGT